>CM077154.1:131277155-131384874 GCA_039583875.1 Platanthera guangdongensis | reverse complement strand
CCTCAGCGGAGGACGAGGACCTTGTTGAATGTGAAGAGTAGCAACATATCCTTTGAGTACGGAGTAGCCACAAAGATACATTTTGGTGGCGCGTCGGCAAGTTGTCACCTGGTGGTCCGAGAGAGTGAACATAGCACGTACAACCAAAATACGATGTGTGAGAGAGAATGGGGACTTGGAAGGAAACAGGAGACCGAACGGGGAGGCAAAGTTAAGCACGGAGGAGGGCATGCGATTAATGAGGTATCAAGCGACAGAGACAACAAAGTTCCAATATTCGGCGAGAACCTTCGTTTGTAGCATTAGTGACCGAGTGACATCAAGAAGATGATAATTCTTCCGCTCAGCCACACCATTTTGCTGAGAAGTGTACGCACACGAGGTTTGAGGAATTATCCTAAATTCGGTGCATAAATTGGAGAAGCTGCGACCAGTATATTCACGAGCATTGTCAGTGCGAATCATTTGTATTGTAATAGTAAATTACATACGTATTTCCGCAATAAAGGCACGAAATACAAAAGTTAATTCAGTACGATCACGAAGTAGATAAATCCATGTGAGACGCGAATAGTCATCAGTAAAGGTTACAAAGTACTGATAACCAAAAATACTGGAAACTCTATAAGGTCCCTAGATATCAGAATGAACGAGAGAGAACAGAGTACTACTCCGACGACAAGTAGGGGGGAAAGAAACGCGATGTTGTTTGCCAAAGATACATGATTCACAAGAAAACTCTTGTAGAGAAATATCAGGAAGCGTCTTCTTGAGAATCTGAAGAGGGGCATGGCCAAGACGATGATGTCAATTGACGAAGGGAACAACAGAGAGAGTAGTGGGAAGAACATCTAGGAGATAAAGCCCGTTTGACAACCGTCCTCTCCCAATGATAGTCTATGTTCGACGATCCTGCATGACAAAAGAAGAGGAAGAAAAGATTAGACAACAATCAAGATCGTGAGCACGCCTACTAACAAACAGTAGGTTGAAGGGAGATCCCGGAACATGAAGAACCAAAGTTAATGAGAGGGTAAGAGTAAGTTGCAGATCAACAGCTCCAGACATCAGAGTAGTGTCGTCATTTGCCACCGTGATACACTTGGGATACTCAGTGTGCATGTACTGAGAAGGTTTCTGATAAGTAATATGATGAGTAGCTCCAGAATCCAAAATCCATTGAGAGCTGTAGGAGAGACAGGAGATACCTTTAGTAGAGAAAGAAGCAACGGAGCCAGAGGAACGATTGACCACGCCTTGGAGCTACAATATCTGTAGGCGGAGGTCATTGATATCCTTCTGAGCAGTCGAAGGGGGCTCGATGGAAGAAGGGCCGGTAGGAGCACGCAACAACAGCAGCAGTAGTAGCAGTAAGATGGGGAGGCAAACCATGTTTGTGGTAGCAGGTAGTTTCAAGGTGTCCATCACGACCACAATAGGTACGCTTGAGAGTAGAACGCCCAGCACGTTCCTGACGTCGAGACGTGAAACGGCCTCCCCAAGTAGAAGATCATCGGCCAGAGGGAGCAGGAGTAGGGAGTAAGGGCTGCTGGAGCAGAGCCGGAGAGAAACTTGCAGGAGCCTCGGGAGGTGGTGTAACTTTGAGTACCATTGAGCAAACATCAGACAAAGAGGGTATAGTAGAAGAGGAGAGAATCTGGGCCCGGACACTGTGAAGATGACTCGGAACACGAGCCATCAACATATCGATCCCAACAGCCTCCTTCTGTGCCCGTTGAGTAGCAAGGTCTGCAGTGGGAGCTTGATGTTGTATCCAGGCCTCGACCAGGGTCCTGACCTTTGAAACAAAGGAAGTTAAGTCACCAGTGGTTCCGGGATCCAATGATTGAAGAGCGGAGATAATGTCATAAAGGTGTTGTAAGTTATCCTTGCCAGAGTATAGAGAGTGCAATTCATCCCACATTTTCTTAGCCGTTTCGTAATACATTGTCATGTGGTAAGGTTCTGTGTCCATAGAGTTAAGCATCCAAGATTGGACCCGTCCGTCATCGCGAAGCCAGTCATCAGATGAGTCAGCAGGTTTGGCCCAAGTAAGGTGCGCGAGCATACCCTTTGTCTGTAGAACATGACGAACGGAATTAACCCATTCGACAAAGTTGGCCTTGCCACTGAGAGAGATAGTGGTGATGCAAAGTTCGTCACGAACCTCGGGAGGCAGGACAACATCACGGGCGGGCAGGGAGCTGGTAGCCGCGGTTGAGTCAGTAGATGTCATGGCGGGTAGCCGAACCAAACCGCGCGGCTAGCAACTGAGCAGCGGATTGTAGCAGGCCGGGCGACTAGCAACTAAAGCAGCGGGCGGACTGGAGCAGTCCGCAGCGGGCTGACCAGAATGTCGTGACTGAGAGGGGCTAGGCGGGAAGAGAAGCAGCCGTACGGTATCGGTGAACACACCAACGACAAGTGACCGCGACCAAGATGCGGAGCCCGCGGAGGGAAGAGAAGCAGCCGCGGCGCCTGAAAAACGGACCGCAGCGAAAAGGAACAAGCAGCGACAAAGGGCATGTCGCGATGACTAGGAGCAGGTCGTGGCGGCTAGGGGCAAGAGGCGACTTGAGGCTGGTCGTGGCAACTTGAGGCTGGTCACGACGACTTGAGGCAGGTCGCAGCGAGAAGGAACAAGCAGCGACAAGAGGCAGGTCGCAGCGACTAGAAGAGGGGTGCAATAAGTAGGGCAGGTCGCTACGAGAAGTAGGGCAATAACCCGTGGACCCCACGAGTCAGAGAGAGAAGGCTATAAGAAGCCCAGAGAGGGAAAGTGGAACCTCGGAGAGAAGGGGAAGCGGGTAAGTGGAAGCAGTCCGCAACAGCCAGGCGGCTATGACGGTTTAGAGAGAAGGCGGGTAGAACCCGGAGACTGCAAGAGATAAGGCGGGTAGAAGGGAGGAAGACCAAGCCGCCCGGTCAAAAGGAGAAGTCGGGCGGACAGGAGGCCGAGAAGGCGGGTAGAAGGGAGGAAGTCCAAGCCGCCTGGTCAGAAGGAGAAGTCGGGCGGACAGGTAGCCTAGCGGTCAGAGACAGGCCGAACCGGGTTCCTCTGATACCGTGTAGAAAGAGAGACATAGGAGAGAGAAAAACACCTAGAATATTATTATATCTCAAAAAGTAAGAGTACATACACTTATATAGATGGAGAAAGAGGGAGTGACTTCTACATGTACACTGTGGGACTAAATAAACTATACATGGACCAATATACATGGGCCTCTCCTAATGTGCTAATTTATTTATCTTTCACAACTTTCAACTTAATGTTTTAAGTATTTATTTCTCTTTGTTTATTGATAGTTGGGTCTGGCTAACTTTCTATAGAGTGCTGGTGAAATTTAGCTTGTTCTTCCCCTATTAAAACCAGTTTTAACTTTTTCCGACATAGTATGTTCGTCTGTGGTCTTATATCCATTCAAATCTGATGCGTGAACTCCGCTACGCCGCCGCCGAGACCCGAGCGCCACCGTCTGGACAGCCGTCAACGCTCCCCTGCACAGCACCGTCCCTGCACCGCACCACAAGGAACACAGCACTACCCAGAGATCTCAACACCAACAACAGATGGATAACTAGCCCAATCCTAAGGGTAGAAACACCCTGAACAGATCGGCAAGATGGAGCAGGGGAGACTCTCCCGTTGCAGCCGCCTACAGCACAATAAGCCAAGAGTTCTTTCACACTCCAAACAACAAAAACAAGGAAATAAATACTCACACAACCCTAAGAGGCCAAAAGACAAACATGCCCCTGCTAACAACACAAAATAACAGACAACACCAGAATTAACATAACAATGCTCCCCTCTTCAGAAGTTTCTTGTCCTCAAGGAACAAGGTGCGGCCATCGCCCCCGGAGCGACCAGAGATCCTCCCACGTTGCTTCCTCCGGTGACCCGTCCGCCCACTGAACCAGCAATTGAGTTGCAGGTCGACCCTCCTTGTTGATGAGACGCCGATCCAATATCTTGAGAGGCTCCACTAGCACATTTCCTTCAGCATTGACCGTTGATGATAAAGGTTGCTCCACCCCTTCAACTTGACCGTTATACTTTTTCAATTGCGAGATGTGAAACGTATGGTGCACCTTCGCATCTTCAGGCAAATCCAACCGATATGCCACTGCTCCTACCCGTTCCACCACCATAAAAGGACCAAAAAATTTCGGAGCTAATTTGTGTGCGCGGTGCCCTTTGAGGCTCACCTGACGGTATGGTTGTAGGCGCACCCACACCCGATTTCCCACCTCAAAAGTGTGCTCTCTTCTCTTCTTGTCCGCTAACATCTTCATACGGTTCTGAGCCTGGGTTAGATTGCCCTTGAGTACTTGCATCACGCGGTCACGGGCTGCCAACGACCGGTCTACCGCTTCCACGGTAGTAGTTCCTTCCTCGTACGCCGGCAACGCCACTGGCTCTTGCCCGTACACCACTTCGTACGGTGTCATCCGGATAGCGCTTTGGAAGTTGGTATTATACCACCACTCCGCCAGCGGAAGCCACGTCACCCAACTGCGTGGCTTCTCAAAGCACATACAACGAAGGTAGCCCTCCAAACAACGATTCACCACCTCCGTCTGCCCATCTGATTGGGGGTGATAGGCCGTAGACATGCGTAGTTGCACTTGAAGCACCCGAAATAACTCCTGCCAAAAGCTGCTGATGAAGATCGTGTCCCGATCACTGATGATAGAGGTCGGCAGTCCATGTAGCCGAACCACCGAATCGAGAAATACTTGCGCTACCGTTTCCGCGGTATAAGGATGATGCAATGCCATAAAGTGCGCTTGTTTGCTCAGTCGATCGACTACTACCAAAATGGTGGACTTCCCACTACTCTTCGGAAGGCCCTCTATGAAGTCCAAAGAGATTTCCTGCCATACCCGTTCCGGAATGGGTAAAGGCTGCAACAATCCCATCGGCCGTTGGTTATCTGGCTTGCACTGTTGACAAATGATGCACCTCTGAATATAATCATATATGTCCGGCTTCATGTTCCTCCAATACACCTGTCTCTTCATTCGTTTGTACGTGGCGGTGATCCCCGAGTGTCCACCCATGGCGCTATCATGGTATAGTTGTAAGAGGGCTTTACGGACTCCTGCATCCCTCCCCACCACCAGTTTTCCCTTTCGTTGGAGTACCCCCTGCTGCCAACTGAATTTCGGGTGAGCCCCACTGTCCGCCTCTTTGTCCCGAATGATGGACTGCAGCCTATCGTCGCTCGCCCACGTCCCCTTGACCAAGTTCAACACATCCGACTGGAGCAAGCTCACCGCATGTAAGGTGGCCTCCGGCTTCTCATGTACCCGAGATAGTGCATCGGCACAAACGTTTTCCTTGCCGCTCTTGTATTGCACGGTAAAATCATAGCCCATTAACTTTGATAGATAGCGTTGCTGCGCCGGTGTCGCTAATTTTTGTTCAAGCATGAACTTTAAGCTTTGGTGGTCCGTACGTATCACGAAAGGGCTGCTCACCAAGTAATGTCGCCACTTTTGCACTGCCAAGACAATCGCCAACAACTCCTTCTCATAGGTGGATAAACCGGCGTTCTTTACTCCCAAAGCCTTGCTAAAGAACGCCACCGGCCGCTCTTTTTGTAACAACACCGCCCCTACCCCCGCATCCGACGCATCCGCCTCGACCACAAAGGGCTGCTGAAAATCTGGTAGCTGTAGCACTGGTGGACTGGCAACCGCCTTCTTTAAGGCTTGAAAACCGGCCTCCGCCTCTTCCGACCACGCAAAGGTGCGCAACTTCAACAGCTCCGTTAGCGGCCTCGCCAAGGAACCATACCCCTGGATGAATCGCCTATAATAACCCGTCAATCCCAAGAATCCGCGAACCTTCTTCAGGGTGGTAGGTGTCGGCCAATCTACCATTGCTTGAATCTTCATGGGGTCGGTTGCCACGCCGCACCCGGAAATCACATGTCCCAAATAATGCACTTGCGGACAGCCGAACTCGCACTTGCTCTTCTTAAGCACCAAGTGGTTGGAGCGTAGAACCCGCATGGTAAACTCGAGATGGGCCACGTGGTCCTTCCATGATGAGCTGAAAATCAAGATGTCATCAAAAAATATTAAGATAAATTTTCTCAATTGACCTTGGAAGAGCCGATTCATGAGGCTCTGGAATGTTGAAGGCGCGTTCGTAAGACCAAACGGCATCACCAGAAATTCGTAATGCCCCTGATGTGTGCGGAACGCCGTCTTGTGTATGTCTTCTTCCACCATCCTCACTTGATGGTAACCCGCCCTTAAATCCAGCTTGGAAAAGTACACCGCCCCATGTAACTCATCGATCAATTCTTCAATAAGAGGGATAGGGAATTTGTCCTTCACCGTGTTTTGGTTTAGGTCCCGATAGTCCACACATAGCCGCCAAGACCCGTCTTGTTTTTTTACTAAGACCACGGGAGAAGCAAACTGACTATTGCTATATCGGATTACCCCTGTGCCCAATAACTCGCCTATGAGACGTTCGATTTCCGATTTTTGTAGCGGTGGGTACCGATAGGGCCTCAAATTAACGGTCTTCCCTTCCTCCTTGAGAGTAATTTTGTGTTCTAACCCCCGCTTGGGCGGTAATCCCCTTGGTTCCGCGAACAAATCCTCAAACCGAGCCAACAAGTCCCTCAATTGTTGCTGTTCGACCCCGGACAGCTGTTCCCCCTCCAATTTCCAAGCTTCCAACGCCTCTTCCTGCGTTCCCACGCCGATTGCTGGCCGACTTTGCACACTACACATCGCCAACATATTGAGCTGCCCTCCCTTGTCAATCAACCTTTGGACTCGGGTGCCCTTACTCCACACTCCCGGTCCCGTAGTTGCCCCACGAAGGGCCACCTTCTTTCCCCGGCTCCAAAAGTCCATTCTCAAGTTGCCGAAATCCCAATTTACCGGGCCAAGCGTGATCAACCATTGAACTCCGAGCACCACCTCACACCCCCCTAATGGAAGTATGAACATATCCGATGAGAATTCTGCGCCTTGCATCTTCCATTGAAAGCCCTCCACCATATACGAGCTAGACATAGTCTTCCCATTAGCCACGGCCACCGAGAAAGGCTCCATTGGCTCAAGCCGGCATCGCAACCGGGTCGCGGCCCCTTCGTCTAGGAAATTGTGAGTGCTTCCCGAATCAATCAACACACTTATGGGCTGCCCTTGATGGGAAGCCGTTACTCGCATAGTTTGGTAATGGGTCACCCCCGTCAAAGCGTTCATGGACACGTGCGGACCCTGTGGTTCCCCATCCTCAACTCCAAACTCCAATTGCCCCGTGTCGCCCTCCTCATCCTCCATTTCCCCAACCGCCTCCACAACAACTTCCATCGAGTATGCTTGGCGCCGATTGGGACATTTATGGCCGGGCGCGTACTGCTGATCACACCAAAAACAGAGCCCCTTCCGCCGTTTTTCATCCAACTCCGACGAAGTGGATCGGCGCCCTTCTCCCAACTCCGGCGGGCTGGACCGTGCATATGAACCCCCTATAGGCTTTCCCCCGATTTTGGGTTATGCCCCTTGTACTCTTCATATGTAGAATGCTCCTCCCGATACGACGTGGATTTGCGATTGCGGTAGGACAACTGTTGTTCCTGCAATCGAGCCAGAGAGAACGTCTCCTGCAAGGATTTGGGACGAAACATCCGCACCCCGTACTGTATGTCCTCCCTGAGCCCACCGAGGCAAAGGCTAATGGCGTTCTCCTCCGACACGGAAACCCGGTGCAAAAGTAACTCGAACTCATCCAAGTAATTCTGAACGGTGGTACGCTGCCTCAAATTCTTCAATTCACTCATGGGGTCGCCGAATAATGCGGAGCCAAACCGTCCGTGCAAGGCTTGGCTATACTCCTCCCAATTTGGCCACTGTCGCGTCAGTCGAGCCTTCATGTACGCCTGATGCCAGTACAAAGCCTTTCCCTCCAGATGCACCGATGCCATCCGGACCTTAGCCTCTTCGGGAGTTCCATCGATCTCAAAAAATTGGTCACATTTGTAAATCCATGGCATAAGGTCCTCTCCTGAAAAGCGAGGAAAGTCTAACCGTGGAAATCGCGTAGCGAGATGTGAGGAGGCGGATGCCGACCCCGTGCTGCGACTCTCCGGAGATCTTCCCCTTCTTCCCTCCGCCGATCGCTCCCCGCGCAATCCCGCGAACAGTGTGCGCATCTCCTCCCCCATGGCGTGCACCGCCCGGGCCAATTCGTCATGACTCTGTTTCCAGCCTTCAGTCTCCGACTGCGCGTCCTTCGACCGTGTGGCGTCCGACACCGGCATGACTGCCCGGCCGCCAACCTGGCTCTGATACCCTGATGCGTGAACTCCGCTACGCCGCCGCCGAGACCCGAGCGCCACCGTCTGGACAGCCGTCAACGCTCCCCTGCACAGCACCGTCCCTGCACCGCACCACAAGGAACACAGCACTACCCAGAGATCTCAACACCAACAACAGATGGATAACTAGCCCAATCCTAAGGGTAGAAACACCCTGAACAGATCGGCAAGATGGAGCAGGGGAGACTCTCCCGTTGCAGCCGCCTACAGCACAATAAGCCAAGAGTTCTTTCACACTCCAAACAACAAAAACAAGGAAATAAATACTCACACAACCCTAAGAGGCCAAAAGACAAACATGCCCCTGCTAACAACACAAAATAACAGACAACACCAGAATTAACATAACAAAATCCTACTCCATTGTTCTTTTGAATTCATTACCAGGTGTAATCATGACCTGCAGATTAGCAGCCGAAACCTGGACCGGGTGAGGAAATTGAAGAGTGCAATGACTAGGTTGACTGCTCGGGTTCAGAAGGTATATTCTTAATTATATTATAACTTTTTCCATATAAAGTATTTTATTTGTGCAGAGGCATTAAATTCGCAAACTCTTGTTAATGTAAATTGTCCACAAGTAACTTTGAAGATCAAATATTCATACAGGACTCACAGATTGTTGTAATGTCTGCCGAACTTTATTTTTGAAGTTTCACATATATAATGTCGTCGTCCTTCTATTTGCATAATTATATTTAAGGACATGCATTGAGGAAATCAATTTAAAAATTACCATAAATGTTTATTTAACCTGATTAATTAGCAAATGGTTATGTCTAAGTTTATAATGTAAAAGTTAGATGCTTTATGGAAGGGTTAAGCCAGCTGAAAGGAAGTGACACTAAAGTTTAAGTGAAATAGCTAATGTCTAGTACGTCTTAGTTGTTTATATTTAATTAAAAAATGTCTGATGGTTATACTACCGTTTGTTGTTACTTTTTTCCTACATATTGTAGTATCATTGTGTTGTAATTGTTGAAGGAAATATATAAAGGCCCATTTTGTCACTTGGCTAGAAAGTTTAGTGTCGCATCTTGGATTGAGATTTTTCTCCTCTCTCTTCCTAAATGTATGTGTACACTCTCAAGTTGTAAAGTAATTTTTGGATTAATAAAATTTTTACTTGTTCTTCCACCTATTTCTACACGGTATCAGAGCGTCTTGGTCCAAATCTGCGGTTAAACTTTTTAACCTCCTGTGCTCTGCTTCCTGCGGCCTCTAACCGCAGGTCTCTTTCCGCTCCTCTATTCGCCGACCTGCCTTTGTTTTTAACTGCACCCCCTGTGTGGTTTCTCTTTTCGTAACCGCACCCCTTGCGTGGTTACGGTTTTCTCCTCCCTCCCTCCTGTTTAATTCTCTCCCTTTTATAGGGATTCCTCTAGGCCCCACACCGCTTAACCCGCTCCGGTCTCATTCTCTGCTTCTCGCGACCTTTCTCTTGTCGCTTCCCCCCCCCCCTCTCCTCTCTTTTTGTTCTCTGCAGGCTCTCGGTTTCTCTTCTACTCGCTGCGGGCTCCTGCGGACAGCTTGTCGCGCGGTCTGATCTTGGCCAGGCTGGTTCTCCTCTAAACCGTTGTTGACCCTTCTCTGCTTGTCGCATGGTTTTGTCTTCTGTTCCTCTACCCGTTGTGCTTCTCTTCTAGCTGAAGCGGGATTTCCCCTGGTCTACCCGCTGCGGACTTGCTTCTCTACCCACTGCGGGCTTGCCTCTGTTCTAATTGCTATCGGCCAGTTCGTGCAAATTTCGCTCAAATTTCGTTGCGCAAAGTTCATCGAATATTACATGCATTAGGGTTTCCTAGAAAAAGCCGACAAGCGCGGAAACCCTACGCGTCGTCCTGCATCACTGGTTCTGCTGACCGCCAGCTCTTCTGCTCTTCTTCTCCATCTACCGCGGGCTTGCCTCGCTTTTTCTTCTGCTCTTCTAACTGCTGGTCTGGTTTTGCTGTTCGGCGGCTTTTTCTCCTCTTGCCGCTACCGGCCCCTTCTATTCTAGTTTTCGGCCTCCTCTCCTCTGGTCGTTGCAGATTATCAGTCATCCTAGGTCTATTCGCCAATCCGCGGCTCTGAGTTAGTCCTTCCTGCAGCTTTCCTTGCTTGCCGTGTCTTAACCGCTTGGATTGTTGTTTACTCTCCGCCTGTTGTGCCTTAGCCGCTTACCCGCTGGTTGTGGTTGTGGTTTGCTCCTGTTCGCTCGCGGCTTCTTCGCTTACAGCCTGTCCACTAGCTATTCTCTGTTTTCTTGGTGTTGTTCTTGCCGCCTGCTGGCCGCCTGCTTCCCAAGTCGCTTCTGGCCAGACCGTAGGCTCCTGACCAGCTCGCCAGCTTCTGCTCGCCGCCAGGCCGCTCGATCGCCTGGTTCTTCTTTGCCAGCCCTCTGGAATCTTTCTGCTATCCTCAGATATCTTGCTCCTTGTCGCCTCTCGATTCTAGCCGCCTCAAGCTTTCTCGTCGTCTCTCTCTTGCCTGGGTTCTTGCAAGATGATCGACTGTTCTCTAGGCTCTGTGGTATCTATTTCTGATAGTGGTACCTCCTGTCTTGCTCATAGCTCATCCTGAATTTTGGATTCAGGGGCCTCACATCATATTACCTCACGGAAACCACCACAATACTCGGACTCTGTGCATCTCAAGTTCATCACTGTTGCTAGTGGGGAGACCATTCCCGTTTCTGGCTCGGAAGACATTCACATTACTCCCTCCATCACTCTTCGCTCAGCTCTTCATGTTCCATGCTCTCCTTTCAACTTTCTCTCTATTGGTCGTCTCACTACAGATCTTGATTGCTACGTAATAATTTCTTCCAACTCTTGTATTGTGCAGGATCGCAAGACGCAGTCTATCATCGGAAAAGGACATATGTCGAAAGGTCTCTACATCCTTGACCCATCTCCTCCAACGGTGTTGTCCTCTATTAGCTCTGTTGAATGGCATCGGCGTCTTGGTCACGCCCCTCTAAACATACTCCAAAAAGCTCTTCCCAATGTTTCCCTCCACGATTTCACGTGTGAGTCTTGTATCTATGACAAACATCATCGGTCTACGTTCTCACCACATCCTACTCGGAGTCCAGCTCCATTTGATCTTATCCACTCTGATATTTGGGGACCCAACAAAATCGCTAGTGTTTTTGGATATCGTTACTTTGTTATATTTGTAGATGATTACTCTCGGGTGACATGATTGTATCTCCTTCATGATCGCTCTGAACTGTCTGGTGTATTTTGTACTTTTATCATTGAAACTCACAAACAAATTCCACTACAATTAAAACTCTTTATACTGACAATGCCCGTGAATACACTAGTAATGCGTTCGCAAACCTCGTGTAATTATACCTCCCAACAAAATGACGTTGTTGAACGCAAGAATCGTCATCTGCTTGAGGTTTCGCGGTTTCTACCGTCTGCACTCTTATTAACTGCATGTCTTCCTCTACTCTTAATTTTGCGGTTCTTTTCAATTTTTTTCCCTCCAAATCTCTATTTTTCATCACCACTCGCGTGTTTAGCTGTGTGTCCTTTGTTCATAATCTTGGCCCGTCCACTGATAAATTTGTTCCACGTGCCACTAAATAAATGTTTGTTTGTTACTCCCGTACTCAGAAGGGCTACATTTGCTTCTCTCCCAAGGATCGCAAGGTTGTTACTTCTGCTGATGTCACCTTTCTCGAATATCAGTCATATTATTCTCAACCAGCTGATTCTCCACTTTCGCTACCTCTTTCGCGGTCTGCTATCCCTATTAATTCAAACCTTCCACCTCTTCTTCCCACGCCAATGCCAGCAACCCCATCTCTTCTTCCCACACCAATCCCATTCAAACCATCTCTCATCTATATATATACTTGTCAACCTTCTTCGTCTACTGCCCTACGGGAGATGCCCTCTTCTAATGATATGTTGCGGCTTGTAGATCCGGCAACGTGTTCTACTGCTCATCCATTGGAGAATCATGTCTCTTTACACCTTCTTTCTCCGGAACTCCGACAAAGTACTTTTTCTTTATCCTCTATTACCACCTCTAATTCTGTGGAAGAGGCTCTCCAATATCCGGGGTGGCGGGCGGCTATGGACGAGGAAATGTCCGCTCTTTGGGCAAACCACACTTGGGATCTGGTCCCCCTTCCTCCTGGACAGACTTGTGTATGGTGTAAGTGGGTGTTTGCCATCAAACAAGGTCCGGATGGGACGGTTCAACGTTTGAAAGCTTGTCTAGTAGCTCGCGGTTTTACTCAACAACTAGGTCTAGATTATGATGAGTCCTTCTCTCTGGTCGCTAAACTCAATATTGTTCGTGTTTTGATCTCCCTCGTTGTTCATTGTCACTAGTCATTGCACCAATTGGATGTCAAAAATGTTTTTCTTAATGACGATTTGCAGGAGATCGTTTATGTGCAACAACCTTCCGGGTTTTAGACCACAGGGGAGTCTCTTGTCTGTTGTCTGAAGAAGTCACTTTATGGTCTCAAACAGTCTCCTCGGGAATGTTTTGAAAAATTTAGTCAGACCGTTAGTGGTGAGGGTTTACTCGGAGTTCAGCCGACGTCTCTTTATTCACTCATCATCGTTCAACAAACACAATGATTCTCTTGGTATATGTGGATGATATTTTGATTACAGAAATACATATGATCAAATAACATCTTGCGACTGTGTTTCAAACAAAGGACCTGAGAAACCTTTGATATCTTCTTAGTCTCGAGGTGGCTCGGAGACCTGATGGGCTTGTGTTATCTCAAAGAAAGTACTGTTTTGACTTACTTCATGATGCAGACTACTCTAGATGCAAGCTTGCCGACGGTCTCATAGATATCAATCATAAGCTCTGCGCTCATGTCTCAGACTCTGATTTGCTCCTTCAAAACCCGGAGTATTATCGTCGTCTTGTGAGAAAACAGATATATCTCAATGTTACTAGACTTGATATATCATTTGTTGTTGGAGTTATCAGTCAATTTATGCATGAGCCACACATTTCTCATCTCCAGGCAGTCGAGCGCATTTTTCGATACTTGAAGACTGCTCCTGGACAGGGACTTGTATACAATCTCTCTTTATCTCCCTTATCTCTGAGTGCATGTTCAGACACTGATTATGTTGGTTCTTTGGATGATCGTCGTTCCACAAGTGGATACTGCATTTACTTTGGAGGACATCTCATTACTTGGCGCAGCAAGAAACAATATGTTGTTGCTCGCTCATCTGTTGAGGGCCTGAGACCGATTATCGTTCAATGACAGTTGTTGTGTCTGAGCTTACATGGCTTGAGGGTCTCCTTGATGATCTAGGAGTCAAGCTTTCCTCACTTGCCACTTTATTTTGCGACAGTCAAGCTGCCATATGCATTGCCAAGAATCATGTCTTCCATGAACGGACGAAACACATTGTAGTTGATTGTCATTTCATTCGGGAGAAAGTTCAGTTGAAGAAGATAGAGTTAATGCATGTTCCCGCTGCCAAAACAAGTTGCTGACATCCTCACCAAGGCCTTACCACGACCTCTCTATTATAAGTTCTTGTCCAAGCTTGGTGCCTACGATTTGTACGCTCCAGCTTGCGGGGGAGTGTTGAAGGAAAAATATAAAGGCCCATCAGTGAAGGTCCATTTAGTCACTTAGCTAGAAAGTTTAGTCCCACATCTTGGATTGGGATTCTTCTCCGCTCTCTCTCTTCCTATATATATGTGTACACTCTCAAATTGTAAAGTAATTTTTGGATTAATAAAATTTATACTTATTCTTCCACTTCTTTAGACAGTAATTAGTTAATTTTCTCATATGTTAAATTGATCTAAGACAGT
This sequence comes from Platanthera guangdongensis, assembly GCA_039583875.1. Lineage (NCBI taxonomy): Eukaryota > Viridiplantae > Streptophyta > Magnoliopsida > Asparagales > Orchidaceae > Platanthera > Platanthera guangdongensis. The sequence goes on along the minus strand of CM077154.1, from coordinate 131,370,715 downwards.
ATAAATCAAAATATATCATTTTTGATTTGAACCACTAATTTTACAATAGAAGAATAGCAGGAACTGGTGGTTCATGTGAGCAAAAAGTAATGGTAGTTATGGTTTCATTTTCCGAGCCACTTATTGTATGCCAAATATGGTCATAATTCATATTTTTCTTAATAAGGTAAATATATCAAAAGCATAATCTATGATGTAGTTATCATTTCCTTTTGGATTATGCTTTTTATAAATATTAATTTTGGTAGGAAGATACTCACTTGGAGTTTGTAAACGCAATTTACTGTAAGGTTCTTGTTGAATTTGCTTAACATAATGAAACTAGATTGAGTTTGTCTTTTCTTTTGAAGTTATTAATCTTCCATGCATTCAATAGGTCAGCATATTTCTTTGGATGTTGTGTTTTATTATGTTCATGTTAAGGCCTAACCAATTGCATGTTGATTTCTTATTGGAGTGGTGGTCGGAGGTGGAGATGACGGGGGAGGGGCGTGTTTGGGGGAGAGAGCTACCACAATCTCATAACTGAGGATAGGAAAACAGACTGTAATTTATTTTTATTCATTCAATGACCCAAGGGATCTATACAGAGAATTACACTAATGGCTAAGCATAATAAGTCTGAATGCTTGGACTTTATCCAAAATTATTAAAAGGCCTAAAGACTCTTAATATTACATTAGACAGATGGTAATAAAAACACATAATAAACTAACTTATGATTAAGATAGTGCGGTCCGTTACCGATAACGGTTACATGCAACAGAACTAATAGATCAGAAACATTTCATTAGGCTGAGATGGTTGACCATTTGCGAGGCATATTGCAAAAAAGTATTCTACTGATTGTGAATCACTTTCACCTCTTTGAAAGTCAGCAAGATTTCACATGCATTGATCTGTCAATTGTGCAATACTGTAGAAACACACAGGAGAGAGAAATAAATACAAATTTTATTAAAATTTTCAATCTCCTTTCTTATATGAATACATATATTTGTACACTTATATAACAGGAGAAAGAGAAGAGGAATTCTATCTTAAGATGTGGGACTAAGTAAACTAACAAGATGAGACTAAGTAAACTAACAAGATGGGCCTAAATTTGGGCTTTTACATGTATTCTTTTACACTCCCCCGCAAGCTGGAGTGTACAAATTGTAAGCACAAAGCTTGCACAAAAACTGATAATACAATGGTCGAGGTAAGGCCTTGGTTAGAATGTCAACAACTTGACTGATAACAGAAACATGTTTTAATTCCAACTTCTTTAATTGAACCTTCTCACAAATGAAGTGACAGTCAACTTCAATGTGTTTGATTTGTTCATGGAATATAGGATTCTTGGCAATGTGTATAGCAACTTGGCTGACACAAAATAGGATTACCGGTGAGGAAAGTTTGACTCTCAAATCACCAAGGAGACTTTCTAACCAAGTAAGCTCAGACACATAGCAGTCATTGCATGATATTCGGCTTCAGCAGATGAGCGAGCAACAACAGATTGTTTCTTGCTATGTCAGCTAATAAGATTTCCTTCAAAGTAAGTATAAAAACCAGTTGTGAAGCGTCGATCATCTAGTGAGCTAGCATAGTCAGCATCAGAGTAGCCAATCAGAGATAGAGGAAGATGGTTTGTATACAAGCCCTTGCCCACGAGCAGTCTTCAAGTATCTAGGGATACTTTCGATGACCTGGAGATTAGATGCATGTGGAGCATGCATAAATTGACTGACAATTCCAACCGCAAACGAGATATCAGGTTTTGTAACAGTAAGATATATCAACTTTCCTACAAGACGTTGATAATACTCTGGGTTTAGAAGTAGTTGATCAGAGTTAGAGTCATGAGCACAAAGCTTATGGTTGACATCTATAGGAGGGTTAGCAGACTTGCATCTCAAATAGCCAACATCCTGAAAAAGTTCAAGACAGTACTTCCGTTGAGATAGGACAAGACTATCAGGTCAGTTCGCTGCCTCAAGCCCGAGGAAGTACCGAAAATTTCCCAGATCTTTAGTTTGAAAAACCGAGTTTAAGTGTTGCTTAATCATTTTTATTACCGTGGAATTTTTACCGTTAATCAGAATATCATCAACATAAACAAAGAGAATTACTGTGTCGTTTGGTTGATGTCGAGTAAAGAGAGAGAAGTCAGCCGTGCTTCGAGTTAATCCAACTTCACGGACAACCTTTATAAACTTGTCAAAGCATGCTCGAGGAGACTGTTTGAGACCATAAATAGATTTTTTGAGCTGACAAACACGAGACTCGCTCGTAATCTCAAACCTGGGAGATTAGTGCATGTAGACAGTCTCGAGAAGATCATCATTAAGAAGCGCATTTTTGATATCCAATTGATGTAAGCGCCACTGTCGATGAACAACTAAAGAGACTAGAATCCAAATAGTATTAAACTTGGCGACTGATGAGAAAGTGTCATCATAGTCGAGGTCTTGTTGCTGAGTAAACCCTCTAGCCACAAGCTGATCCTTTAGGCATTAAACTGTCCCGTCTAGAGCATCTTTGATTGCAAAAACTCATTTACATCTCACACAAGTTTGTCCTGGAGGAAGAGGGACAAGATCCCAAGTTTGGTTAACCCATAGAGCAGTCATTTTCTCATCCATGTCTACACGTCACCTCAGATGTTGGAGAGCCTCCTGCAAAGAGTTAAATACATAAATGGAGGATAGAGACAGCGTGAATTTGAGAAGAGGCGGGGAGAGGCAATGTAAGAATATATAATTTGTCAAGGGATGAATCGTAGAGGTCGAAGCTGGATCGGCAGGCCGCGCGATATTACTGGTAGAGGGTATCTGCTGTAGAGCATCAGATTTGAAATGACGACGAGTGTACACATGAAGAGGTGGCTTGGGTTGACTGATGTTGGTTTTGGTGTTAGAAGAAGTGGTGAAAGGTGAGACGTAACAAGGATGGTAGGACGAGGTAGAGGGGGAGGTATAAGAGGAGCTGGAGGAGAGGATTGAAACGATTGATCCTCGAGAGAAGTAACATTTGTCGAAACAATCATTTTGCGATCGTTTGGAGAGTATCCAACAAACATAAATTTGGTAGCGAAAGGAGCAAACTTATTAGCGGACGGACCAAGATTATGAATATAACATGTGCATCAAAAAACACGAGGTGTGAGAGAAAAAGATGGTTTGGAAGGAAAAAGAAGACTAAACGGAGCCGCAAAGTTGAGAATGGAGGAGAGCATGCGATTTATGAGATGACAGGTAGTAGAAATTGCGAAGTTCCAGTAGAGTGTGGGTACCTGCATTTGAATCATGAGTGATCGGGCGACGTCAAGAAGGTGATAATTTTTTTGCTCGGCCACACCATTTTATTGGGGAGTATATGCGCATGAAGTTTGATGGATGATCCCAAATTACATTACATAGATTTGAAAAAGTACGGCTCGTATATTCACCTGCATTATCTGTGCGAAGAACTTGTATGAGAGTTGAAAATTGAGTACGAGTTACAATAATAAAGGCACAAAAGGTAGAGGTGATTTCAGCACGATTGAGAAGGAAATACAACCAGGTCATGCGTGAGTAATCATCAATAAATGTAGCAAAGTAATAATAACCATAAACACTAGAAGTTTTATATGGTTCTCAAATATCAGAATGTACTAAAGAAAAAAGAGCATTACTCCGAGTACAATTAGATATAAAAGATACACGATGTTGTTTGTCAAAGATAAATGATTCACAAGTAAACTTATGAATGAAGATATCAGGAAGATCTTGCTTGAGAATCAGGAGATGAGCATGCCCAAGCTGTCGATGCCAATCAACAGAAGTGACCGAGGAGAGAACAGTAGGTGGAACATCCAAGACATAGAGCCATTAGACAGTTGTCATTTATCGATGATATTTTGCGTCTGTCGTTCCTGCACAACAAAGGAGGAAAGTGAGAAGGTTACACAATAATCATGTTCCTGAGTAAGACGGCTAACAGAAAACAGGTTAAAAGGTGATCCCGGAACATGAAGGACCGAGGAGAGAGAGGGTTGGAGTGAGAGGCAGATCATCAGCGCCAGAAATCGGGATGGTGTCACCATTGGCCATTGTGATGAACTTGGGATGTGCAGATTGCAAGTACTGAGGCGGTTTCTACGGAGTAATATGGTGTGTGTCACTCGAATCCACAATCCAGTGGGAGATATGAGAGAAACAAGATATACATTAATTGGAGACCGATGCAACAGATCCAGATGAGCGACTAATCACGCCTTGGAGATGTTGGAGCTGAGTGTCTGAAGCATCGATGTCGTTATCGGTGGAGGAATTAGGATCAGCTAGTGAGATGTGGAGACAGACCATGTTTGCGATAGCAGGTGGCCTCAAGGTGGCCCTCCCGACCGCAATGAGAACATTTAAGGCGGGGTATCCCAGTACGTCCTCGCCCCCGAGAAGTGGTGCGACCTCCATGAGTCGAAGGATCAGGAAGAGTTGGGAGAGGCTGTTGGAGGAGAGCCGGAGATAGATTCCCCGGAACATCAGGTGGCGATGTAACCTTCAATAGCATAGAGCAAACATCTGACAAAGAGGGAGTGGCCGGAGATAGATTCCCAGGAACATCAGGTGGCGGTGTAACCTTCAAGAGCAAAAAGCAAATATCTGACAGAGAGAGAGTGGTAGATGAAGAGAGTATTTGAGCCTGAACAATGTGAAGATGGGGTGGAATATGGGGCATCATCATGACAATCTCGACTACTTCTTTCTAGGCTCATTGCGCACAAGATCCGTGGTGGAAGGCTGATATTGTATATGTGCCTCAACAAGAGTCTTGACTATGACAACAAAGGAGGTTAAGTCACATGTTGTGTCGGGTTCGAGTGTCTGAAGATTGGTAATGATGTCGAACAGGTGCTGGAGGTTGTCCTTGCCAGAATAGAGTGAGTGTAGTTCCGCATAGTTTTGGTCGTCTCATGATACATGGTCATCTGATATGGCTCAGTGTTCTTAGAATTGAGAATCTATGATTGGACACGACCGTCATCACGGAGCCACTCCTCGGTGAGTGCAGTAGAAGTGTCCTTTGTCAGATGGTGAAAAAGACTTTTGGTCTGCAGAATACGACGAACTGAGTGGACCCACTCAACAAAGTTTTGTTTCCCACTGTGAGAGATGGTAGTGATCCGAAGCTCATCAAGAACTTCAGGGAGAGGAGAAACAACACGGGCAGGAAGAGAGGAAGCAATTGTCTAATTGATGGAGCCATAGTAGTGGCAAGAGGAGCAGTTTCTGCAGATAGAACTTGCGACAAGGCAACAAGAATAGCGGCTAGACAAAGCAGCGGCTAGGCGAGCTGTAAATGTGGCAAGTGGAGCAGCGGGTAGTGAACCGGCATGGGCAGAGCCAGCGGCCTGGGAGCGAACGAAAGTGGCCTGGAGAGCAGAGCTGCAGTTAGACCGACAGAGCATGCGGCAAGACCAGCACAGGTAGAGTCGTCGGCAAGACCAGCAGGCAGCAAGACTTAGTCTGCAAGAGCAACAATGGCGGCCTAGCGGTCTTAGCGGTAAGAATAGAAGACTGAGCGGCAAGAACAACAGAACGCGGCTTGGGGAGAAAATGTGGCAAGGCAGCTGCGACGACAAGGCAAGCTGAAACGGCAAGTCAAGGCAAGCAACGAAGGCCTGATAGAAGAGCAAATGCGACCTGAGATGAGAGCAGGCGGCAAGCAGAAGCGGCGAGAGGCCGTGGACAAGCGGTTTGGCTCAGCAACTTGGAGTGCAGGAACGGGAAGGAGCGACTTGTGATCTCTGGTGGCGAGCAGGCGAGAAGATCCAGCAAGAATGAAGTGCGATTAGACACGCTGCGGTGAGCAGGGATCGTGAGACCGCCAAAAAAATCGAGGTGGGGCCCAGTGTGGCAGTGGAGACTCAGTTATAAAAGCTGATGGGGCAGACAAATGACGGGGAAGAAGAAAAACAGCAGAGCTGCGGTTAAAACACAGCTAACCTCCCAGGTGCAAGGAAGATTGGCTGTCAAAAAAGATACTTTAGGATCGATGCTCTAATACCATGTAGAAACACACATGAGAGATAAATAAACACAAATTTTATTAAAATTTTGCAATCTCCTTTCTTGTATGAATTCATATATTTGTACACTTATATAAGAGGAGAAAGGGAAGAGGAATCCTATTATAAGATGTGGGACTAAATAAACTAACAAGATGGGCCTAACTTTGAGCTTTTATATGTATTCTTTAAGAAATACCATTTTACTTGGTTCAGAGGCATTAAATTAGCCCATATACCCAAATTTATATGTAAAATCTCCAATGTCCTCAGTATAAGGGCGCCAGGGTACGGCTCCCGCAGACACAACTATAATGCAAAATAACAAGATCACGGGAAAAAGCAATGAATCGACAAACCCGCCCATAATCAACCACCCAGTTTTATATATCAATAAACCGCAATGCAAACAATAGGAGAGAAAAACAAGGATCCAATAAAGGGCACCACAGTTGGAATCCGACACCTCCACTCGTTGAGGAATAGAAAATACTTACTGCAGTCTGTTGAACAACGGACGCAGAAGATTCACGCGCGTACCTTCGTCATCCGATGACGATCAATCGTTGCCACCACCGGAGGGAAAGCATCATCGAGGTCAACTGTGTTGGAGAATGAAGGCCGCACATTTATGCTTCTAACATTTATCTATTTTGCTTAGGGCATATTTGTAATTTGCTGCATCTTTGACTTTTGTGCTTTCCCTGTTATTTAGCCGGGTGTGTCCGGTCCTGGGAACTGTAAGAGGAAAAACTTTATCTTCTTCCTGCTTTTCTTTCCTGAGTGCATTGAAGAACTGCTTAGCTTGGGCTGTTCCCCGTTTCCTTCTACTCTTGTTTCTTGCTTTGTCTCTCAGGTGGTTCTCTGGAGTTTCCTGCACAAGAAGTGTAGTTCACATTTGGTATCAGAGGCAAGACGGCTAGCGCCATCAGTCGATCCTTGCTTATTTCCTGTATTTTTTGTTTTATCTTCTTTCTATGGCTACCTCGCACACCAGTCAAGCTTTTGCCTACACTCAAACTGGCATACCCGTCTTTGAGGGCGATGCGTACGATTATTGGAGCAAACAGATGAAAATTTTCTTCCTCTCCCAGGGCCTGTGGGATCTGGTTCAAAATGGGTATTCGCAGCCTCCGGAGAGTACTTCCTCAACCACGGGCACTTCGGACAAGGCCGTGACAGAGGCGTTGGCCGCCGCTCAGCTGACCTTGGACAACCAGAAGCGTGATGCTAAAGCACTGCTCTGTATCCAGCAGGGGGTTGGACGGACCATCCTTCCTCTCATCATTGACGCCACCACGTCTCAAGAGGCCTGGGAAATTTTAAAACTTGAATACCGGGGAAGTGCACGTGTGATCTCCATCAGACTCACCCTGCTCTGGCGCGATTTTGATAATCTCATCATGCACACTGGGGAGTCTGTGCAGAGCTACTTCTCCCGTACTACATCTGTTGTTAATCAAATCCGCACCTATGGTGATGACTTACCTGAGAAACGGGTTGTCTCTAAGATCCTTAGCAGCCTTACTGTGAAGTTTGATCATGTTGTTGCAACAATAGAAGAGGCAAAGGATATTACCAGCTTGTCGACTGCTAAGTTAATGGGCTCCCTCTTGGGTCATCAAGAACGGATGAAGCATAAAGAAGTGCACATTGAACAAGCCTTTCAAAGTCAGCTCCAACTTGCTCCTCCAAGATCCGACAGCTCCTCTTCTCAAAAACACAGAAGTGCCCCTGACAGGGCCTATGCTCCTTATTGCAAGCTGTGTCACAAATCTACTCATCACACTAAAGATTGTTAGTCACGGTGCAAAAAGTGTAAACAGAATAATCATCTACAGCGGGATTGTTGGTATAAAGACAGCAAGCCGCCAGAGGAGGCCAATTTCACACAGCAACATGAGTCTCTCTTTTACTCCTCCCTTCAACCCGAAGCACCCGATAGTGAAATTTGGTTTCTTGATAGTGGTTGCTCGAACCATATGTCAAACAATAAATCCTCATTTGTTCACCTAAGTGATCATGATAGATCAGAGGTTATAATGGGCGATGGACACATCAAAACCATCGAGGGCAGAGGCACTGTGGCCGTTACTCTACGCAATGGTGTGGTAAACCACATCCATGATGTCCAATATGTCCCCGGCCTCACCCAAAACCTTCTGAGTGTTGGCCAACTTTTACACAAAGGGTACAAACTCATCTTTGAGGGTGATGAATGCCTCATTCTCGATACCCAGAAAGCGCAACTGATTACAGTGGTCAAAATGTCTAAGAATCGAATTTTTCCTATTTCAATGCCCCTGGGCTCCCAACACTCCTCATCTGCAGCTTCGCCTTCCATTGCCACTCCTGCTACCAGCAATGTTGACTCCATGCTATGGCACTTCAGATGTGGTCACCTAAACTTTGGCGACCTAGCTAAACTCAAGACCCTGGTGCATGGTGTTCACGGGCCACTTTCCCAGCGTGGAGTCTGTGTTGTGTGTGCTGAAACTAAAATCCACCGGACTCCATTTCCTCAACACGCGACTTGGAGGGCCACCCAACCGCTTGAATTGGTACATGCAGACCTCTGGGGACCTGCTACCACTCCTACCTGGTCTGGGAATCGGTTCTATCTCCTGCTTATAGATGATTTTAGCCGCATGTGCTGGATTTATTTCTTGCCCCAGAAATCTGATGCCTTTCACACATTTTGCCACTTCAAAGCTCTTGTGGAAAATAAAATCGATCGTAAGATTAAATGTCTCTGAACTGATAGGGGGGGGGAGAGTTCCTGAGCACAGAGTTCAATCAGTTCTGTGAGTCAAGAGGGATAAAGAGACATCTCACTGTTCCCTATTGCCCCCAACAAAATGGAGTTGTGGAGCGCAAAAACAGAACAGTGGTGGAAATGGGAAAGAGTTTGTTACAACAAAAGGGACTTCCAAAACAATTTTGGGGGGAAGCCATGCATACTGCTGTTCATATCATAAATAGGGCTCCCACCAAAGCTTTCACAAACTCAACTCCTTATGAAACCTGGTACAAGAGAAAACCATCTATCCATCATTTCAAAATATTTGGCTCAATTGCTTATGCCCTGACAACAAGAGAACATAGAGATAAACTGGAAAAGAAGGGGGAGAAGTGTGTCATGGTGGGATACAGCCAAGAGTCAAAGGGTTATAGACTCTACAATCCTCTCACACAAAAACTTATTATCAGCAGGGACACAATTTTTGATGAAGATAACTCATGGGACTGGAATGCAGTTGAGGATCAGACTCCATTGTTCTTGGATTTTGTGGAGGATGCTGCTGGAGATCCACCTTCTGATTCCCCCAGTCAGCCGCCCAATCCACCTTCAGTTGAAGAATCTTCATCTGACGACAGGTATGGATCATCATCTCCTAAGAAATTTCGAAGTCTCACAGATATCTATGAATCGTGCAATGTTGCCCTCATCTGTCAAGAGCCCACCTCATTTGCTGAAGCTATTTCTCAGCCTCAGTGGGCTGAAGCTATGAAATCAGAGATTCATATGATTTCCAAAAATAATACCTGGATGTTGGTAAACAAACCTCCTCAGCATAGCATCATTGGATTGAAGTGGATTTTCAAACTAAAACTCAATGAGGATGGAAAGGTTAAAAAACACAAAGCGCGACTCGTAGCCAGAGGTTTTTCCCAAAAGCCAGGAAGAGATTTTACAGAGACATTCGCTCCAGTTGCGAGAATGGAAACCATTCGCATCTTGCTGGCATTTGCAGCACAACAACAGCTTCAAATTCATCAACTTGACGTAAAATCTGCTTTCTTAAATGGGGACCTGAATGAAGATATATATGTGCAGCAGCCAGAAGGTTTTGTGGTGCAAGGAGAAGAAGAGAAAGTGTACAAACTCAGAAAGGCTTTATATGGACTGCGACAGGCTCCAAGGGCTTGGAATGATAGAATTGACAAATTTCTCAGTCTCAATGGATATGCCAGGAGTCCATATGAAGCCTCCCTCTATCACAAACATCTCCCAAACAACTCATTCCTAATAGTATGCATCTATGTGGATGACCTCCTTGTCATAGGATCAAATCCTCAGATTACAGAGGAGTTTAAGAATCTCATGAAAAATGAATTTGAGATGAGTGACCTGGGGCCTATGAAGTATTTTTTGGGCTTACAGATAGACCAAATTCCAGGAGCTATTTTCGTGCATCAAAGCAACTATCTGCAGGATTTACTAAAACGGTTTGGTATGCAGGATTGCAAACCAACTGCAACACCTATGGCGACTAGTGAAAGATTGCTTAAAGAAGATGGGGAAGAAAAAATAAGTGAGGAGAGCTATCGAAGCATTGTGGGCTCACTTATATATCTGACCAATAGTAGACCTGACATTGAACATTCAGTCGGAATGGTGTCAAGATTTGTGAGTGCACCAAGCTGTGTTCACATGAAGGCCGTAAAGAGGATCTTCCGATACTTACGGGGCACCTGTAATTATGGACTGATGTATACTCGAAGTGAGAATGAGGAAGAAGTGTTAATTGGTTTCTCTGATAGTGATTGGGCCGGCAGTGCTGATGATCGAAAGAGTACCAGTGGATTCGTCTTCCAAGTTGGAGGGAAATCCGTTTCCTGGAACTCTAAGAAGCAGCAAAGCACCGCCCTCTCATCGGCGGAGGCCGAGTACATCGCTATAGGGGAAGCAGCAAAGGAGGGAGTATGGTTAAAGCGACTTCTGGAAGAATTGATGAGGAGGAAGCAGGAACCAACTCTGCTGATGGTCGACAGTACCTCAGCCATGTCTATTAGCAAGAATCCTGTATTTCACAACCGCACGAAACATATACAGATCAAGCATCATTTTGTGAGGGAATTGGTGGAAGAAAAGGAGATAACTCTGATGTATTGCAACACCAAAGACCAATTGGCAGATGGAATGACAAAAGCTCTCACGGTGGAGAAGTTCCAGGCGTTCCGTGAAAGACTTGGTGTCATCAGCGGCAAAGAAGCCCTAATCAAGAGGGGGAATGTTGGAGAATGAAGGCCGCACATTTATGCTTCTAACATTTATCTATTTTGCTTCGGGCATATTTGTAATTTGCTGCATCTTTGACTTTTGTGCTTTCCCTGTTATTTAGCCGGGTGTGTCCGGTCCTGGGAACTGTAAGAGGAAAAACTTTATCTTCTTCCTGCTTTTCTTTCCTGAGTGCATTGAAGAACTGCTTAGCTTGGGCTGTTCCTCGTTTCCTTCTACTCTTGTTTCTTGCTTTGTCTCTCAGGTGGTTCTCTGGAGTTTCCTGCACAAGAAGTGTAGTTCACAAACTGCACTCACACACGCCTTCGACACCACACTTGCACTCCTCCTCCATCCCAAATGGCTAAACCTAGTCGATCCCAAGTCAGCGGCAACTCCCTCCTCCGACACTGGTGGCTAACTCCTCCAAGACCGGGACAACCAAGATGGTAGGACAAAGGAGTCGCACAGGGAAGACCTCCTCCGAGACAGGGATGCTCCAGATGGCAGAGATTCCTCCACTCCCTTATAGAAAACGCAAACCTCCAGCGAAGAGGTTATCCCCCACGCGAACCAAGAACCAAATCTTCTCCTCCTCCTTCACGAACTGAGAGAGGCGACCTACGCGAACTGGACGAAAGGGACGGTTTTCTCTTTTCGCGCACAGGAACAAACGGGAGGGGGGGGGGAAGCTTCTGTTCTCTTCTCACGATTGGGGCACAACTCTTTTAGGTATTGATGAGACCTACAAAGAACCGGATCCCAATCTGGTTCGGATCCGAACCAACAAATACCCAACACTCAGCTCATGTTGATCTATTGATTCTATTGATCCTTGGTGAGTAATTGGTTACAGATTTCTTGAAATTTGGTTTTTATATGAAAAGACATTTTTTCGCTGTTATAAAATTTGGTTTCTGCGGTGGGTTCTTTGAGATGTTTTGCATGATTTTAGTCATTATATTCAATTGACAAGTAGAAGTTAGTGTGTTAAAATTTTTTAACTATTTGGATAAAATTCTTTAATATAGTAAAACTAAAGCCACATTGTGATATGCATAATCTTCTCTTCAAAAAAAAAGGAAAAATAAAGTAATGAGCTTATCACTATTACCTTCTCAGGTAAGGGATGAACTGGAACAGTTACTTGATGATGATGATGACATGGCAGATCTTTATTTGTCGAGAAAATTGGCTGGTGCATCATCTCCTCTAAGTGCTGTTGCAACTAACTGGGGCCCGGGTTCACCAACAATTGCCTCGAAGATATCAAGAGCAAGCAGGGCAAGTGCTGCAACAATTCATGGAATTGAAAATGATGTTGAGGAGCTAGAAATGTTACTTGAGGTAACAAGTCTATGATATGCTTGTCTGAATTTCTACTCAAATTTTAATTACATATTAATTAGTTTTTTCTGAATATCCGCAGGCATATTTCATGCAGATTGATGGAACTTTAAATAAGTTAACGACGGCAAGTCTACTATCTATTTCATTCCTCTTTTTTCCTTCTTGTATCTCCCCTAAAATCTTATTCGCCCATCCCGTGCAGCTACGCGAGTACATTGATGATACAGAGGATTACATAAACATTCAAGTAACCTCTCTAGCCTTATATTTACATGCATTGAGAAGGGTTTGAATGTCCTAACATTTACTCTAACGACTCTGTCATTTCATCTCGCAGCTTGACAACCATCGAAATCAATTGATTCAGGTAATTTCTTAACAATCTTCTTCAGAATGTGATAGCAGTTTAGAGTAGAATTGATGCAGGATAGGCATCAGCACCTGTCTGCCACCCTGACATCAGGAGTCAGCACCTGCCTAGGGGTCCCACCAAGAGTCCACCTGATAGGCTTTATCAGGTCCGCGGACCGTACACTCCAACCCATTCCGCAGTCCCACCACAGGGCTGGTTGGTTGTTGAGGGCGGGGCTCGATCCCCCGACCTCCTTGATAAAGAGTCATCAGGCGAACTCCCATCACCAACTTATCCGCACTTTTTTGATGCAGGACAAGCATCAACGCTTACTGCCACCCTGGCGCCAGGAGTTAGCACCTACCCAGGGGTCCCACCTGGAGTCCTCCTGATAGGCTTTATCAGATCCGCGGACCGTACACCCCAATCCATCCCGTGGTCCCACCAGAGGGCCGGTAGATTGTTGAGGCTGGGGCTCGATCACCCGACCTCCTTGATAAAGAGTCCACAGGCGGACTCTCATCACCAATTGATCCCACAACCTACCGGCCCTGTGGTGGGACCGCGGGATGGGTTGGGGTGTATGGTCCGCGGAACTGATAAAGCCTATCAGGTGGACTCCCGGTGAGACCCCTGGGAAGGTGCCGACTCCTGGCGCCAGGGTGGCAGGCAGGTGTTGATGCCTGTCTTGCATCAAGAACACTCCAGGATCCGACTCCATGATACACGAACAATTGCACTCGCATTGCATGTAAAATCGTGTTAGCATATTAATTAATTTTCATGAAAATTTGACCTTCGAAATTTACGCAGAATCTTGCGTGCTGAATATTTTTTGTTCTTCAATAGGGAGGAGTAATTAAGGCATTAGTGCGTGTAGAGAGTTAGGTAAAATACAAAAAAAACAATTATGTTTATGAACGCCTTTCTTTTTAATATAGATTGAGTAGGGGGAATAATTAACATTTTAAATGAAATTGAAAATCTCCACAACAATACTCCTTATCTACTACATGCTTCACTTGGAAGTTGCTTATAACCTATTAAGTTAGATTTTGTTAGGGCAGAGAGACTTTAGCTTGAAGATCGAAGATCAGATTGATTTATAGTTCGAAAGGAGCCAAATGAGTTGAGCCATGAGCTAAATTTCGAATTTTAAGTGGAGATTGGATCGGATTGAGTTGGCCTGTGATCAGTTTGAAAATCTATTAGGCTCCGTTCGGGTGGGCGGAATTGAGGCTTCGGAATTGAAATTGAAGGTTAAATTCAATTGAAAATGTCCTCCAATTCTAATGTCAGGTCGCCAATTTCCTCCAACCAAAATGACCCTTATTGAATATACTTTTTATACTTAAATATGCATGCATGCTTGTATGAACATCATAAATATTCATATACTCGTATAAAGTAGTCTTTTGAAATTGAAAAAAAGAAATATTACTGAACTCCATCTGGCTTGATCCAAACTCCACCGAGAGAGTTGATTCAAACCGTTTGCGAGTGTACAACCCGTATTTGGTGAGAAGACTGAAGGCCAGGCGAGGTGCCTCAAGGTAAAGCAGGGAGAGTCCAGGGAGATCGGTCGGACTCACCCTTAAGGCAGAACCGGGACAGTCGAGGCAAATGGGCTGGACTCGCCCTCAAGGCAGAGCAGGAGAGATGAGTCCAGGCCAACCCTACTCGCGAGCTCGCCTTCAATCCAGAATAATCTCTTTAAGGCAGGTCAACTATTCGTATGCCACTTGGGTCTGAGAATAGTATTTTGGTTAATGCACGAAGGGCTATCCGCGGGCCATTCAGATCTGGGAATAACATTTATGTTAAGGCGGAGGAAGCTATCCACATACTAATATGACAATATACCCCCGAGATGATTTGTCTATAAATATGACCCCATAACACCTCGGAGAAGGCAGAGATCCACCCGGACCACCCCCCAGAGCTCGCGCTCTCAAAACTCTCTTCTTTGTGTTGTCTGAGGTGCTAGCTCAACATTTGGTTTGAGAGGGGAAATTCTTAAAAACTTCTGGGTGTGAGGTGTGATCTCCTCGCTACAGCTTGTGGGTCTTTGAGTGAACACTTAGATTCCTATCGGTGAGGGTTAGTCCTAGGCTCGAAATACTAGCTCTGGGAGTCCGACCATGGGATAAGTAACTCGGGCTATACCCTCTTGATCCGAATTCTTTTGAACTGGTATCCGGGTTTCAACAATAAGCCAATTTTTAGCCAACATGCTTACATTATAGCCGATTTTGAGGATTCAGCTTGATTTCGAATTATTCTCAGCCCTAGATTCTGGATCAAATCAAAATTAATGGAAGTTGTCGAGAGCATGCCAATATCAACCAGTTTAAATTAATTTTTCGCCCTTGTTTTTTTGCGTAAATTTCGTCCATTTTCTGTCAGTAGCAGCATTGCTTCCTCTTAATTTCCTTTTAATTAATTTGATGTTTTTGGTTGACAACATAACAGCTGGAGCTTTTTCTTAGCGCAGCAACTGTAGCTCTCTCTCTCTATTCATTAGTG
This sequence comes from Platanthera guangdongensis, assembly GCA_039583875.1. Taxonomy (NCBI): domain Eukaryota; kingdom Viridiplantae; phylum Streptophyta; class Magnoliopsida; order Asparagales; family Orchidaceae; genus Platanthera; species Platanthera guangdongensis. The sequence continues at coordinate 131,355,445 of CM077154.1, read as the reverse complement.
GCTGGAATTTTTGGCATGAATATACCATTTTCATGGAATCAAGACCATGAAGATGCCTTCAAAGTGGTAAGTATTTTGTGCTACAAATTAATGTTTTTATTGATAAATAATTGTATGTTTAGAACATAATTTTTTGAATTTTATTAACTATCGAGCTCATATAAAAAAGTCCGTGGATTCGTAAGAAAGATGAAACTTTTGGGTTTAACTGAAAAAAAAGCATAAGACCACTCATATATTTTTGATACTTAATTTCAATAATTCGGTTCTTGGGTTGATTCTGGGTGTTGAATGTAAGAACCGAACCGATTGGTTGGTTTTGAAAATTTTGAACCCAGAATCAAACCGAGACACGTGAACCGATCCGATTCAGTTCGGTTCTTTGTTCTTCGGTCATTTTTGCACACCCCTAGCTAGGCCCAATTTGCTTTGATACTATGTTAGAACCTAAAATCAAACCTAAAACCAATTGGACGTAGAGGCCTGTGATCTGTATCAAAAGTAGTGTTTTCGCTACAATCTCAAAAGTTTTAAACTCGAACTTCGCCCCAATCAAACATTTACTTTGCGTGCGCTCCTCAGGTGGTGATCGCCTCAGGCGTGGCATCTGCTCTGCTCTTTGTCGTGATCATCGTGTATGCGCGGCAGAAAGGTCTTGTTGGCTCTTGATTTGTAGAACCCTGGAAATATATCGCAGTTACTGGGGACTAATACATGTAATTCTTTATTTCCCCTTTTAGCTTCACATTTTTACACATTCATTTTTTTCCTGTAACGTGGTCGAACCATGCTCTTTCACGGGTGTGTGTTTATACATTGTGTATAATTCATATTATTGCTTTAGAATTCTGCAATTATTCTTCATATATATGCATATATATCTTGACTCTTGTTTTAATATTTCAAAAAAGAAAGCATTCAATTTTAAATTAATTTGATATTATGGCTCGTTCGTAACCGCTTGACCGGTAGAAATAAGTTTCTCGGAGCATATATCTTACTTAAACATTTGCTTATTCTTCATTCCAAATCAAAAGGAAAAAATAATGTATACGCAATGCATAAGTCAAAGAGAAAATATTGCAGCAGTCTTCATGAGTCACGCGGCCTTGTGAATTTTTTTTCAAGCATAAAAGTGAGGAAATAAGCATGAGTGATGGGAATGACGTCACGGATCCGCAGTGTAGCACGAGTTTTGGGCTAATTTGGGGAATTATTAGCACGTCTCTGGATCGACTGTGAGACTTCACGGAAGTGTCCGGATTTTCATTTACTTGCATTTTCATATATTGTGTTGTATTTCTAAGTATTTATTTAATGTAACTGGGTTTGTTACACATTAATGTTCAATCATATTCGTTAATGTAAGGGATGTCCTAGGGTAGCTTAATGATTTTGGGGAACTATTCTCGGACTCCGGGGATCCTCTCAAAGCAACGATTCTGTGAAGTCATAGGTGATGACCCAAAAGTCTTATTACCGGGCTTGGTGTCTGGCCGGGCCTAAGGCCGGCCCGGCCCGGGCACTAGGCCGGGCTTTGATCAAATATGTGGGCCTTGTGAGCCCCCTTAGTCCCGTCATGAGTCTGGCTTGGGCCTGACTGGGCCCAGACCTAACTGGGCCAAGACCCGGGCCGGGCAATCAAGCTCGGGCTTATTTTGCACCCCTAATGTACAAGTCATAGTTGTATATCTTTACAATATTAAAAGGTAAAAGTAGTATTTGGTGAAACATTCAAAAATGTCAATTATCCATCATTTTTATATTTTAATGACTTCATATATATTATAATCAATTTCAAAAAAAAATTAAAATACAATGCGCATTCAAGTAATTACATTATCCCAAAATTAAAAATAATAATGAAAATACATTCAAATCCAAAAAAAATAGTAGAGCTTCTACACCTACTATGGTAGGCTGTCATTAGGAATATCAGCAATCAATTCGAGGAAGTTTGTCATTAGGTAGACAAAATACTCATCTCAGTCCCTAACGTTGAGTCACTTTAATGTTTCAGTCTTAAACTTTTTATTTTGATCAAATCAGACCCCAACTTTATTATAACTTTAAATTTCAGTCCTAAATAACGACAAAATGGGTCATGACATTAAACTAACGGGAAAGTAGCCGGTGATAATCGGGAAGCAGAAAGCCGCCATTTTTCCTGAACCAGTCTGGGCGCAGGCCATGAGATCTCGCCCAGCAAGAGGAATTGGGATCCCATGCCTTCCTCCATTCAACTCCGGCCCCAAATCAATCTCAGAGAATGTGCTCACCGGCGGAGGAACATTGTCACCACTCGTCTCAACCGGGATATCTTCATAAGCATCAACATTGATGCCAGAGTTCTCACCCCATCGAAATCGACTTCAGCAGCAGCTGCATTGTTGGCAAAAAGGTTCGCTTCCCGCACCCTCCAATGGTGCCAGCCACCGGCTCCGATTGGCACCTTGGCAGCGGCCGTGAATATGGGAATTAAACTATCATTTGTTAACGCACATCTAAGGAACTTCATCCACTTTTATGTTCAAACGGATGAAATTTTTTAACTCATACGTTTATGACTGCTACCGCTGTGCCAAATGAAGCCTAATATCACGTCCAACCGCACTGCTCCATCTCCCGTTTGCGACGGGACGTGGAGGGTCCACCGGTGTCTGTGCTGGTGACAGAGCTGGTGGTTGGGGGTTCCTTCTTGCCTATAAAGACCTACAATATCATCAAAGAGATGTTGAATGATTCACGGGATTTTCTAAGCGACGCAAGCCTTTTGCCTTCAGCGAGCGGAGAAATTACGGATTATGCTTCTAAGAGAGGTTATGATTCACGTGTGAAAGCCATATTTTTACAGCTTTTTTGTTAGTTCGATGCTTTGACTCATTTTGCCATTACCTACGACTGAAATTTAAAGTTATAATAAGGTTGAGTGCTGATTTGATCAAAATGAAAGGTTTGAGTTTGAAATATTAAAGTGACTAAAAGTTAAGGACTAAAATGAGTATTTTGCCTCATTAGTCATATCAACGGTATTTTCAAGGAACTACCATTAAACCAATATTAATTAATATTATATTTATTTTAAGCTGTATTAAATAATTGATAGATGGAGGCCTGAACCTATCATAGTCAAGGTATTTTGTGATTAACTGTAGGGCAAAACCCGTGTCTGCTCTGTCACTTGTGCGCACACGCACACACGCACACAAATTTTTATATACATACGATTGACAGTGCACGGGGGAACCTCCGTGACGCCGGAATAGTACCCCGACCACGACGGTGTTGTGACTCGACGACGCTCTCTCCACTCACACCCCCTGGAGCACATTAGAAGATTGGCCGACAGCTTGAGTACTGAACTCTGGGAGTACAAGTTTAGTCACACTGCGATAACGTCGTGGTTGGGGTACTGTCGCGGAACCATGTTTCAAGTATAATGTCTTTCGTAATATTATAAAATTGTATTAATTACAACTTAAAATTTTAATGTGTGTGTATATATATATAATGTAGTTGGTTAAAAGTATTGTATAAATGTTGTAGGTCAAGGGTTCAAATCTCAGCATCATTTTTTTAATGATTGTGCGAGAGTAGTTGAATTTTTTTAAAAACTAAATCCAATGCCATGAAAAGCTTGGATTGCTTTGACTGTTCATGGGTTATGCAGCATGCTAAAGAATTTCTTTGTATATAGTATAGATTTATATAATCATAATTTCTAAAATAAGCGCGGAAAAATGCGCAGAAGGCGCCGTTGAGCTCGTGTCTACCATACGAAGCTAACGAAACCTTTCGGAGTTGATTTCGAGACATTTACTCAAATATCTACATCAAGGCATACTAGTTCAAGACAGATACTAATAAGCCAGCGCTCATGTCAAGGTTCACTTTGACCCTGACTGAGTCTCTCCAAGGGTTCAATTGAATCATCTAGGCACCTTATTAAAGTTGGAATGTTACACGACGGAGGCTCATTAGTCGAACCACTGAGAAAGTTGAACTTCTTTGCTTTGGGTTCACCGTCGTCTACAATAATCGCCTTTTTCTTAGCATCAACCCTCTTTCCTATTTAACATAGAGAAATTGAAATTAGAATACAAAAACTTCCTAATTAAACATAAACAATTACATTATGGAACTAGAGTAGAAAAAATATAACATTTTGAACACCCCCAACTTCATCGGTTAGGAAGTTGTATGCATCTACTGTTCTAATTCTTACTCAATGTCATATTCTTAATAAGATTACCTTGCATATTTGATATGTTGCGATGAGATCTCAACAAATGTTGTTCTTTCTCTGGCACTAATGGATGATTATGCTCCTCCACGAACTTTGATACTGTCCAATTCTTACCATCTTTATCAGTGCTAAAAAAAATGCAGGCAAGACATCCGGTGCGCGTATCTAGTTTGCGGTACTTTTTAGGGGACGATTTCTTAATCTTCACACCGGCTTTGGAACAGCTATATTCTCGCCATTTAATAATCCGTGTATGTGTCCAATATGTCAAATGTTGTTTACGAACACTAAATCCTGTTCTGTGAGCATAATCACAGTACATAGCATATGCGGCATCCTCTGAATGCACAATGGGAAACACAACTTCCTCGTTTTTGACCTGAGGACAAAAACATATTGCATTACCGTATTTCTAACTTAAAATCAAACTGTAATTACAGTATAAAATCCAGTTCATTATAATTTGCAGCATGAATGTTTTAACAAAATACAGTAGTAATTCCATAATAAAGCAAGGTTAAAATTACAACCAGAAACCAGCATGAAATATAAAAAAAGTGTTTCAGTAAAATTGAGAAGTGAAGCAGGAATCTCCTCTCAAGGACTATTGGCTTACAGTCTCCATTTCTTCACCAAATTTATCTGTGAAATTTTTGGGTGCTTGTTCCCCTGTTGTCTGGCATCTTGATGCTTCACTGATGATGGAGGTCAAAACTACAAGTATAGCAAGAAGTAGTAGGTGTTGAAAAGCATTGGAGCCTCTGAGAAACCTAAACCTGCAAAAAAACTTACTTTGATGGGGTAGTGAATCTTGTTTCTGAAACGACGAAGATCGCACTGGGAAGAACCTAGCACTGGTTTTGGTGAATTCTAGGAGGAAGGTCACACTAAGAGGAAGCTCGCGCTGGTGACCGGAAGATCGTAGCACCGATTTCGGCCGAAGAGAGGGAAAAAAGCACGAGGGTGGGAAATGTGGCGGACCGGTCCACAAATTAGACATGTTTATCTCTGCAGAATGCTCTTGGTGCGTTGAGTATAGAACAATTTTCCCTCTCAAATAGTGATTTTTCGGTCCAGATCCCGCACGCCGGCTGGCTTCCAGGACCAATAATATCGCGAGAAGGGGTGCGCCCCGCAATGCACAGTGAATTTGTGCACAGATGGGCCCGCGCCTCCTCACGAAATTAGTGGTCCCGGAGAGCTGGAGCTGGAGCAGGAGTGAAGTGCAAGGCCTAATATTCAGGCAGCTAGCGATGGGCCAATATCTGCTTGAAACTCCCTTAGCACAAACATAACCAGAAATGGCTGATGTTAGGATTCCAGTGCTCCCATGTTCAGAAGAAGAAGAAGAGAACTCATGATTAACATCTAATTTGCTGAATCATAGTTAAACAAAACATGATTTCAATCCCCAATCAAACCAAATGAACCCTAAAACTCCAATTTTTATCAAACATTGCATTGAAAATAAAATTAAAAAACCATGCGGGCTCAAAAGCAGAAAAAGAACGAGATACTCTGCTTCGCGAAAGTGAACTAGTTCCTTCTACGTCCGCAGGTTGTGTCAAAATTACATGATGATTCGAATATGATGTTATTTTGATATGAAAGCTACTAACGTGTTCTTTTTCGACCCCTCGAAGCTGAAGTGCCAACACGCTTTGAAGCACCAGGCGAATCGCTTCCCGGATCCCTAACAATTTCCGATGGATTGTCATCGTCGCTTCCGCCGTGAAAACTCTCCATTTTATCGGAGTCGTCGTCCGGCAGTGCCTTACCGTTTAGTTTCGACATCTCATCTCTGAGTTCCCTCAACTTCGCTTTTTTAGAATTCAAGACGGCAATAAACTGAAAAAACAGGAATCAAGCTTTAATTAGATCAACTCGCAGACTAAAAATGATATCAAAAAAAAATTATTTCTCATCTGTTTAAGGGGCTGTGTACAAATATAAATGAGTCGGAAAAATATTTTACTGAATCTTATAATAAATAACTCTGCAAACAAAAAAAGTAAAATATAACTAGAAATGAAGTGGTGCATTGGTACAAATGTGAAAATTTGAAATCTAAAATAAAGGTCGTCAAGTAAATAGATCTGATGTGAGAGGATGTTGTGGGCGGACTTGGGTGCAATGCAATGGTTCCATAGCGCGATCGGCAAGGAATTATGAAGTGCAAAGTTTCTAAGGTAACCTGGGAGGTTTTAGGATTATAGAGGCTCGGGGGAGGAGGAAGAGCTTGGGCTGCTACAAGGGGGTTCGGAAAGGGTTGAGGGGGGAGGGAGAGGCTGAGAAAGGCAGCGGGAGGGAGGTGAAGGTGGAATGTGGCTGTGGGGAGCTCAATAGGGCTGCTGAGTGGCTAAGAATGGAGGGGAAGGTGGTGGGAGGTCGGGGGAGGTATGGGCGGCTGAAGGCAGTGGGAGGTAGGGGGAGCGGTAGGCTGTGTTGGGGAAGGCCAGGGAGGCGGCAACGGGGCTCTTGGACGAGGGACATAGGTTGTAGAGTTAGTATGGGACAGGTCAGATGTCAGAGAAAGGGAGAAAAGAGTTCCGGAATGCATAGGAGACAACAATGATGCCTGGCGGTGCATTTCCTGACATCGGCATTAGGATGGGTCAGCTGGGCAACCCGTATGACATATGAAGGGAGAAGTTTAGGTTAAATCACTTGACGGCTCAGATGGTCTCAAGATGGTCTCATCACGTGAAAATATAAATAAATAAATTATATATATGTCACATTGATCACATTGACGCCTCCGATCATCCATCTGGTGATATCCTAAAAGTAACGGTCACAAAAATCGTCAAATAATACATGAGCGATTTCCATCTACTACTATCTCCACACAATTGGTTTTCTATACTTTTTTCTCTGTTACAACCTTACAAATAAAATATAAAAACTAGTGATGTTGTTCTAAAGCCTAGAAGTACTACAAAATCTGTTTGAAATCAAACTAATGATAACTATTTTATATTATTTAAGTATGCTACAAAAATCATTTTGTTTGAATAGTCCTACAAAAAAATTCATAAATAATTTATCCAGACCCCATGACCTAGGAAATCTACAGGTGACGGGACGTACAATGCCCTAACTCTATATGCAAGGCAAACAATCACGAACAAATGCAGTGAATTTAAAACCAACCCTAAAATGAAGATGTAAATACAAACACGCAATCCAATAAACATGATGCTCACGACATAAATTCTAATGCGATACGACATAAATTATAATGCGATGCAAATGTGAAAGACTTGATCAAGAGAATTACTCCAACACAATTAATTAAATAACAAAGCAAAAAACTTATGTTCGGGTCACAATTAATCGTAATTATTCATATCAAGTAAACACGTTATAATTGCAAATTAATTAATGGCGCATATGAATTAAATAGCAAGGTGAATAGGTAATGCATGTCTAATTGAAATATCAAGCCAACATCAATTAAGCAAAACACACTTAGAAATATAATGGTGTATCAGTACAAATATAGATAAACTTGAAGATAAATGTGAAATTCACCAAGGCTTGTGGGTGTGGATGTAGAAATCCAGTGGTTGCAGATTTGGTGCAGGTACTTTGGAGGAACAACAGTTGTTGGATGGGGATGTCAAAAGAGTGAAGGTGGTTGTTTTGGGGCAGGGGAGGTTAGTTGGGGCTTTAGGAAGGTTGGGACTTAGAGGGGAGGGGGAAGGGGGGGTCGACTAGGGTTTCTTAGGGTGATTGACTAGATGGGGATGGGGATATGGAGGCTTGTGGTGGATGTTGGAGGAGGTAAAAAAGATCCAGTTACTATTGAAGGGTCTGATGGGTTGGGCGGGAATGGGGAGGTTGTGAAGCGGAAGTATGCGAAGGTTGGGGGTTGTTGCGGGCTTGCGGGAAGTAGGAAGGGCTCGCCAAAATTGACTGGGGTGGTGATGCACGACGGCGCGTAGGGTTTGTGCGTCTGTCGGCTTTTTCTAGGAAACTCTAATGCATGCAATGAAATAAGAAATTTGCAAACAATTTGAGCAGTAGTTGCGCTGACTTATGAATTTAAGCAATGTTTTATTTTTTTATAAAGCACAAAAGACTATTTTGTTTAAAAAAAGGATTTTCCTGAAACAATAGTTTGATTCTTAATCCGGGGAAAGAAATTAGCAACTTTCGTTCCGTTCTCATTGTCGTAGCAAAACGAAAATCGTGAACTTCAAATACGTTTCCGTTTGGAGTTTTCGACGTAGCGTTCGCTGACAAAACTCGGGTGAAACCCAGCAATGAGTCTATTTGTCCTAATGAGAAAATTTAGATACACACAAAGGAGGGGAGATAACAAGTTACCCACGGAAAGAGACGTCTTTCCGTATTCGAAGTCGATGGCGATCACGCGAGGAAACTCCTCGTCACCTTCGATTTCCCGCTGCGAGGCCGGCCGCTATCGCACACGGGGACCAAAGAGAATTTCACTCACAAACGAAAGTGGTTCCACGAAACCACTCACTCCTTGGCTCGCACTAGAGAAACCACAAACATAACAATCCAAATTCACTCGCACTTCACGCTCGAAGTGGTTCCACGAAATCTCAAACACTCACGGTGGCATCACGAAATCTCACGTGCCAGGAATTAACTCTATTTCCTAACTCAACTATTCGCTAACACTAATCCAAAAGTGGCTCCCCGTATCACATCCTCCGGCAAGAGAATTAATTCTCAAACCTCACAGAGACTGTAGGTTTCAAACTCAAAGATGAGATAAATATTGTTCACTATTTTCAACATTCTCACGGCAAAAAAAAACATAACAGCAGATTCAAGTTACTGTTCTTCTTCATCAAATAATAAATAGCAGATATCAAACTCAGAACATGCATCAATCCCTAAAAATCCAACAGCAACATTAACCACAGCAGCATGAAGCTTTCCTCTACCACAACCTACAACGAGATTCAACTACAGGAGCAATGTTTGAACAGTGAAATTAGATTTAACTCAACTATTCATCATCACCTACATCAACACTCACACGAGAATTAATTCACAACAACACTCAAAGTTTTTCATCAATCACTAAACAAAAATACAAAACGCATCCCCTTTTATAGGGTTACAACAAAGAAGCCAAAAAAACTAGAAAACCTGCACACGGCCCTGGCGGAACTGCCCGAAGCTTGAAGGTGCGGCCATGGCGGAAACTGCAGAAGTTGAGGGCGTCGTGGCTCGTCGTGGGGGAAACTACTCCTGGCCCAGCGTTGATTTCGGGGAAGAGCGCGCAACTGGATCGTGGGGCTGAGCGCGGGAAGATCGGCGAGGAACTTCCGCCATTTTCTTCTGCGGCTCTGGGTCGGGAAAGATGAACCGCCGACTACTTACCAGCAACAATTAGGGCCGGTAGAGAACTCGTCGGGTGCGGCGTCGGGAACTTTTGCGACGATCTAATCTGGGCTGGCCTCCACCAACTCTCCCCCTCTCGAAATCACTCATCTCTGGTGAGTGCTTCGAGAGGTAGTGCTGTAGAAGATCAGCATCCATGCGTTGTAACTCCTCGGCTAAGACCCAACTGGTCTCGGTCTCTGGTCTGTCATACCAACGAACCAAGTATCTCTGAAAACCACCATCAGTAGTGGTCACTGTCTCGTCATCCAATATCTGCTCGGGAACCAAAACCTGTCGCGAAAGTCGATCAGCAGCTCTGGGAACTGGTATAGTAGACTCATCTGGTATCTCATGCTCAACCTGAAAGCTGTCAGTGGAAATTGGAGGAACTGCAGTGGACGTGTCAGTAGCGGAATGAATGTCGATATGTCCTGAATGTGATTTCTCACTCTCACTCACCTACCCAGAAGAATCAATTGGAGGAGAAGGCAATGGAAATTCTAAATACTCATGCGGATAATCGTGGAATAAAGTCAGATCGGCTACATTAAAAACAAGATTTGTTCCACAAACGGAAGGCATCTCAAGTTCATACGCATTCTGCTCAATCTGTTTCACCACTCTAAAGGGTCCAGTTCTACGGTCAGCTATCTTCTTTACGGTACCCGATGGTAACCGTTCCGGATTTAGCCGAACCATAACCAAGTCATCCACTTTAAAACTAGTAGCTCTCTTGTGCTTGTTTGCTTGAGTTGCGTAAAGATCATAAGTATTATGCAACTTCCGCTCAATCTCTTTATGCAAATCATGCAAATGTAATGCACACTCATGTGCAAACTGGCTAGTCCTAAAAATGTGTGGTAGTGGTGCTAAATCATGCGGCACTCGTGCGGTATGACCATGAACAACCTTATTGGTGATAAACCCGTGGATCTATTCTTCGAATTATTATACGCTAACTGAGCGTGTGGAAGAATTAGATCTCAATTTCCCTGGTGATCTCCTACCAAATATTGCAATAAATTTCCTAAACCTCTATTTACAACTTCAGTTTGACCGTCATTCTGGGGATGATAAGCAGTCGAAAATAGAAGTTTAGTACCTAAAGTCTCCCGAGTGACTTCCAAAAATAAGTAGTGAACTTAACGTCTCGATCGGTAACGATAGTCTTTGGTATTCCTCGATGTGCGACAACCTCTTTATAATAAATACGGGCTATATGAGAAGCGTCGTCGGTTTTGTTACAAGGGATGAAATACGCCATTTTAGAGAACCAATCAACCACCACAAGTATGAAATCGTGTTTCCTAAAGATGCGCGGCAACCCAAGCACAAAATCCATGTTAACATCATCTCAAGGAATACTAGGCACCGCTAAAGGTGTATATAATCCAGCGGGTTGTTTATTGCCCTTCGCTACCTGACAAGTGCGACAGCTACTGACAATCTGAGCGATAACCAGCTTCATCCCAGGCCAATAGAAGCGCTCCTCTACTAAGACTATCGTCTTATCACGTCCAAAGTGTCCACCTAAGCCTCCGCTATGTAATTCTCATACAATGAAGTTTCGAAACGAGGTGCGGGGAATACACAGACGGGTCCCACGAAACAAATATCTGTCTCGAATGAGATAATCGGTCTCATCGTAATAGGGATCTGAACGTATCACATCATAAATACCGCTAAAATCAGGACAACTAGAATAGTCATCCTTGACACACTCAAATTCTATCACTTGAGTACGCATCTGTGATAATACAAGGGTGACTCGACTAAGGGCGTCGACAACCCTATTCTATGTTCCCTTACAGTGCTTGAGAACGAAGGTGTATTTTTGTAAATATGAAACCCACTTAGCCTGTCGATGGTTCAACTTTTGTTGTGAATTGATATAACGCAACGCCTGATAATCAGAGTTGATGACAAACTCCTTAGGCAACAAATAATGCCTCCAATAACGTAACGTCTGCACAATCGCATAGAACTCGCGCTCGTAGTTGGAATAATTCAACTTCGAGCCTGAGAGCTTTTCACTGAAGAATCCAACATGGTGACCCTCTTGACTAAGTACACCTTCTATCCCAACTCCTGAGGCATCACAAGATACCTCGAATACCTGACTGAAATCAGGGAGTCTCAAAACAGATGCAGTAGAGATTTTATCCTTGATAATCTCAAAGGCTCTAGCTGCCAATGATGTCCACTGAAAACTTCTCTTCTTCGTACACTCAGTGACAGGTGTCATAATCGTACTGAAGTTCTTAATGAATCGACGATAAATGTGGCTAACCCATGAAAGCTACGGACATCGTGAATGTTCTGAGGGGCAGGTCACTCACGAATCCCTCAAACTTTCTCGGGATCCATAGTGATGTCAGCAGAGCTCACTATATATCCAAGAAAGATAATGAACTCAGTCATAAAAACACACTTCTTCAAGTTGATATACAGTCGTTCGGCTCGCAGGAGCTCGAAAATAGTATGTAGGCGAGTCAAGTGTTCACTCTCAGTCTGACTATATATCAAAATGTCGTCGAAATAAATCACTATGAACTTCCCAATATAGGATCTAAAGACCTGGGTCATCATCCGAGCGAAAGTACTAGAAGCATTGGATAACCCAAAGGGCATCACAAGCCACTTGTAAAGGCCATCCTTCGACTTGAAGGCAGTCTTCCACTCGTCTCCTTCGCAAGTGTGAATCTGATGATAACCACTATGAAGGTCGATCTTAGAAAAGATCGTGGCTCTAGTCAACAAGTCTAACATGTCATCCAGTCAGGATATCGGGAATCGGTATTTCACATTGATCTTGTTGACAGCATGACTGTCAACGCACATACGCCAAGTACCAACCTTTTTCGCGCAAGGAGAGCAGGCACCGCACATGGACTAAGGCTATGACGGATAAAGTCTCTATCAAGTAGCTCTCTGATCTGCTTCTGCAGCTCCTCATTGGCAGCAGGATTCAATCGGTAATGCGGTAAGCTATGTTGTCAAGGCGCACGCCTAGGCGCGCCTGAGGCGCCAGGCGCATGAGGCGCAACCTAGTGCGCCCTAGGAGGCCCAGGGCGGGCGATGTGCCTCAGGCGCGCTTCAAGCGCGCCTAGGCGCGCGCCTTACGCGCCTACCGGGCGCGCTTCAGGCGCGCCTTGCATGAACCGGTTTTAAATTAAAAACCAGTTCAGGGCGCTGCCTTATATCATTTCATTCGATACTTCTCCCGCATCCTGCAAGTATTAGGTTTTAGGTTTTCCCGATTTTCGCATCTGGCGCTAGCCGCTCGCCGAACCCGCTGCGTCTCCTGTGCTCGACGGCGTCCGCTCGTGCTCCGCCACTTCTTCCGCCCCCTTGCCGCCCTCCGACGACGCATCTCTCTGCCGACACCTTTGCTAGGTCGCGTCTTCTTCAACTCGTACTTTCTCCGTCTTACTAAAGCTTTTAAGACATTGACAAGTTGAAAATGCATTTGTTTTTTGCTGTTTTTGAAACCCCTAGCTAGCTATAATTATTTTCTGATTTTCAGCAACAGCTAAGTAGTAAACCTAATTTTCATCTACGAATCTTGGCTATTTATAGCCTACAAATAACGCTTAATATTACAACAAGACGCTCTTCAAAAATGTTTGTTTTATGGAGAAGTGATGTCTTTGACTTGGAAGGATACACAAATGTTGACTACAGTGGTTTCCTTTACTATGTATTCTACTCGAGCGATTTTTGTACTTATACTTGTGAAATGATTTTTCTTAAAAACTTTATAGTCAAGTTGAGCTTCCCTATGGGTTGTGTCCTTCACGACTGCTGCGATAAGCTATTGACATTGGGAGCAATCCATATTTTCATGAGCGTACAAATATTGATGTAGTTTTTCATACGATCCGCGACAAGGTAGAAAGAAGGAAATATCATCTCCCTCCACTCTAAGAAGAGTCCATATCAGCTTATGGATGTACACTAAGTCTTTGGGTGACTAATTATTGTCATATTTATAACAAGTACACACACACTACCAGTTTGGCTTGTCAATTTGTATTTGGCCTATTTATTCACACACACACACATATATATATGTATATATGTATATGCACACACACATATACCTTAGAGCTAATATGTGCCCTAAGGTTTTCCTATTTATTTTACATTTTAATTTGTTTCATTATACTAATAGTATTCTTTATTTTGCCATAAAGAACATAGTTCTTATTCGAGATTGCGAAGAGCATGAAAAGTTTTATCCTCGATTCAACCTCGAAGACACATCGAGCTTTCAAAAATTAGATGATCATTGGAAAGTTTTAAACCTAATTTTCATCTACGAATCTTGGCTTCTTTTTTAAATCTACAACTGCTGTTGTTTGTTGTTTTCAGTCATATCTGTATTGACAGTTTTCTGATTTCAGAAATTACAATTCTTTTTTTTGCTTACAAATTAGGGTTGGATATTTCATGAATTTTGCTCCAATTTGCTAAACATTTCTGATATTTTGATGATGATATGATGCTTGTTATTTCTTTTCTTACTGGCCCAAATTTTTGCATGTTTCGTACGTGCGTCAGATTCTTTCCAGCTCTTAAAATGGATGCAAGTGGTTCTGGTTCTTCCAGCATCCAAGTAAGGATTGATCCATGTTGGAAGTACGTGCGTCAGATTTCTTCCGCCAATAAAAACGACTTGACTTGCATTTTCTGTGAAAAAGTCACGAAGGGCAGAATTTATCGTGCTAAACAACATATTGTTGGAGGATTTAGAAATGCAAAAGCTTGTCTCAAAAGCCCCACACATGTGCGCAACGAAATTCAAGAATACATGGAGAAAAAAGCAAGTGCGAGCAACACAGACAACCAAGCATTGCCTGACTTTGCAGATATTGACACGTTTGGCAGTGATGAAGAAATAGAAGCCAATGTGGGCAAGATTCATAAAAAGAAGGCTTCTCCAAGAGGTCTCGAACAAAATGACCAATAGATGTGTTTTTGCTCCAAAGGTTGGCAATGTAGGTGCAAAAAAAGGAGCTGAACAAAAGATAAAACAAACTTTTATTAATAAAGCTTGCAAGAAGGAGTTGAGAGGGCGAGCTTGTAAACATATAGCTAAATGGATGTACGATGCAGCTATCCTATTCAATACTGTAAAACATCATAGTTTTGCGATAATGGTGGAATCCATTGGACAGTTTGGAGTAGGATTGAAGCCACCGAGTTACCATGAGATTCGTGTTTCTTTGCTAAATGATGAAGTCAATGCAGTGAAAGACATGATGAAGACATACGAGGATGAGTGGAAGATCTTTGGATGTTCTATTATGCCTGATGGATGGACAGATCGGAAACAAAGAACGTTAATTAATTTTTTAGTCAATTCACCAAAAGGAACATTTTTCCTAGAATTGTCGATGCATCGGACTACTCGAAGACGGGTGAAAAATTGTTTGAATTGCTAGATAGAGTGGTTGAAAGGGTTGGAGAGTTGAATGTGGTGCAAGTTGTTACAGATAGTGCCAGCAATAATGTGCTAGCAGGTAAATTATCAATTTTTTTTGTTACTAATCTTAATCATCTTTAATTTTTATTTTTTGTGTACACGATTGTATGATACTTTCATACCCAAAAAACTAACACTCTAACAGGTAAATTATTGGAAACGAAACGTCCACATTTATATTGGACGTCATGTGCAGCGCATTGTATTGATCTAATGCTGGAGGATATTGGAAAAATGCCCAACATTAGCCGCACACTAAAGAGGGCAATGACTGTATATGGGTATATTTATGTTCGGCCTGTAGTTGTGAACATGCTAAGGAGCTTTACAGGGCAAGTGGAGCTTGTTAGGCCTGCTGTGGCGAGGTTTGCAACTTCTTTCTTAACAATTCAGCGCATTCACAAGCAAAGAAACAATCTAAGGGAGATGTTCACCTCACCTGAGTGGTTTTCGAGCAAGTGGGCAAAGGAAAGCGCAGGTAAACAAGTGCAGGGCATTATACTAATGATTTCTTTTTGGAGAAGTATAGTGGATATTTTAAAGATATTTGGTCCTTTAGTCCGCGTATTAAGATTAGTGGACGGTGAGAAAAGACCTGTCATGGGTTATATTTATGAAGCGATGGATAAAGCTAAAGAAGCGATCATTAGTTCTTTTAATGAGAAAGAAGACAAATATATGGATGTCCTAAAAATTGTGGATAAAAGATGGGAAAGCCAACTTCATCGACCTCTTCATGTCGCGGGTCACTATTTAAATCCCGAATATTTCTACTCAAATCTCAATATTGCAGAAGATGGAGAAATTATGGAGGGCTTATACAAGACAATGCAAAGACTGATTCCAAGTCATGAAAAACAAGATAAAATTATTGATCAATTACCTCTATATAGAAATGTCGAAGTACTGTTTGGAATGGAGTTTGCAATTCGGCATAGAAAAATTAAGTCTCCAGGTAAATTACACAATTTTCAAACAAATTTATTTTTATTTTTCAACTTCTAAATATTTACTGTCTTAACAGCTGAGTGGTGGCAATCTTATGGTGCTTCAACTCCAAACCTAAGAAGATTTGTCATAAAAGTGTTTAGCCTTACATGCAGTGCATCCGGTTGTGAGCGAAATTGGAGTTTTTTTGAACACGTAAGCTTTTAAAATTTATTAACATTTATCAATGATTTATATTTTATATATTAAAGATAACTTATTTATACGGTTACTGTTTATTGCAGATACATAGCAAAAAAAGAAACAGACTAGCTCAACAACGCTTGAATGATTTTGTATTTGTGAAGTACAATCGAGCATTGAGACGTCGATATGATGCACGTGATCGCATAGATCCAATTTCGTTGACAAATATTGATGATAGCAATGAATGGTTGATGGGAAGAATGGAAGAAGATAATGATGTTGAGGCTGAGCGGGAGGACTTGGTCTTTGATGATGAGTTATTGACTTGGGGCACAGTTGTTAGTGCCACTGGAGTTGAAGAAGAAATTTATCGCACGCGATTATAGAAAAGAAAAAATGTGGTTCCTACGGGTACAAAGACACTTGAGAAAAAGAGCATTTTGAAGATGAAAAGTCTTACTTCATTAGTCATTAGAGAGACTATTACTCCATTAGTCATTAAAAAGGTTAATACTCCATTAGTTCTCAGAAATGTTGATGATATCGATGAAGAGAGATTTGAAGGCAACGAATAAGAAGATTATAATGATAGTGGAGAAGACGATGAAGACATAGTCTTTTCAGAGGATGAGTAGCCAGGTGAGTAATAGATTATTTAAATTTCAGAGTACTTTAATTATTTTATTTAAATTAAACGTTAATAAACCTTTTCTGATTGCACAAATAATAATATTTTTCAGGACTGATTTTCAAATGCCGCATCTCGATCTTCTGACTGGAACACTTAATGTCGTTATTTGATTGTCACTTTGATCTTCTGGCAGGACTATTTGATGTTGCATATTTAATTCACGTTTTATTTGTGTTATTGAACTTTAATGTGCTTATTACATTGCGCTTCTTTTTGTGAATCTAGTTGTTGGCCTAAATTGGTGTGTCAGTTAGTTCAGTTTTCTGTTCTCGTAGTGCAAAGGTTGCTTGAATTGAAGAACTAACTTCAATTCACATGCAAAGAATGACCAAACAACATACTTATATGACGACTATTCTGATATTTGTGTTTTTTATGGACCGTCTTTATGCATTAGAACCTGCTTTTGTTTAATGAACTACATTTTTGTAGTATTTGATTTCAATTTCAAGAATTACAAAATTTGAGTGAATTGGGCGCCCAATTGGCTCAATTTCAGAGGATTGGGCGCCCAATTGGCTCAATTTCAGCGGATTGGGCGCTCAATTGGCTCAATTTCAGCGAATTGGGCGCCCAACTGGCTCAATTTCAGCGAATTGGGCGCCCAACTGGCTCAATTTCAGCGAATTGGGCGCCCAACTAGCTCAATTTCAGCGAATTGGGCGCCCAACTGGCTCAATTTCAGCGAATTGGGCGCCCAACTGGCTCAATTTCAGCGAATTGGGCGCCCAACTGGCTCAATTTCAGCGAATTGCGCGCCCAATTGGCTCAAATTCAGCGAATTGGGCGCTCAATTCGCTCAATTTCAGCGAATTGGATTGAACGAATTGGGTGCCCAATTGGCTCAATTTCAGCGAATTGGGCGCCCCATTCGCTCAATTTCTTCCCCCCCCCCATTATTGCGCCTCACGTGCCTCAGGCGTGCGCCTGCGCCTTGCGCCTAGGCTCCAGGGCCCCTTTGCGCCTCGGTGCGCCTTGTGCCTTTAACAACATAGGCGGTAAGTGAGGGAGGGAAGCTCCAGGAACAAGATCTATCGCGTGTTGAATACATCTCATAGGAGGTAACTCAGCCGGAAGCTCATCAGGGTATATATCGTGGAACTCCTCTAAGAGTCTCCTAGCAAGTATAAGAATAGACTCGTATCTCTCTAGTACGTCAGATGCCTGTAAAACTACTTAGGCATAATAAAATCCACCATCGAAGCTCTCTCGATGGAACTCAGTGTCTCGTATAATGCTAAGAGTTTTCTTCCTTTCAGTGGGAGGAAGAGATTCTTTCGCGCTACTACTCGTGCGGGATGTTGGTGCTGTGGGTCGCACCGGGTTCAACACTACTCTCTTTTCGTCCAGTAGAAAGGAGCAAGTGTTGGACCTGCCATGTATGAATACATCTCGGTCATACAATCAAGGTCTCCCTAGTAATACATGGCACACATCCATAGGCATAACGTCGCACCAAATTCTATCGGTATACAGACCGATGGTGATGGACACTAAACATCTCCTAGTCACAGATAAGGTAGTCTTGGTGACCCAAGCTACCTGGAATGTGGAAGGGTGCGGCTCAGCAGTGAGTCCCATGTGGGCTAAAGTTGTCTCAGCTATCAAATTCATACAACTCCCGCTATCTACTACTAAACAACACACTTTCTCCTTTGCCTTGAAGTAGGCATGGAAGATGTTCGTCTGTCAATAATCGGCTGATTCTTTCGGTGTAGATAACATACATCTCACCACTAGAACGTCGAGATCTACCTCATCATCACTAGGCGTACCGTACACTTCATCATTCAAAATGTGTGAGTCACTCTCGACTCCAGCTTCTTCTATAAACTCATCCTCCTCAGTCATCTCATAAATAACTAGCGTACCTTTCTTCTTGGGACAATCCCTACATATATGGTCCATCTGCTGGCACTCATAACATCGGATCTGTGAAGGGGTCACAGTTCCCATGGGGGATTTCCCTTTTTGATCTCCCGTAAAGGTCGAGGTAGGCTTGGTCGCACTCTCCTTACCTTTCGATTCTTCCTTCTTATAAGGAGGATTTGTTTTGTTTTGAGGTTTGAACCGGGAGGTTCTTTTTTGATGTTCCTTTATATCGATGGTGATAGATAAAGACTCAGCAAAGGAATAGTGGCCGTATCGAATCAACTCATCGCGAATCTCAGATCGTAGTCCACACTCAAATTTAGATAATGTATCACGTGGGTGTTCGACTACGTTGCACCTAATCATAAGATCCTTCATCTCAGCTAAATAATCAGAAACTGATTTGGACCCTTGACGTAGAGATGTCGGCTCGTCTCGTAGACGGGTCTGGTAGTGTTGGGGAATGTACTGCTCCTCCAATATGACTTTCATGTGTGTCCATTGTGTAATGGGAGGACGTTCATTCCTCTCTATACTATGTTCTTCACCTATCCAAAAGATTTTCGCTCGCCCAGATAACCTCATCTTGGCAAACTGAACCTTTTGATCTTCCGTCATACGATACCAATCAAAATAGATCTCTATGTCTATAACCCAGTCTGAAAAGACCTTGGGATCCATAGATCCATCATAAAGTGGCGGATCTAACTCCACAACACATGTAAGATCCGGTCGCCTATCCCGGGGAGGATAGTCGCAATCATCGTCGTAAAGATCACGATTGTCTTGACGCCGTGGGGGCGGCGGTCGATGTCAATCTCTAGGTTGATCATCACGATGCATGGCCGGTATTGGCCTACGATGGTCTCACGGATGCTCTTCTCTAGCAACGTCATTATAGAGTCTGTCCTCAGTCTCCTGATAATGATCTCGCGTACTTAGGAACGGCTCTCGTTGGGGTTCAGGAAAATTCCTCGGGAAATTCCTACCATGTTCGTACTCAGATCCATACCTATCTATGTGATTTCTAACATCTTCCTCAAAAAAAGGGTTTCTCCTAAGCGCAGACCTATCTCCATAAGGTGGTGGGGCTTCATAACGGGGACGCATGGAATGCTCATCTCGAACTTGAGGTGGCATTGATGCTCGAGGGAGTTCTTCTAAGCTATTCATCCTAACACTAAGGTTTTCAAACCCTTCTCGTATGACCGTGCTCAACTCGGCTATTTGGTGGGTGAATGGTAGAATCCACGGAGGTGGTTCATTTCCTTCGTTCCCACGACTCGATTGACCACGCTCAACTTGACGCATCTCTAGGTTTATCTCGTGAAGGTGTTTAGGCGGTGAATTGTGGTGTTGTGAACTCAAACTGACTAATCTACCGCTACGCAAATGCATGCAAACAGACAAATAAATACAAATGTATGAATATGCTTAAAAAAACCTTTTTTTTTTTTGAAAAAGAAATTAAATGCTATGCGGGTTTCTATTCTACGCAGGACGGATCCCAAAATTTAGAAAAATTTTGACAACCACCCTCTGATACCAAAAATTGATGCAGGACGACGCATATGCTTTGCGCGTCTGTCGGCTTTTTCTAGGAAACCCTAATGCATGTTGTTGATAGTGTCCAAAGCTTGTATGTATTATTCAAGTATGTAAATACAAGGAGAGAATACAAATATATAGGAGAGAAGAGAGAAGAATAAATCTTATACATGATGTGGGACTAAAGAAAGAGGAGAAAGAAAATAAATAAAGTGGGCCATTAAATGGGCCTTTTACATGGGCTTTTCCAATACTCCCCCGCAAGCTGGAGCGTACAAGTCGTATGCGCCAAGCTTGGATAGGCACTGATAGAAGAGGGTACTAGGTAGAGCTTTGGTGAGGATGTCAACAACCTGTTCAGTACCCGGAACATGCTAGAGCTCGATCTTCTTCATGTGGACTTTCTCTCGGATGAAATGACAATCTACCTCAATATGCTTCGTTCTTTCATGAAAGACCGGGTTCTTAGCAATATGTATGACAGCTTGACTGTCACATAGGAGGAGAGCTGGTGAAGGTAGTTTAACTCCAAGGTCGGTAAGGAGACTCTCAATCCATGTGAGTTCAGAGACCACAGCAGCCATTGCCCGATATTCTGCTTCTGCTGAGGATCGAGCAACCACTGCTTGTTTCTTGCTTCGCCAAGTAATCAGATGTCCTCCAAAATAGGTGCAAAACCCGCTAGTAGATCGTCGATCGTCGAGGGAGCCAGCGTAGTCGGCATCAGAGTATGCCACTAGTGTAGGAATGGAAGATGAGGTTTTGTATACAAGTCCTTGGCCAGGAGCTGTCTTAAGATATCTGAGAATGCGTTCCACAGCCTGGAGATGAGAGCTTCGAGGAGAGTGCATATAGCGACTCACGAGTCCCACAGCGAAAGATATATCAGGTCTTGTAACTGTTAGGTAGATAAGCTTCTCAACTAGACGACGGTAATATTCTGGATTTGGTAGAAGAGAATCAGAATCCGAGCCCTGAGCACATATTTTGTGATTTGCATCCATGGGAGTGTTAATAGGTTTGCAGCCAGAGTAGCCGGCATCATGAAGAAGATCCAGGCAATATTTGCGCTGAGAGAGAACCAGACCATCTGACCGTCTGGCCACTTCCAGACCGAGGAAGTACCGAAGATGTCTCAGATCTTTAGTTTGGAAGACGGAGCTCAGATGTAGCTTAACGGCCTGTATGTTGTCCAAGTCACTGCCAGTAATAATGATGTCGTCGACATATACCAATAGGAGAACTGTACCAGTGGCCTGGTGGCGAGTAAACAATGAGAAGTCAGCCGAGCTGCGAGTGAAGCCAATTTCCCGGAGAGCTTTGCTGAACTTGTCGAACCATGTCTGAGGGGATTGTTTGAGACCATATAGCGATTTGAGAAGATGACAAACCCGTGACTCCCCCGTGGTCTCAAACCCGGGAGGTTGTTGCATGTAAACCGTTTCCTGAAGGTCGTCATTCAGGAAAGCGTTCTTGACGTCGAGTTGAAATAAGGGTCATTGGCGATGGACAGCAACAGAAATGAGAATTCGGACCGTGTTGAGCTTAGCGACCGGAGAGAAAGTCTCGTCATAGTCCAGCCCCTGTTGCTGGGTGAAGCCACGAGCAACCAAACGAGCTTTGAGGCGATCAATGGTCCCATCAGGAGCATGTTTAATGACGAAGACCCATTTGCACCCAACAGGTTTCTGGCCGGGAGGAAGGGGCACCAGGGTCCAAGTTTGGTTGGCCCAAAGAGCAGTCATCTCGTCTTCCATGGTCGCACGCCACCCAGGATGTTGAAGAGCGTCCTGGACAGAAGTAGGAATAGAGACCGAGGATAGCGAAGTAGCCAAGGTCTGAAGAGGTGGAGAGAGGCGATGGAGAGAAACATAGTCCGCCATTGGATGAGCGGTAGAGGCCGACACCGGAGCAGCAAAACATGGAGAAGCCGAGGTCGAAGTCGACTGCAGAGGAGCAACGGGAGGAAGAGGGCGACGAGTATAGACCCGAATAACGGGGGGTCGAGGAGGGTCAAGGGTGGGAGGAGGCGGAGGGATGGTGGGAGGTGAGTGGACGGGGATCACCGGCCGTGGGAGGGAGGGTGTTGTAGGAGGTGGTGGTAGAAGTGGTGGCAAAGGAGGAGGGAAGAAGGGTTGATCCTCCCGGAAAGTAACATCAGCCGATACATAGACCTTCCGGGTGAGCGGAGAGTAGCAAACATAGCCCTTTTGGGTGCGGGAGTAGCCGACGAAAATGTGTTTGGCCGCACGGGGATCCAGTTTGTCAAGAGTGGGGCCCAGGTTATGGACAAAGCAGGTACATCCAAAAACCCGGGGGGTGAGGGGGAAGGCGGGTGTGGAGGGAAAAAGAAGGCTGAAGGGGGTAGCGTTCTGGAGAACCGGAGAGGGGAGACGGTTGATAAGAAAACATGCAGTGGACACCGCAAAGTTCCAGAATACTTTGGGAACGTGCATGTGAAGCATGAGGGAGCGAGCAACATCAAGCAAGTGGCGGTTCTTTCGTTAGGCGACCCCGTTTTGTTGAGGGGTGTAGGGACAAGAGGTCTGGTGAACAATACCGAAGTTTGCGCAGAGAGTGGCAAACTCGTGGCTAGTGTATTCCCGAGCATTATCAGAGCGGAAAGTTTTAATGGTGGTAGAGAATTGCGTACGAGTCTCTAACACAAACGCCTGAAAGACACGAGGAAGCTCAGAGCGATCATGTAGGAGATACAACCAGGTAGTGCGAGAGTAATCATCAATAAATGTTATAAAATAACGATAACCAGAAATGCTAGAAACTTTATACGGTCCCCAAATATCAGAATGTATTAAATCAAACGGAGCAAAGCTCCTAGTACAATGTGCGGGATAAGAAGAGCGAGGTTGTTTGCCAATAATACAAGAATCACATTTAAAAGCAGGAAGAGAAAGGTCTAGAAGCGCCTTCTGGAGGATAGGTAGAGGGGCATGCCCAAGCCGACAATGTCAATCAGACGAGGAAACAGAGGAAAGGGATGTGGGAGAGACATCGAGGAGGTAGAGCCCGTTCTGCAGTCGACCCCTACCAATGGTAATCCGCGTCTGCCGATCATGTATCAAAAAACCAGAAGAGGTGACGGTGATAAAGCAATTCATATCAGTAGTAATACGACCAACAGAGAGTAAATTAAAAGGTGAGGCTGACACATAAAGAACGGAACGAAGAGAGAGGGAGGGAGGGAGGAAGAGATCAGCGCAGTCGGAGACCGGGACAAGCGCACCATTGGCCACAGTAATAGACAGGGGATGAGCAGCAGCAGAGAACTGGGGCGGCCGCATGGAAGTGATGTGGTGGGTGGCTCCCGAGTCCAGGATCCAGCGAGATCCGGAGGAAAGACAGGCAGAACCTGTAGTGGAGGTGGAGACAATACCTGCATGGGAGGTGGATGCAATGGAAGCAGATGGAGGGTTGAGGAGCCCATGGAGTTGTTGCAGCTGAAGGCGAAGAGCCTCAAGATCCGTACCAGTCGGAGGAGAGCTATCGGCAACAGCGACAGTAGGCGGGCGCGGAGGGTAGCCATGTTTCTTGTGACAGACTGCTTCAGTATGGCCATCCCGGCCGCAGTAGGTGCACTTGGGCCGTCCGCGGCCACCACGGCCCCGCCCACGGGAGCCCGTACGTCCACCCCGAGTAAAAGAGGGTTGGGGAAGTAAAGGAGGAAGGGCCTGCTGAAGAAGGGACGGCGAGGGTGGTGCAGGAGCCTCCGGTGGAGGTGGTACGCGAAGTAACATCGAGCAGACATCGGAGAAGGAAGGGGTAGTGGGTGAAGCCAGAACCTGAGCCCGGATACTGTGCAGGTGTGGCGGGACGCGAGCCATAATCATAGCAATACAAACAACCTCCTTCTGGGCGCGTTGGGCAGCGAGATCAGTAGTCGCGGGCTGGTGCTGAATCCAGGCCTCCGTGAGAGTTTTAGCACGGGCCACGAAGGAGGTCATGTCCAGAGCTTTGCCAACATCCAAGGCTTGAAGATCAGTGATGATGTCAAAAAGGTGCTGAAGGCTGTCCTTCCCTGAGTACAACGAATGTAGTTCATCCCACATGGCTTTGGCGGTCTCATGATACATGATCATCTGGTACGGCTCACCCTCCACCGAGTTCAGGATCCAGATCTGGACGCGACCGTCATTTCGGAGCCAATCATCAGTAGGAGGAGTCGGTGAGCCCTGGGTAAGGTGACGTGCAAGACCCTTGGCCTGTAAGACCCGGCGGACGGAGTGGACCCAGGGGATGAAGTTGGACTTGCCAGAGAGGGAAATAGTAGTAATCCGAAGCTCATCGCGGAGTTCGAGAGGAGCCACGTGGTCGGCCGGGGGTTGAGCGGTAGTGGAGTCGCTGGAGGACATGGCGACTGAGGAGGAGCAGACAGCAGGGCACGGAGAGAACAAACCGCGCGGCAAGCAGCGGGTGAAAGGAGGTCGCGGCGGACTGGAGGAGGTCGCGGCGAACTGGGTGAGGTCGCGGCGAACGGGAGCAGTCCGCGAAAGGAGGTCGCGGCGAATTGGAAGAGGTCGCAGCGGTGTGGAGCAGATCGCAGCAGTTTAGAGCAGAGCTGGAGCAGTCCGCGACAGAGGTCGCAGCGGTTTGGAGCAGAGCTTGGAGGAGGTCGCGGCGAACTGGGGGCAGTCTGCGGCAGAGGTCGCAGCAGTTTGGAGCAGATCGCAGCGGACTGGGGCAGGCCGCTGAAAAACACCGTGGCGGACTGAAGAAGAGACCGCGAGGAAGAAGCCACGCAGCAAGAGAAGAGGAGCGCACAACGGACACGAGGAGAGCCCGCAGCGGACAGGAGCAGTCCGCAAGAGACTGCGGATAGGGAGTCCGCGAGCACAGAGGCTCGAGCAGACAAAAACAGAGCGGGCTAGAGGGAGCAGTCCGCGAGCAAAGAGGCTCGAGCGGACACAAACAGAGAGTGCAGCGGACAGGAAGGATCGTCCGGAGCGGATAGGAGAGGTGGGCCCCACGAGTCAGAGCAGAAGATGGCTATAAGAAGCCTGAGGAGGGTGGAACCACGGAGAGAGAGAAGAGAGGCGGAAGCAGAAGGGCAGTCCGCACGAGACCGGAGCGGACAGGAAGGCAGTCCGCAGGGGAGCCGAGCGGACAGATGCAGAGGGGCAGTCCGCAGGGAAGGCGGACAAGAAAGTCAGTCCGCAGAGAGGCGGATGCAGAATGGCAGTCCGCAGGAGACCGGAGCGGACAGAAAAAAAAAAGGCAGGTCGCAGCTAGAAGGAACCTGGCTCTGATACCATGTTGATAGTGCCCAAAGCTTGTATGTATTATTCAAGTATGTAAATACAAGGAGAGAATACAAATATATAGGAGAGAAGAGAGAAGAATAAATCTTATACATGATGTGGGACTAAAGAAGGAGGAGAAATAAAATAAATAAAGTGGGTCATTAAATGTGCCTTTTACATGGGCTTTTCCAATACATGCAATGAAATATGAAATTTGCAAACAATTTGAGCAGGAGTTGCGCTGACTTATGAATTTAAGCAACGTTTTCTTTTTTTTATAAAGCACAAAAGACTATTTTGTTTTTTAAAAAAAAGGATTTTCCTGAAACAATGGTTTGATTCTTAATCCGGGGAAGGAAAATAACAACTTTATTTTCGTTCCCCTTGTCGTAGCAAAACGAAAATCGTGAACTCCAAATATGTTTCCGTTTGGAGTTTTCGACGTAGCGTTCGCTGACAAAACTCAGGTGAAAATCCAGCAATGAGTCTATTTGTCCTAATGAGAAAAGTTAGATACACACAAAGGAGGGGAGAGAACAAGTTACCCACGGAAAGAGACGTCTTTCCGTATTCGAAGTCGATGACGATCATGCGAGGAACTCCTCGTCACCTTCGATTTCCCGCTTCGAGGTCGGCCGCTATCGCACACGGGCACCAACGAGAATTTAACTCACAAACGAAAGTGGTTCCACGAAATCACTCACTCCTCGCACTAGAGAAGCCACAAACCTAACAATCTAAATTCACTCGCACTTCACGCTCGAAGTGGTTCCACGAAATCTCAAACACTCACGGTGGCACCACGAAATCTCACACGCCGGGAATTAACTCTATTTCCTAACTCAAGTATTCACTAACGCTAATCCAAAAGTGGCTCCACGTATCAAATCCTCCAGCAAGAGAATTAATTCTCAAACCTCACAGAGACTGTAGGTTTCAAAACTCAAAGCATGAGATAATATTGTTCACTATTTTCAACATTCTCACGGCAGAAAAAGAACATAACAGCGTAGATTCATGTTATTGTTCTTCTTCATCAAATAATAAACAGCAGATATCAAACTCAGAACATGCATCAATCCCCTAAAATTCCAACAACAACATTAACCACAGCAACATGAAGCTTTCCTCTACTACAACATACAACGAGATTCAACTACAGGAGAAATGTTTGAACAGTGAAATTAGATTTAATTCAACTATTCATCATCACCTACATCAACACTCACACAGGAATTAATTCATAGCAACACTCAAAGTTTTTCATCAATCACTAAACAAAAATACAAAATGCATCCCCTTTTATAAGATTACAACAAAGAAGCCAAAAAAAAAAAGAAAACTTGCACACGGCCATGGCGAAACTGCCCGAAGTTTGAAGGTGCGGCCATGGCGAAAACTGCAGAAGTTGAGGGCATCGTGGCTCGTCGTGGGGGAAACCACTCCTGGCCCAGCGTTGATTTCGGAGAAGAAGGCGCGCGACTGGATCGTGGGGCTGGGCGTGGGAATATCGCCGAGGAACTTCCGCCATTTTCTTTTACGGCTCTGGGTCGGGAAAGATGAACCGCCGACTACTTACCAGCAACAATTAGGGCCGGTAGAGATCTCGTCGGGTGCGGCGTCGGGAACTTTTGCGACGACCTGATCTGGGCTGGTCTCCACCAGGTGGTGGAGTGTCGGAGAAGGGGCAGCAAAGCGGAGGAGGATGTGAGGAGATCTGTCGGAGGAGGTGACGGCAGACAGAGTCAACAGTGCGGTTGGAGGGCTGGAGGGATGGAGGAGAGTCTCCAGAGATTGTAAGGACGGTGGAAGGCAGCGAATGGGGGCATATGCACCCCTCGGAGGCAGGAACTGCAATGTCAACATCGCAGAAGCCCTCTACGTTGCACCGAGGGTAGAGTACCGAGCCATTTCAGTAAATCAATCAAGCTCTCGATACCCCCTCTAAGGCAAGTAATCAATATAGATAATTGGGGTTAAATTAGGTAAATCCAATTTCTTGTAACGCACAATCAAATCCGGCACCCTAACTATCAAAATAAACTGAGAAAAATAAAATAAAAATATCTAAAAATATGAAAAACGATTTGGACGCAATCATAATCTAGGATTGTTCATTTAACGATCCAAAAGTGTCGACGCGATAAATCCTCAAAAGATGCATGAATGTTCTCTATCAATCGTCTCGACTCAGAAGCATTCATCTCCGAAGAGCTGAGATTGTCACACTCTTGGTGCAGGTCAGACAAGAATAAAAACAGTTGCATGAACTCTAACGTCTCAATCTCGTAGCATTTGGTGGGTGCAGTGTCCACATAATGTCGTCGTCCATCAAAGGTTTCGAGGGTCCAAGGTACAAAGCATGTCACTGCATAGGTGAAGGGTAGGGCTACAATGGAGATTGGTGATATTGGGTGAGGCTATTGGAGTAGGTGAGTATGTGGGAAAGATGAGAGCTGAAGGTGAAAGGAAGGTTGGAGGTGAAAGGGAAGGCTGAAGGTACCAAAAACTACGTAGCCTCACATCTAGATCAAATCCACCACAATGAATACAAATCATATTCCAAGGAATAACAAGCTCAAAGATATTTGACTCAAACTCCCTCAAGACAATGTATGGAGCTATGTGCCTAACACTCAGATTCATAGTTGTCCCTAGTAGGAACCTCTCAAATAATATGATAATCATAACTCAATCACTTTCCTTGAAAATTTAGTCTCACATATTATTACCCGCGCAAGTTTAAAAATATTTATTATTTAATATAAATTTATGTCGAAATATGACATGCAAACAAGACAACATGTGCAAATTGATAAATAACGAAGCCAACAGATATGCGAGAGCTCATAACATGCCAAGTGTCTCCCAGGAAACATGACGCGTCAAGAGGTTTACCCGGTGGTAGGTAGAAAAATTTGTTGCAAATGCAATGAACGTGTAACTCTGAGATGTGTTGGTTGTCTCCAAAAGGGAAAAGCTCATTTGGTAGCTCTTTAGGAGGCTTAACGGGGTGCCCATCATATGACGCGTCATATGAGTGGTGCTCGTTAAATGATCAATAGTGGGCCTGGTAATCACAACAGAGTAGCTAACCGGCTCTCAATTATCACTCATAGTGAGACTAGAGAGAAACAAGAAGAGATCCGGAAGAATGGGTGGAGTGCTCAATGACAAATCTATGAACGAGATAGCAATTATGTCAACATAGGGGGTGGGGGAAGGACGCATCAATATAGGATAGTCGGGTCGCTCGTACCGTTGCAGGACGAATGTACAGGTGGCGGATGCGTGATGCCCTAACCTCATATGCAAGGCAAACAATCACGAACAAATGCAATGGATCTACAACCAACCATAAAATGAAGATGCCAGTACAAACACAATCAAACCAACTCCATCATGTGGTCGTAGTCGTCTGCCGGATCATGTCTTCACTACTCCACATCGTCTGACAGCTCATTCGACCGTCGCGCCGACTAGCTTTATTCTTCCCGACGCTCCTTACTGCCAGTCCCTGCACTCTCTCTCGACCCCCCAGCTCTTGTGCGCTTTTCTTCTTATGCCAAGAGGTCATCAATCGATGAAATCCTGCGTGGACACCCTCGAACACGCCTTCACCACCATCAACTCCTGTCTCCACAACTTGCAACCTGGCCAAAACTCCAGGCCTATTGCCGCCTCTGCCTTGGGATCTCCCAGAACATTGTCCACCTGAAGAACCCGCATTGATGAGATTGCCTCCTCCGCAACTCTCATGCCTCGACATTCCCACATTCAAAGGGACTGGCCCTCTCGGTTGGATTGCCGGTGTCGAACAATATTTTGACATTCTAGGGAATTTTTTTAGTCCCAACGCTTCCATGATGGATCAGCCAAAGGCGGCTCCACAACAGTTACATTTATGTATCCAAACATTTGGTGTCAATGATTCAGATGTTGGGTTGCACGAGACCATTCCAGGTAATTTGTCCCATCAAGTGGCACGGTGTTGATCGTCATGAGTCCTCTGAGGTTCAATCATATATCGCATGAATAAACTTAGAGAAGAGGTGGAAGAGTCACCCATGTTGGAACAACTCGGTGGGAACAGGAATGACAACCCTAAATCAAACAAACTGAATGAAAGAATAATCACTGAATCATGGGCATCCGAGCGAGATCTAAGATTCTTCCGCATGGAATGGACCCAGTTCGATCATTGGAGAGCATCTTGCAGAGGTTGAACACGGCCTGGAATGGACCGGCTGTCGTAGATTTCGACTGGACGCGACCTGGAAGGAGGAGTGACGGGAGCTGGAAGGAGGAGCGACGGGAGCTGGAAGGAGGAGCGACGGGAGCTGGAAGGAGCAGCGACGGGAGCCAGAAGGAGGAACGACGCGAGTTGGAAGGAGCAGCGAAGGGAGCTGGAAGGAACAACGATGGGAGCTGAAAGGAGCAGTGACGGGAGCTGGAAGGAGCAGCGACGGGAGCTGGAAGGAGCAGCGACGGGAGCTGGAAGGAGCAGCGACGGGAGCTGGAAGGAGCAGCGACGGGAGCTGGAAGGAGCAGCGACGGGAGCTGGAAGGGCAGCGACGGGAGCTGGAAGGGGCAGCAATGGGAGATAGAAGATAAATCACAGAGATCCGCTTCCCTAATGAATTACAAAAGTGGGAAGAAGTTGGGAGGGAATCGATCGATGCAGCGGAAGCCGGATCTTGAAGCAGAAGCAAAGCCTTCTTCCGAGACTGGATTGAACGAGATTGATCCTCCAGAGATTGGTGTCGATATTCACCCGCCTAAGGCTTTCACATGCTTAACATCATTCCTGAACCGGCAGAACATCACAAAAGGCTCATGGGAGAGGGACGATGGACCACTCTACTTTGATCGATCAAAAAGAAATGGGATCTGTGATCCCCAACGTGAAGCAATGATACGACGAATTCGAGCGCTCGGGTTAGGGCACAGAAGGGATCTGGTACTAAGTGGAATATGAAATGCACAATATTATTAGCTGCTCAATAACAAAGGCTCCTCCTACTCATAAATACATATGAGTGGAGGAAAAGAGCCCATGCGACCAAATTATTTTTATCGGTATTACACATCTATGACATAAGAACGTGACTTAATAATACTATATATAATATAACGCCAACTATAAATGGGGATGCGAGCAAGCATGAGACATGCAAATAGAGCTACGGCCCGACTAAGGTGAAGGTGTGAATGAATGCTAACACACAACCCAATAAACATGATGACATAAAGCCTAACCCTAATGTGATGTGTATGCTTTAATAAATGTTGAAAGAGCTGAAAACTTGTATGTATTGCTTGTGTATGTAAATACAAAGAGAGAATACAAATATATAGGAAGGGAAAAGGAGAGGAGAAATCTTATACATGATGTGGGACTAATAGGAGAGGAAGGAAAAACAATAAAAACATGGGCTCAATAATGGGCTCTTTATATGGGATTTTCTAACACTCCCCCACAAGCTGGAGCGTACAAATCGTATGCGCCAAACTTGGAGAAGCACTGATAGAAGAGAGTACTGGAAAGAGCCTTTGTGAGGACATCTGCAACTTGTTCAGTCCCTAGAACATGCTTCAGGTCGAGCTTCTTCATTTGAACCTTTTTCCGGATAAAGTGACAGTCGACTTCAATATGTTTTGTTCTCTCGTGGAAGACCAGGTTCTTGGCTATATGTATAGCAGCTTGGCTGTCACAGAGGATGAGAGCTGGAGAAGGGAGCTTTACACCCATATCGGTAAGAAGACTTTCAAGCCAAAAGTTAGTTCAGAAACTACTGAAG
Source organism: Platanthera guangdongensis (assembly GCA_039583875.1). Classification (NCBI taxonomy): domain Eukaryota; kingdom Viridiplantae; phylum Streptophyta; class Magnoliopsida; order Asparagales; family Orchidaceae; genus Platanthera; species Platanthera guangdongensis. The sequence goes on along the minus strand of CM077154.1, from coordinate 131,324,040 downwards.
CCATTGCCCGGTATTTTGCCTCAGCTGATGATCGAGCAATGACCGCTTGTTTCTTGATTCGTCAGGTAATCAAATGTCCTCCGAAATATGTGCAAAAGTCACTGGTTGACCGTCGATCACCAAGAGAACCAGCATAATTAACATCAGAACATGTCACCAATGTTGGAGCTAAAGATGAGGTTTTATATACCAGTCCTTGACCAGAAGCCGTCTTAAGGTATTTAAGAATGCGTTCAACGGCCTGAAGATGAGATCTTCGAGGGGAATGCATAGACCGACTGACAATACCAACAACAAAGGAAATATCTTGCCTGGTAACCGTGAGGTAGACCAATTTTCCAACGAGACGACGATAGTATTCTGGATTCTGGAGTAGGAGATCTGAGTCAAAAGCACGAGCGCACAACTTGTGATTTGCATCCATTGGGGTATCGACCGGCTTACACCCTGAGTAGCCAGCATCATGAAGGAGGTCAAGGCAATACTTCCGCTGAGAGAGGACGAGACCGTCTGGCCGTCTGGCAACCTCAAGACCCAAGAAATATTGAAGGGCCCCAGATCTTTTGTTTGAAAAACTGTGCCTAGGTGTAGTTTGACCTCTTGTATTCCTTTCGAGTCGTCTCTTGTAATTATGATATCATCAGCGTATACTAACAGAAGAATCGTTCCCGTTGTTCGGTGACGAGTGAACAGCGAGAAGTCTGTCGAGCTCCGAGTAAAACCAACCTCTTGAAGGGCCTTACTGAACTTCTCAAAACACGCCGTGGGTATTGTTTGAGACCATACAGAGCTTTCATAAGACGATAGACCTGAGACCCCCTCGTGGTCTCAAACCCGGGAGGTTGCTGCATATATACTGTCTCCTGGAGATCGTCATTCAGAAAGGTATTCTTAACATCCAGTTGGAGTAAGGACCACTGGCGATGGACAGCCACGGAGATGAGGACGTGAACGGTGTTGAGTTTGACCACCGGAGAAAAGATTTCTTCATAGTCAAGCCCCTGTTGTTGTGTGAGCCACGAGCCACCAGACGAGCTTTCAGTCGGTCAATTGTCCCATCAGCAACATGTTTGATGACAAAGACTCAGTTACACCCAACCGGTTTCTGACCCGGAGGCAGGGGGCGAGAGTCTATGTCTGATTGGCCCAGAGAGCAGTCATTTCCTCGTCCATGGCGGCCCGCCAGCCAAGATGTTGGAGCGCCTCCTACACAGAGGTAGGAACAGAGACCGATGACAGTGAAGTAGTAAATGTCCGAAGGTGGGGAGAGAGACGATGCAGGGAGACAAAGTTCGCCATCAGATGAGCTGTAGAGGCGGGCACCGGATCAACAGGGCACAGAGAAGCCGAGATCAAGGCTGATTGCATAGGGGCAACAGAATGAAGAGGGCGGCGAGTGTAGACACAGATAACAGACGGCTTGGAAGGAGCAGAAGATGGGTCGGGAAGGACCTGTGGAAGATGCACAGTAACAGGAATAATAGGTCTTGGGAGGGATGACGGTGGAGGTGTCGTCGGTAGAGGAGTAGAGAAGAAAGGTTGATCCTCCCGGAAGGTAACATCAGCAGATACGGAGACCTTCCGGGTAATCGGAGAATAACACACATAACCCTTCTGAGTCCGGGAATAGCCGACGAAAATTTGTTTGGCCGCCCGGGGATCCAACTTGTCCGTGGATGGACCCAGAAGATGAATAAAGCAGGTGCACTCAAAGACTCTGGGTGTGATAGGGAAGGCCGGAGCGGAGGGAAATAAGAGGCTGAACGGAGTGGCATGGTGGAGAACCGAGGAAGGGATACGGTTTATGAGGAAGCAAGCAGTGGAGACCGCAAAGTTCCAGTAAACTTTGGGAACATGCATGTGAAGCATGAGAGAGCGGGCAACGTCAAGCAGGTGTCGGTTCTTCCGTTCGGCAATGTCGTTTTGCTGGGGGGTATGCACAGGATGTCTGATGAATGACACCAAACTCCGCGCACAGATTTGTGAATTCGTGGCTAGTGTACTCGCGAGCATTGTCAGTGCGCAACGTTTTTATGGTAGTGGAGAATTGTGTACGAGTCTCTAGCACAAAAGCCTGAAACACGCGAGGAAGCACGGAGCGATCACAAAGTAAGTAAAACCACGTCATGCGAGAGTAATCATCAATAAAAGTGATAAAGTAGCGATAACCGGAAATACTAGCAATTTTGTAAGGCCCCCAAACATCGGAGTGCAGTAAATCAAAAGGAGACGAGCTCCGAGTACAATGTGCGGGAAAAGAAGAACGTGGCTGCTTGCCGAAAATACAAGAATCACACTTAAAAGGGAGAAAGAGATGCATCAGGAAGCGCCTTCTGGAGGACTGGTAGAGGTGCATGCCCAAGACTGCGATGACAATCAACGGATGAGACGAAAGAAAGGACGGTAGGAGAGGCATCGAGAAGGTAGAGCCCTGTTTTGCAGTTGACCCTTACCAATGGTAATCCGCGTCTGTCGATCATGTATCAAAAAAGCAGAAGAGGTGAATGTGACAGAGCAATCCATATCTTTAGTAAAACGACCAACAGAAAGTAAATTGAATGGGGAGCCTGGAACATAAAGAGCCGAGCGAATAGAGATGGAGGGGTTGATGGAGATGTTAGCGCAGCCGGAGACTGGAACAATCGCAGCATTAGCCACAGTGATACACTTCGGATGAGGAGCATCTGAGTACTTTGGCGGCCGCAGCGAGGTGATGTGATGAGTGGCACCTGAGTACAAGATCCAGCGCGGACTGGAGGAAAAACAAGTCATACTTGTAGTGGAGGTGGAGGCAATAGAAGCAGATGGGGGCTGAGCAGCCCATGGAGTTGTTGTAGCTGGAGGCGAACGGCCTCAAGGTAGGCACCAGTGGTAGGAGAGCCTTCAGCTGCAACAGCAGCAGTCAGACGAGGAGGGTAGCCATGTTTCTTGGAGCAAATTGCCTCAGTGTGACATCCCGGCCACGATAGGAACACTTCGGGCGGCCCCGACCACCACGCCCCCTTCCGCGGGAGCCCGAATGTCCACCACGAGCAGAAGACGGTGGGGGAAGTAAGGGGGAGGGGTATGCTGGAGAAGGGCTAGAGAGGAGGGTGCAGGAGTATCCGGGGGCGGTGACACTCGAAGGAGCATAGAGCAAACATCAGATAAGGAAGGAGTAGTGGTTGAAGCCAGAACCAGAGCACGAATACTCTGGAGGTGTGCAGGGACGCGAGCCATTATCATAGCAATGCAAACGGCCTCCTTTTGTGCTCGCTGTGCAGCGAGATCAGGGGTAGAAGGCTGATGCTGGATTCAGGCCTCCGCCAGAGTCTTAGCACGAGCAACAAACGAAGTCATGTCCGCCGCCCCGCCAACATCGAGAGCCTGAATATCGGTAATAATGTCATAGAGGTGCTGGAGGTTGTCCTTGCCGGAGTATAAGGAGTGGAGCTCATCCCACATAGCTTTTGATGTCTCATGATACATGAACATATGGTAGGGCTCACCCTCCGGTGAATTGAGGAGCCACATCTAAACGCGACCGTCGTTGCGCAACCACTCGTCGGTAGGTGGAGGAGGTTGCTGAGTGAGATAAAGAACAAGGCCTTTGGCCTGAAGAACACGCCGAACCGAGTGCACTCATGAGATGAAGTTCTTCTTGTCAGACAGGGAAATGGTGGTGATCCGCAGCTCATCACGGAGTTCAGGAGGAGCCGGGCGGTCTGCAAAGGGATTAGCCGCCGGGCTCGTGGAGTTAACGGAGGATCCCATGTAGACCGGAGAGGCCGCAGCGAACAGGACAAGACGCTGCGGGTAGATGAGGACGCCGCGGGAGAGGGCTCTTGCACGACAAGCCCACGCGGTTTATAGAAGAGGCCGCAGCGGGTAGTCAAGGCGACAAGAGCAACGACAAGCAATAAAGGAGAAAGGGAGGCCGCGACCAGAGTGCAGAGAGGAACTCGCAGGATAGAGCAGGTAGAAAAGGGGAGGCCGCAGAGCAGTCTGCGGACAGGGGAAGAAGGCGGTCTGGGCGGTTAGAAAATGGGAAACCGCATGGACCGGTAACCTCCCTCTGATACCTAAGTTATCAAAGGCGCAAGGCGCACCGAGGCGCAAAGGGCCCCTGTAGCCTCGGCGCGCGTCTGAGGCACGTGAGGCGCAAAAATGAGGGGAAAAGGAAATTGGGCGAATTGGGCGCCCAATTCGCTGAAATTGTGCGCCCAATTCGCTGAAATTGTGCGAATTGGGCGCCCAATTCGCTGAAATTGGGGGAATTTTGGCGCCCAATTCGCTGAAATTGGGCGGATTGGGCTCCCAATTCGCTGAAATTGAGCGGATTCGGGGAATTAAGCGAATTGGGAGCCCAATTCGCTCAATTTCAGCGAATTGGGCGCCCAATTCGCACCATTTCAGCGAATTGGGCGCCCAATTCGCACCATTTCAGCGAATTGGGCGCCCAATTCGCTCCATTTCAGCGAATTGAGAACCCAAGTGCGCCTAGGGGGTGCCTCGGGTGTTTCTAAGATCATGTTTTTGCCCATATCAAAAAACGTTTTTAAAAAAAATACCTTGAAAGGCCCGGGCGCGCCTGGGAGCCTGTAAGGCGCGCGCCTATGCGCGCCTGGGCGCGCCTGAGGAGCGCCTGGGGCACATCGCCCGCCTCAGCTGTGCTGAGGCACAGCGGGCTGCGCCTGGTGCGCCCGGCGCCTCAGGCGCGCCTAGGCGCGCGCCTTGACAACTATGTCCGATACCATGTTGAAAGAGCTAAAAACTTGTATGTATGGTTTGTGTATGTAAATACAAAGAGAGAATACAAATATATATGAAGGGAAAAGGAGAGGAAAAATTCTATACATGATGTGGGACTAATAGGAGAGGAAGGAAAAACAATAAAAACATGGGCCCAATAATAGGCTCTTTATATGGGCTTTTCTAACAATAAACAACTATTTTTAAAGGGGAATTAATTAAACAGTGAAATTAGAAAACATTTGTGCAAATAATTTCAAACGATAGCTATAGAAAAAGTTTGAAAACTTGTATGTATTTCTTATATGTGTAAATACAAGAAGAGAATACAAATATATAGAAGAGAAGAGGAGAGAGGAAACCTTATACAAGATGTGAGACTTATAAGAGAAGAGAGAAAAGAATAAAACAAGGCCCAATAATGGGCCCTTTACATGGGCTTTTCTAACATTCCCCCACAAGCTGGAGCGTACAAACCGTATGCGCCAAGCTTGGACAAGCGCTGATAGAAGAGGGTACTGGAAAGAGCCTTTGTGAGGACATCTGCAACTTGTTCTGTTCCTGTAACATGCTTCAGGTTGAGTTTCTTCATTTGAACCTTTTCCCGGATGAAGTGACAATCGACTTCAATATATTTTGTTCTCTCGTGGAATACCGGGTTCTTGGTTATATGTATTGCAGTCTAGCTGTCACAGAGGAGGAGAGCTGGGGAAGGGAGCTTTACACCCAGATCGGTAAGAAGCCCTTCAAGCCAAGTTAGTTCAGAAACTACCGACGTCATTGCCCGGTATTCGGCCTCAGCTGATGATAGAGCAACGACCGCTTGTTTCTTGCTTCTCCAGGTAATCAAATGTCCTCCAATATATGTGCAAAAGTCAGTGGTTGACTGTCGATCATCAAGAGAACCAGCATAATCGTCATCGGAATAAGCCACCAAATTTGGAGCTGAAGATGAGGTTTTGTAAACCAGACCTTAACCAGGAGCCGTTTTGAGGTATCTGAGAATGCGTTCAACAGCCTGAAGATGAGATCTTCGAGGGGTATGCATATACCGACTGACAATACCAACAGCGAAGGAAATATCTGGTCTGGTTACCGTGAGGTAGATCAATTTTCCAACGAGACGACGATAGTATTCTGGATTCTGGAGTAGGAGATCTGAGTCAGATGCCTAAGCGCACAACTTGTGATTTGCATCCATTGAGATGTCAATCAGCTTACAACCTGAATAACCAGCATCTCGAAGGAGGTCGAGGCAATACTTCTGCTGAGAGGGGACGAGACCGTCTGGCCGTCTGGCAACCTCAAGACCCAAGAAGTACCGAATGGGCCCCAGATCTTTTGTTTGAAAGACTGTGCCCAGGTGTAGTTTGACCTCCTGTATTCTTTTTGAGTCGTCTCCTGTAATTATGATATCGTCAACATAAACCAACAGAAGAACCGTTCCCGTTGTTCGGTGTCGTGTGAATAGCGAGAAGTTTGTCGAACTGCGAGTAAACCCAACCTCCTGAAGGGTCTTACTGAATTTGTCAAACCACGCCCGTGGGGATTGCTTGAGACCATACAGAGCCTTCGTAAGACGACAGACCTGAGACTCCCTCATGGTCTCAATATCGGGAGGTTGCTGCATATACACTGTTTCTTGGAGATCGCCATTCAGAAAGACATTCTTAATATCGAGTTGAAGTAAGGGCCACCGGCGATGGACAACCACGGAAATGAGGACTCGAACGGTGTTGAGTTTAGCAACCGTAGAAAAGGTTTCTTCATAGTCGAGCTTCTGTTGTTGGGTGAAGCCACGGGCCACCAGACGAGCTTTCAGGCGGTCAATCGTTCCGTCAGCAGCATGTTTGATAACATAGACACATTTACACCCAACCGGTGTCTGACCCGGAGGAAGGGGTATAAGAGTCCATGTCTGGTTGGCCTAGAGAGCAGCCATTTCCTCTTCCATAGCGGCCCGCCAACCCGGATGTTGTAGCGCCTCCTACACAGAGTTAGGAACCGAAATCGAGGAAAGAGAAGTAGCAAATGTGTGGAGGTGAGGGGAGAGGCGATGCAAGCAGACACAGTTTGCCAGAGGATGAGCAGTGGAGGCAGGTACCTGATCATCAGGGCGCGGAGTAGTCGAGGTCGAGGCCGACTGCAGAGGGGCAACGGAGTTGGACGGGCAACGAGAGTAGACACGGATAACAGGTGGCCTGGAGGGGGCAGGAGTCGGAGCAGGTGGTACCAGTGGCAGAGGTGCAGTAACGGGGATAACTGATCTCGGGATAAGTGGTGGTAGAGGTTGTGGCGGGAAAGGAGTGGGTAAAGGAGCAGAGAAGATCGGTTGATCTTCCCGGAAGGTAACATCGGCAGAAAAGGAGACCTTGCGAGCAGCGGGAGAGTAACATATATAGTCTTTCTGCGTACGGGAATAACCGACGAAGACATGTTTAGCCGCCCGGGGGTCCAACTTGTCCAAGGACGGACCCAGGCGGTGGACGTAGCAAGTGGAGCCAAAAACCCGAGGCAGGAGAGGGAAAGCCGGAGTAGAGGGAAATAGTAGGCTAAACGGAGTAGCATATTGGAGGACGGAGGAAGGGATACGGTTGATCAGGAAGCACGCAGTAGATACCGCAAAGTTCCAGTAACTTTTGGGAACATTCATTTGAAGCATGAGAGAGCGGGCAACATCAAGCAAATGTTGGTTCTTCCGTTCGGCAACGCCGTTTTGCTGGGGTGTGTAAGCACAGGATGTTTGATGAAGAATCCTGAATTCAGAGCACAAGCCCGCAAAATCGTGGCTTGTGTATTCGCGAGCATTATCGGTGCGTAATGTTTTGAGGATGGTGTGGAATTGCGTACGGGTTTCAAGGACAAAAGCCCGAAAAACACAGGGAAGCTCTGTACGATCACAGAGTAAGTAAAGTCACGTTGTGCGAGAGTAGTCATCAATAAACGTGATAAAATAGCAATAACCAGAAATACTATTAACTTTATAAGGTCCCCAAATGTCTGAATGCACTAAATCAAAGGGAGCAGTGCTCCGGGTACAATGTGCAGGAAAAGAAGAACGCGGCTGCTTGCCGAAGATACAAGACTCGCACTGAAAAGGATGAAGGGATGCATCAGGAAGAGCCCGCTGGAGCACCGGGAGAGGAGCGTGGCCAAGACGTCGATGCTACTCACTGGAGGAGACAGAAGAGAGGACAGTGGGATAGTCATCGAGAAGGTAGAGCTCACTCTGCAGTGTGCATTTACCAATGGTAGTCCGCATCCGCTGATCATGTATGAGAAAGGAAGAGGGGGTGAATATGACAGAGCAATTTAGATCATTAGTAAGCCGACCAACAGAAATTAAATTGAACGGGGAGCTCGGAACAGGAAGAGCCGAGCGAAGGGGGATCGATGGGTTGAGTAAAAGGTCAGCCGAGCATGAGACTGGAACCGTCACCCCATTTACCACGGTGATACACTTCGGATAAGGAGAATCTGTGTACGTGGGTGGCCGTTGCGAGGTAATATGATGAGTGACACCCGAGTCCATGATCTAGCGCGGACTGGTGGATAAACAAGCAGTACCTGCGTTGGAGGCAGTGGCGATGGAGGCAGAGGGCGGGTTGAGCAGCCCTTGGAGTTGTTGGAGCTGGAGACGAACAGCCTCATGGTCAGAAAGAGAGGCAGAGGATGTGTTCGCAACAACCGAGGCTGTCGGACGAGGAGGATAACCAATCTTCTTGTAGCAGGTCGCCGCATAGTGGTCGTCCTTTCTGCAATAGGAACAAGTAGGAAGACCCTGACCACCGCGCCCGCGGCCCCGAGATCCCGATCGTCCACCACGAACGAAGGTAGGTGGGGCAGTAAGGGAGGACTGGTCTGTTGTAGAAGGGCCGAGGGCGGAGGCGCAGTAGTGTCCGGAGGAGGTGAAACACGAAGGAGCATGAAGCATACATCAGATAAGGAGGGTACAGTTGAGGAAGCTAGAATCTGGGTGCGAATATTCTGAAGGTGAGGCGGGAGATGAGCCATCATGATGGAAATGCAGACGGCCTCCTTCTGAGCACGCTGAGTAGCATGGTCATTGGTAGATGGTTGATGTTGTATCGAGGCCTCAGCGAAAGTCTTTGCACGAGCGACAAAAGAGGTCATGTCAGACCTCCCCCCCCCCCCCCCCCGTGTCGAGAGCCAGAAGATCGGTGAGGATGTCAGAGATGTTGGAGATTGTCTTTACCCGAGTATAGGGAATGCAGTTAATCCCACATAGCTTTGGTCGTATCGTGATACATGGCCATCTGATAAGGTTCGCCATCGAGGGAATTGAGGAGCCATGTCCGAACACGGCCATCATTACGGAGCCAGTCGTCGGTAGCGGAGAAGGAGGAGCCTGAGTGAGGTGAGGCAAAAGGCCCTTGGCCTGAAGAACCCGGCGAACAGAATGAACCCAAAAGATAAAATTCTTCTTCCCGGAGAGGGAAATTGTTGTATTCCGCAGCTCATCACGGATTTCAGGAACAGGTGTCGGGCGGTCTGTAGAGGTGCTAACTGCAGTTGAGTCACTGGAAGCCATTGCGGGGAGAGGAAGCAGAACAGGCGGCCAGCAGCAGCGGACAGAAGCAGGAGCCCGCTGGGAAGAGGGCGAGCAAGAACCCCGAAGGGAAGGCCGCGGCGACTAGAGTAAAAAAAACCGAGGAGCAGGCTGCAGCGAACTGGAGCAATCCGCAGCGATGAGAAAGGGCAGGCCGCGGCAGACTGGCAGGCCGCGGAGAAGCAAGGCGCGATTGTAAAGGGCAGGTCGCAAGGCGCGATTGGAGAGTCCGCAAGAGGGACTAGAGCAGGCCGCAGCGGACTGGAGCAGTCCGCAAGAAGGGAAATCGCAGGGCAGGCCGCAAGGCGCGATTGGAGATAGTCCACAAGAGGGACTAGAGTAGGCCGCGGCGGACTGGAGCAGTCCGCAAGAAAGGAAAGGGCAGCCCGCGAGAAGAGAGCCCGCAAGAAGAGAGCCCGCGAGAAGAGAGGAAAGCGCAGCCCGCGAGAAGAGAGGAAAGCGCAGCCCGCGAGAAGAGAGACCGCGAGCGAGAAGAGAGCTCAGTCTGGACTGGGGTAGAAGCTCGCAAGGTAGGAGAGAAGCAGAGCAGGGGAAGGGCAGGCCGCAGCGGACTGGAGGAACAGCAGCGGACTGAAGTAGAACAACAGGGAGAAGTGGACCCCACGAGACAGAGAGAGGAGGCTATAAGAAGCCTGAGGAGGAGGGTGGAACCACGAAGATGAAGAGGAAGCCGATGCAGGAATAGAGGCCGCAGAAGACTGCAAGCCGCAGATAGCTAAGCGGCTAGCGGAAAGATAGGTCGCGGGGAGCTAGTCGGAGAAGAGCGGATAGACTAAGCAGGCCGCAGGAGATCGCAGGCCGCAGGAGATCGCAGGCCGCAGGAGATCGCAGGCCGCAGGAGAGCAGAGAAATACGAATAGAGGATAGAGTCCGCGGGTAGCTAGGCGGATAGAAGTTGGAGTCCGCAGGTAGCTAGGCGGATAGAAGTTGGAGTCCGAGGAGGCAACGAGTCCCTCTGATACCATATAGAAAGAGCTTGAAAACTTGTATGTATCAACTGACTGCCTCAATCACATAAATAGAGGGGGATTTAGGTATATCAACTGACTGCCTCAATCGCTGGATTGGATAGCTTAACTAAATCTCAAAATACAAATCTGAAAAATATAAAATAAAAATACAAAAAAATATGAAAAATTGAGCTGGTCACAATTGCGGGCTCCGATCATCCATGTAAAGATGCGCGATCAATCCCCATCAAGACTAAGATCCAAAGAGGGCAAACCAATATTCAGCATAGTTACCTAATTAACTGCTAGCAGCAAGGAAATTATTTAGAGAAAAAATGGAATTGGTTTCTAGTAATTAACCACTTGGACATAATCATAATAGATATATATTAAAGAAATCCTCATATTTGGGGGTGATGCTGTCAAACGCATCATAGCCATCCATTTGTTCCAATATTATTATTATCATCTTAAAAATAAATATAAAATAAAAATGTTAAAAACATAAATTGTTTTTAAATAAGTAGACAGTGTGTCGGTTCAAGGTTTCACTGCCCCTGAATTGGGTAATGATTGGAGTGTCGCAAGCGCCTATTGGAGATACTCTCACCATCAGACAATACACAAAATTTATAATCACTAAATATTGTGCACGAAGGCATGCTCTGACACTAGTCCTATTAATAGCAAATTACATATGAGAAATAAAAAAAATTATTCAAGCAAATGTCGTAAGCCCATGAATAAAAAAAATCAGAAACCTGTGTATGTTAATTAGCAAGAACTTTGTTCCTCTCTCACTTGAAAGTGGAGTTAGGAGGAGGGTAGTGTACAATTGAGCAAATTCTGGACATAGTAGGAAGTATGAAAATCATAAGAATAAACAGCATTCATTAGCACATACCTTCGCATAGGCAGCAGATTCAAACTCAGATTTTTCGTTGCAAAATGTTTGACTTTGCAATAAGCATCTCTCAGCTTCTACTTTCAATTTTTCAAAAGACTGTGTTTTTCTAACAACTTCTTCCTGCATTTATCAAATTAAACTTGTATTTAAACATATGACATATGTGATGTGTGTGTGCAAAGAGGCTGTCCTTTAGTGTTCTCGTTTTGGGGAGTTTCCAAATTTGCCCCGCAGGAGTTCATTGCACATTCAGATTACAGGACATGTAAAGGTATATAATATATATTTATTGAGATATTGTTCATAATCTAATGAATCATATATAAATAATATTTTCTTAAAAAATCATAAAAGATCTGCACTCCTTGTACGACATTTTTATAGTGAGTTTTCATGTAAAAGTAAGGTTTCTGGTGATTTCATACGAAAAATCCTTCAAGTCAGCATTTTATTATATATATCTAATACATTGAAACTTCTATCTATATATAGAGTAAAGGGGTTGCAATAATCTGCAATATGAGATGTGAGACTAAAGAAAAGTAACGACTACAATGAGCCTGCATAATGGGCATATTACAATGGGTTTTAACACTCCTTAGGCTGGAACGTATATATCAATCATACGCACATTGGAGAAAGACTAAGGAAGATGTTGTTAGAGCGCTCGAAGCATCCGCGTGACCATCAAGTTTGGAATGGCCTCCCCGTTGCCCCCAGCAGGGGTATTTATAGGCGAAATCCTAAATCTCAGACTACGGGTTTGGATGTCTATCGGATCCTACCGACCCGTTAAGGAGCCCATTAACACATATATAAATATACCTCAACAATCTCCTTCTATATTGTATATAAGTGTTAGCATAAGAAAAAGGGCTACTTATACAATAGTTAATAATGACCAAACAAAAGAGTTTTTCCAGAAATAGAAATATGAGTTTTAGATAACAAAATGTTAAACTCAAACCAAATGTTCCAAACATGAAGTAAAGCAAGAAACTGGAAAGCTCAAACTGATAATTGATCTAGGCGAATAGCAGATCATAATCATCTGGGTCAAAATCAACTGTCTCTCCTCCAATCTCCACTTTTTCTGCAAACAATTACAACAAGAATGTCATGAGACAAATCTCTATGAATTCAAACATTTGCAGAAATAAAGTGATTAGTTCTAACAGCGGGTGAACTTAATACTCTAACTGGGAGGAAAGAATCCCAAAACAGCATCTCTATCTAATTTACACAAAATTAGATTAATTGATTTCATAAAATCAAACTATGTTCCTTCGATTATTAAAATTATTATTAATGTTTCACAATTGTGCTATATCATCAAGTTTGTAATGATACAACAAGCTATGACTATTATATCATCAAGTTTGGAATGATATAATTAATAATCATAATATCAGGACACATATCAGCAACCTCAGTATTCCTTTTTGGAATGATACCCAATTCAGCTTTTGGCAAAAAATAGTTACGTAAGTCATCAAGTTTGGAATGACTGGCAACTATCTCACATCTAGCTTTCATCAGATAACATCTGAAATACTTTAGTGTGCTCAACGTAGATGCTTGAATGTAAGCAGACAACGGTTGTTAAATTTAAAATATAAGCTCGGTATTAAGTCCTCCTAAATGGACGTTAATCTCATCTCCCCCGATGTTTTAGATGTGAGAACCTTACATAAGCCCTTAGTAAGGACATCTACTACATTATCTTTTGATCTCACGTCTAATAGGAAGATTATCCCCTGACTTGTGAGATAGGTCAACTAGGCCTGTTTCATCCTTAGTTGTCTTCGCTTTCCATTGAACAACGTATTTGTAGCAATGGTTTTTGTGGCTTGATTGTCACAATAAATCGAAATAGAGTTCATTTTAATACTCGTCATTGAAATGTCCAATATCAGATCTCTTATCCACTCTGCTTCTTCTCCAGCTGAAACAAGAGCATAGAGTTCTGATTTCATAGAGGATAGTGCAATGCACGTTTGCCTCTTAGACTTCCAAGCTACTGCAGCTCATCCTAGTGTAAACACAAAACCACTAGTGGATCGACAATCAGCTATTTCCGAGCACCAAGATGCGTCGGAGTACCCTTCAAGCACTGGAGGATGCCCACTGTAATATAAAGCATACTTCTCAGTATACTTTAGGTATCTCATTAGCCTGTCTAAGGCGTCCCAGTGGTCCTTCCCAGGGTTACTGGTGAATCTACTCAATATGCCGACCGTAAAGGCTATGTCGGGCCTAGTGCAGGTAGTAGCGTACATGAGACTTCCTATGAGTTTGGAATAATCCAACTGTCTAATAGCTGAACCTTCATTCGGTTTCATTCTACTGTTATAATCGTATGAAGTCTCAGCATTTTTGCTCTTATCGTAACCTCACTTTTCTAGTAGATTTCTAATGTAGTGACTCTGACTCAGGGTAATACCCTTTTTTGTGAAGTTCACTTCCATTCCTAGGATGGTTTTCACCTCACTTAGGTCTTTCATGCTAAATTGTGCCGTCAAGGCAACTTTCACGTCTTTCACCTCAGACTGATCAGTGCCCAGAATTAGCATGTCATCAACGTACAAGCATATGATGGCTACTTTATTTGCACTTGTTCTTACGTACAGACATTTATTTGATAGACTGGATTTGAAACTCAAGCCTTTTACACAAGTGTCAAATTTTTCATGCCACATTTTAGGTGCTTGTTTCAATCCGTATAGTGACTTAATCAACTTACAGACCTTATTTTCTAGACCTTCTATGACGAACCCTTCAGGCTGGTGCATGTAGATCTCCTCAGTCAGATCTCCATTCAGAAATGCAGTCTTGACATTCATCTGATGAACAGTGTAGTGTTCAATAGATGCTAGTGCGAGAAAAATCCTAATTGTCGCATAGTGACATACAGATGATTATATATCAAAGTAGTCGACACCACTCACTTGAGTGAAGCCTTTGGCAACTAGACGTGCTTTGTATTTTACGATACTCCCATCAGGATTTAGCTTCTTCCTCAGAACTCACTTATTGTCAATGGTTTTAGCCCCTTTGGGCAAATCGACCAAAGTCCATGTGTTGTTCTGCATGAGAGAGTTCATCTCTTCGTCTATGGCTTCTTTCCATAATAGAGAGTCTCTAGATCACATCGCTTCCTTATAAGTGGATGGATCAGCTTCAACTTGGTAGGTCACGAAGTCTGTACCGAAGCTTTTAGACATTTTCTCTCTACTAGATAGCCTTCTGGTATCTAAACCACTCGTGTCTACAGGCTCAGTGTCAGAGTTACGTTGTCCTGGCTCAACTAAAGACTCAGTACTAGTGGCTGGCAGACCTGGCAGTGTCAGGTTCTTATCCTTAAGGAACTTATCCTCAAAGAAAACAGCGTCTCTTGATTCTATTACAGTATTAGTGGAGAGATCCAGAAACCTGTCTGCAGCACTATCATCTGCACATCCTAGGTAGACGCAGGTATTCGTCCTAGGTCCAATCTTTGCTCTTCTAGAGTCTGGTATCCTAACATAAGCGATACAGCCCCAGGTCTTAAAATTGTCAAATCTAGGAGGTCTCTTAAAACAAAGCTCATAGGGTGTCATAGTCAACTTTGCATGAGGAACTTTGTTAAGAATGTGATTTGACGTGAGGACGGCTTCACCCCAATAGGTCGCAGGCATGCCAGCAGTCAGCAACATAGAATTCAATATTTCTGTCAAAGTTCTGTTTTTCCTTTCAGCGATGCCGTTGGATTGTGGGGAATATGGAGCGGTGATTTCAGGGATTATGTCATTGCTGGCAAGTAACTCTCTGAACTCCCCCGAGACGTATTTTCCTCCTCTATCACTTCTTAGCCTTTTTTATTTTCATGTCAAGTTGATTTTCAACCCTATTTTTGAAAATACGGAATTTTTCAAATGCTTCATCTTTGGTTTTAAGAAAATAAATGTGACTGAATTTAGAGTAGTCGTCGATAAAAATTATCAGATACTTCTGACTGCCTCGAGTGACAAAACTTTTGTAGTCACAAATATCAGAATGTATTAACTCTAGCAATTGTGTGCTCCTAAAAACCTGACTAAAAGGTGTTCTAGTTATCTTAGTTTGAGCACAAATTTCACATTTTTCAAATTTGGTTTTTGTGTCGAGGGGTATGTTGTGAGTTCTAGCTAGCAGAAGAAGTTTTTTATAATTGACGTGTCCTAGTCTTGCATGTAAAGTCTTAGGATCTATCAGATTAGAGCTAACACGATTTAGTACTTCGTTTGCTAGACTCAACTTATACATCCCGTTAACGACATATGCGCAGCCAAAGTAATGTGAGTGAACCATTAGGGTTACCCGACCACCACTAATGTTAAAAGACATATCTGTATCGCACAACATGCTAATCGAAATTAAATTATCAGCTAATGTCGGTATAAATTTAACATTTTTCAAAGTTAGAGTCTTACCTGAGGAGAGAGTCGAGGTGGCGTTGCCGACCTTCAGCACGTCAGCTACAGCTCCATTCGCAACAGTGACAGTCTCTTCCACCTCTTTTGCATCCTCCAGAAGCTTTGGATTGTGGCAGACGTGGCAGGTAGCACCTGAATCGAGCCACCACTCTGAACTGGTCGTCCCGTTACCGACCATGGCAACAAAGTCGGTAGACGCAGTCTGATAAACCATGTTGGCTTGATTATCAGTCCTTGGTGTGCTGGATTCGCTCCGTTTGGGCTGTCGGCACTCGGAAGCGCAGTGACCCCACTTATTGCAGTTGTAGCACTTGCCTTTGAATTTTTTCTTTATCTGTTTGTTGGTGGCAGCAACTGCGTGTGCACTGGTCGGTGTGTGAGTCTTTCCAGGCTTAGGCTTCCGCTTAGGATGCGTGATCATGTTAGCAGTAGAGGACTGCTTGTTGATCGTCTCTATAGCGTGCCTAGTCCGGTTTTCATGCTCAATGCAGATGAAGCGCTTGAGGTCTTTAAGACTCACCTGTGTTTTCTTCCGGTACATCTCAGTCTTGAAGGAATACCAGGCCGTGGGCAATTTGAAAATGATCGCCCCTGCAACAAATCCATCTGGCAGAGGGATGTTCTCGCTGTTGAGCTTGTCCACCAAATTTTCGAACTCAGCAACCTGTGGCAGGATTTCCCTTTCCTCAGTGAAGGTGAATGTCATAAACTTGTCCACCAGGTACGTCTTGGACATGTTCTCCTCCTCCTTGAATTGCTCCTCTAAGACTTCCCAGATCTCCTTGGCCCTTTGCATCTTGTCGTACGTCTCTGCAAGCCTGTTGGAGAGCCAATTCAGGATGTAGTCTCTGCAGAAGTCTTCGTCGTTGACTCATTGATCTTCATCTTCGCTTTATTTGAATTCTTCAAAAACAGTCTGCACTGTGTAGAAGATGTTCAGGTACTTCATGCCGAACTGTGTGTTGCGCTTCCAGGCACTGAACTCAGCGTTGGAGAATTTCTCCAGCTTGATCATCGGCACGGGAGAGGAGTGATTGATCGCCTTTGACATTGCGTGTTTCTTTCCAAACGATAGTATTGTACTAGCAATCTAAATTACAACCAGAAAATACTAGAAAGAGATCACCTGAGCGAGACGATGAATTCTTCGGATCCAATCCAGAAAATGGTTTTGCTCCTCTTAGGCTGACCACAAAGAAAGGAGACCGGCTCTAACAATCTGGAGATTGTTGATGCAAGATCCTTCACCAACAAAAAGATCTGCACTAGATCTCCAAGAAAGAGAGAGACAAAGAACTGTAGATCTTAATCTAATCCAATGTTCTTCTCTTCTGAATGGCTCCAGGGGCCGGCTGGATCTGCAAACCTCCAGTGAGAGAGGAGTAGCGGTGCAGAAACTACGGGAAGAAATAAGGGAATGAAGCTCTTGTCGCCTCTTGATCGGCGACAATGAAGACCGAAAAAATTATTCCCGATCTAGATCCAATCGGCGACGGGCTTAGATTCAGGCGGTGACTGCTGAAAGCGGCGCAGATCTACAGCATTTTCGGTCATCCGCTGCCCTAAATCAGCGAACCAGAGAGCGAGAAAAGGCAGGATTAACGACTCCTTGTGGACGGAATCCAGACGAGATTTTCTCCTCCAGTCCCGATCTAGATCCGGCGGTAGCGAGCAGGAAAACCAAGAGCGGCCCAAGGATCGACGTCCCCGGCCTTCGCGAACACGCGATCTATCTCTGGGCGGCTTCAACCGGCGATCTTTGTCCGGGCGGCGAGATCGGCGAATGATCTGATTTTCCCGATCGACACAGGCGACGCCAACCTCTTCACGATCGGTGGCGCTTCCTCTTCCCGATCGACTAGCGGCGAAGGCGATTTCGTGATCGGCTAAGGCGATGCAGAGGAATCGCGAACGAAGGAGCGGCGGGATCGGTCACGGGAGAGGGAGCGGGGCTAGGGCAAACTTCGAGAATGTTAGAGCGCTCGAAGCATCTGCGTGACCATCAAGTTTGGAATGGCCTCCCTGTTGCCCCCAGCAGGGGTATTTATAGGTGAAACCCTAAATCCCCGACTACGGGTTTGGATGTCTATCGGATCCTACCGACCCGTTAAGGAGCTCATTAACACATATATAAATATACCTCAACAGATGTTTGGTGAGAATGTCGGCAATTCTTTATCTACTATAACAAACGGAGTCAATATGCACTTATTGATGATCTCCTCTCTGATGAAATGACTGTCCACTTCTATATGTCATGTTCTTTCATAAAATGCTGAATTTTGGATATATATATATAGCAATACTACTGTCACAGTATGTAAGCGGAGGTGTGTTGTACGTTTCTCCTGAGTCATTCAAAAAAGTTATGTCATTTTAATTCGCAGTTGTTTGTGTCATTCCACAATACTTTGCTTCTACACTAGGACTTGGAGACAATAATTTATTACTTGCTTCATGATGTAACCAAATTTTATTCAAGAAGTGTACAATAACCAGGAGTGATTTTTTATCAGTTTTGTCATCAGTGTAACGAGTACGCTTTGACACGGAAATGACCATTTTACCTAAACAACGACTCCTTACAAGGAGAGCCTTTGATATACTCTAAAGTCTTCATAGTTGCATTGATGTGACGTTCTTTAGGAGTATGCGTGAATTGACTAACTTTCCCTACTGCAAAAGAGATGTCAGGTTCCGTAACCATAAGGTATATAAGTTTCCCAACAAGGCATTTATATCATGTGACAACTTGGAGCAATGGTGACGTGTCATCCCACAAGCTGTCAATCCTCATAGTATAGGAGAGCAAACAATTCTTTTTGTCTAGTAAGTTTATCTCTTTAAAAAGACCTAAAGAAAATTTCTTCTGGGAGAATGCAACTCCTTTGTTGTTACTGTCAATCTCGACATCAAGAAAGTATCGAGGTGTTCAGTGTTCCCATATCTTTTGTTACAAAATGCTTCCTTAGATATACTTTGGTGTCTTCTATGTCAGACACATCATGAAAAGAATATCATCAACATAGATCACGAATTTGCGAGAACAGTGTCTTTCTTTCTCATGAACACTGAAAGGTTTGTGTGACTGCGATGAAAGCCAATTGTGTAAATGACTCTACTGAACTTATGGGATTTGTTTCAGACCATAGATAATCTTTTTGTGTTTGTAAACCCGAGACTCTCCCTGAGCAACATATCATGGAGGTTACTTAATGTGTGCAGTTCCTTTGAGATCTTCATACAAGAAGACATTTTTGATATCAAGCTAGATCATAGGTTAATTCTTGTTAATAGAGAATAAGATTCTTATAGAGTTAATACGAATCAAGAAAGAATGTGTCAAAGAAGTCAAACGCCATATGTGATATGTCTGAGTAACCATTAGGGACAAGACTAGCCTTGTACCACCAATCAGGATAAATCTCATGGCACAAAGTCAAAGGCATCCAATAATAACACCGCCTGAGAATGTAGGAACATGGCACTAGGTATCACGAGAACAAAGCTCAAACAACTCTTCATCCATAGTTGCTTTTCGGCGAAGATGTACGAGGCTTCTTTATATGATGAATGAATAGTGACATTATCGAAAAATTTACTGTGAGAGTACTTAACTTCCAAAAGGGTAACACAACGGCAATAGGATGTTGGGTACAACAGGGTAACACAATGGCAATAGGATGTAGGGTACAACAGCTGACCCCCTTCCATGGAACAACGGAAAGGCTGACCTCCAACACTACTGATGGAGTTGAATCTTCTGAATGAGGAGACTTTGTCCTGTGAGTTGTGGATGGATTACATGGGCGGAAGGAGGGATGAGATCATGAGGAGGATAACGTCGGTGGAAAGTACAGATTATGGGAGGTTGGGAAGAGGAAGAATGTGGAGCGGGGTCAGGGTGTGGGAAATGAAGAATATGTTTAAGAAGGTATGTTTCCTTTTCTAGAGAAATAAATATTGGACTTAAACATGATGTCTACGGGCACATATTGATGTTTAGTGAGAAGATCGATGCAGTGATACCCTTTTTGGGTTGGAGAGTAGCCCAGTAAAAAACATTTGATTGCACAAGCAATCAGCTTGTACCCTGAGAGGAGGCATGAATAAAAGTGACACGTCCAAACATACAAAGAGTGAGTGGAAATGAGGAGACATCTGAATCAAGAAAAAAGAATGGCGATTTCCCTCGAAGGACAAAGGATGGCATGTGTTTTTATTAGATGGTAAGAGAGAAGACCGATGTGACCCAAATATGACCTTAGGGCATTCACTTGACAAATCAAAGTGCGTGTAACATCAAAAGGAGAAAAAGCTCTTTTTTGCAACATCATTTTGTAGTGGTGTATGAGCATAACTCGTCTGATAAATAATGTCATGAGAGGTACAAAATGAAGAGAATATTGTACTCATATATCTTTTGGCATTATTCGTGTGAAAAACTTTTGTTGACGAATTAAATTGAGTTTGTATTTCATAATAAAAAGAAGGAAAAATAAGTCGGATCTTTCATTCATTAGGTAGACCTAAATATATTGAGAGTAATAATCCATAAAAGTAACAAAATACAAACTACCTTAACCACCAGGCTTAATGGGACTGCCCCTGATATCAGAATATACCATACCAAGAAAACAATATTTTGAATTACATTCTTCGAAACAAAAAATGCATGATGATGCTCATAAAATTAGCAAGCCCAACACTCTTATACAGACTCGGTAGAAAAGGATGGGAGTAACTGACTACGGAGACAAGCATGTCGATGACCAAGACGCTAATGTCACTGAAGGAGTGGACTTTAGCAGCAATATTAGAGGGGGAAATGTGTAATCCAAGTAGTATAGATCACTCATCTCAGTCTCACTATCAACCTCTTCCTTGTGCGAGGTTCTTTAAAGTAGCAATGAGATGGAAAAAAAAAAGACACAACTTAACTTCTTTATAATATCATTAATGGAGAGAAGCATATACGGAATGTTTGGAACAAAAAAAATGCTTTCCATTGTAAAGGAAGGGGATGTGATGACAACTCCTGGCTGACAGACTAAAGCAAAAGACCCATCAACAACAACAACACGAGGTATTTGATTGTGTATGTTTAAATGAGTGAAGGTTGTCAAAGCTCCAGTCATATGAATAGTAGCACTAGAGTCAAGAATCCATTTACCCTGATAGGCAAGGCAAGCGCTACTTGAGGCGAAAGGCATCAAGGCAACAACGACAAAGCTCCTTGATGAAGTAATAAGGGTTTTAATATCAACCTGAGAGAACATTTGTCCATTGTCAGGTGTCGAGGTGGAGGAGGTAGGTGAGGAACAATCTAAGTCAACGACCCCAACATAAGCCTGAGGTCAGAGGTGCGGGTATCTAGAAAAGAGCCGATCAACAAGATGATCAAGCTTAACATATGAGAACAAATGGGCGGATGATCACCACGTCCTCCAGTGCGTCCTCGACCACAACCTCCTCCTTTTCCTATAGCATGAGCAAAACATGACGGAGGTGCAGTGATGAGTGAGGGTCTACTCAAAAAGTGAGTCATAGTTGATACACGACCGGCAATCTCAACTAATGTTGGGATAGTAGGTTCTCCCAAAATTTGTTGGCTAAGTCGTTTCATAAAAAGTACGGTAGATGGTGAAGATAACATATTACTAAAAGCTCCTTAAAGTGACTTTGCTATGTTGTGAGGTCAGCGAAAGGAACGATGTTGAAGAACTTTAGAACAATTGCAAGTCATGTGCAGCATTAGGGAGAGAGTAAGACAACCAAAAAAATCATAGTAAAGTGTAGATCCCTTTGCACCTTTGGAGTAAAGGGCCGACAAATGGTCTCAAGCAGCTTTTACGGTGTCATCATGTATAATGGTTGACAAACATTCATCTGATAAGTTGTTCGCTGGCCAAGTCTGAACCAAGGTATCACTCGTGTCCAAATCTACATATTGAGGAGTAGTTGCCAATGGAGGATCCCTGAGATGAAGTTGTTTGTACTGAGACCACATCAGAAACAAGAAAGAAACACCTTAGTCAACCTAGTTTGGACCAATCAACTTTGACATGGTCCCTAGGTTCCTGGATTCTTGGAAGGTAGTGGATGCCAATACGACAACGATAGAGGTGGATTCGGGTATTGCCATTTAAATACAATCTGAACAATCCACACAAATTTATCAAAGAAGGGGACAATGGTCACATGTCGTGAAATAAATCACAAAGAACGTCCAACTCTGGAGGAGTGATCAAGAGTATGAATCTGAACGAGTGAATCCATGCCTAGAGAACTTCGGGAAAAAACTAGAGGCAAAATCTTTGTGGGAGGTCTCTGATAGAATTGGATATCTTGGCAAGACGCTCAGCAAGAGGTGGAGGTTCCTCCATGCACTGCAACGACACTAGCTGCTGCAAGGGGCAGGGTGGGACATGTAAGAATGCATGTGTGTGTGATATACACATATATAGTGATGTTAAGATAACGATAAGGTGATGGGTTGAATCGATAACAGAGAGAGTTTTCTTTTACTCGGTTTTTTTAAGTATAAATGTTTAATACCAATTCACCCACACCCAACATGGGTTTGTACCACTCCTTTCAGGACATGCTAGTGAGAGGAAAAAATAAATCATGTTGTGGGTGTCGTAAATAGTGACATTAAGGCGAAGATGTGGTGCCGAGTTAACTCGATGGTGAGAAACCAGCCTACCAACTGTTGAGCATGTAGTAATTTGTAAATTAAGTCCAACTTTCTCTTCCCAAGAGAATAAAAGCTAGGTTGTACCGGCCATGATGAGATACAAGATACAAAACAATATGGATACGGGATTTGTGATTTTTTAAAAATCTAAGACATGATACTTTTTAAAAATATATATATTTAAATATAAATACAAATTAATATGAAGGCATATGTAACATTCACATTTTCTTCATTTTTCAATCATTATGTCACACTTATGAATATAAATTATTTGAGAAATAGTTGTTGTATGTCTCGCATATCATATAATAAATGAAATCAATGTTTATGCGTCATAAAATCGCATTATATCTTCAGTTGACTCCCGCCACCTATCATTCAATTCTCTTTTGCATGCCTTTTTCCATGTCATCATCACAATACACACAATGTTGTGGCTTTTTTAGTATAAACGAATGTATCCGATCGTATCTGCAACTATCCAATTCTTTTTATTTAAAGTTACAAGAATACAATTTTGATAATTTCAGGGGGCATATCATTCAATATGAATTTGATGTAGACTCGACTAGGGTTTTGAAAATTAATTATTTTAATCAAAAATATTTTATTTTATTATAAAATAAAATTATGAATTTAGAAAAATACGTGAATTTTTAATCTTTGAAAGAGGGGTCGAGCGGCCACGATCGAAGTTCTCGCATGTAGCCAAAATCGTCATTTTGAACTTTAAGAAATCATTAATTTCATTCGAGTAAAATTCCCGTGTATTTCCGGGAGCGAACCTTGCACGAGATTAGAACAACCACAAACAAATGCACAATAACAATTTATGACTAACGACAATTAAAATAATATGAGCGTTCAAAGGCAAGCTTAAAATTATTCAGCGAACTGCATAAAATTAAAGCGAATAAGTGAGAGCAAAAGATAGGGAAAAAATATCGCCATAGAAATCGGTTTGATCCAAATCTGTCTGGGCACGGGAACACATCGTTGAACTTGGACACCCACGGGCGAACCGGACTGGGCAGAGATCGTCGGCTCCAACACTGCTCGGGATCGACGGATTGGTGTCTTCCGTAGTCGATGTGACCCAAGCAGCAGAGGCGATCCAGTGGAGGAACCTACGTCGGCAGGCGTCTTGAGAGAGGCGATGCTCTGGATCGTCAGACTAGGGTTTGCTGATGTCGACGATGGCCCAACAACATCACCTTGGCGGGGAGGTAGTGTCGGTAGGCGGATCTGGCGGGAACTCACATGGGACGGGAGGCCTTTGAACGGGCGGAGGGGCAGGCGGCGTTGGGATGGCCGCGGCTCCGGATCCGTGATAAGGGCACGACGGGGATGAAGGTCGAAGAGGGCGGGCTTGTTTGTACGGAACACTTGGCCAGCGGAATCAGAGAAACGAAAGGGATCGTTCCTCTAACTATTTTCGGCTGCTTTTCTTTACTCCAGCTGGCTATTAAATAAGGCTTCTCTTTTAATTGTTTCCATTTAAATGATTCTATTCATATTTCAAATACTTTCCAAACTCTTAAATGTTGACATTCCAAATCAATTTCAGTCGGGAACTTGTTATGGGCCTTAAGGCAGCCTCTCTTGGGTGTTTAAATAATATCTCCTAACTATTGATTTCTTAAATATCTAAATTTCTTTCCCCAATTAAAATTATGCGTCTGTAAATAAATTAAGCTTGTTTTTCACGTCCTAACTATCAAAATTACCAGACCTTTTTATTTACGATCTCATCGGGCGGCCAACCCGAAAAGCCGAACAATTTCAAAAAAAGCAAGTGCGCGAAAGGAATACACAATAGTAAATAAACGCTGAAAAATTAAAATGTGTAACTTAGAATGCGACGAATGATGCATCAATTCTTCAAGGGTTGAAAGAGCTCGACCCCAACGAGACTTCACAAAAACTGGCAATGGGAAGATCTGACATCGTCATTGGTGCTAGATCGCGTAGAATATCTGGAGCCTTGACGGGTGGCTCAACTTGTGGCCCAATGCGCAGCTGAACATGAACTAGACCAAACCTCGTGCAATAAACAATCACCAGACCTCCCTTTAAAAAGTACATTTCATGGAAATAAAGGTCGACCGTGAGTTTGTAAAGTTCAAAGGTTACTGCAAAATATTAACAGTAATTTTATGCAATTGTTTTAAATAATTAATATGAGTTTGTGCATCAAAAGAAATATGTTCATGGAATGAAAGATAATGACGGTCAGGTGGGCGAGGCAACGCATAGAAAATCTCAAAAGGAGATATATTAAGAGAGTGTCTTTTAGAATTATTACAAGTGAAATTTGTCTGTGGAGGTACAAGGTCTCATTGCTTTAGACTCTCCCCGATTAAATGCCTAAGAAGTTTTTCCAAACTCTGATTAACGATTTCAGTCAGTTCATCGGTTAGAGAGTGATACGCGCTACTAAACTCGAGTTTGGTGTCCTTTCGTCCCCATAGTATGTTCCAAAAATTTGATATAAAATACATAATATATTGTTGTAGCTTCTCAAATCCGATTATATCTGACTTACAAATGTTAAAATTGATTCCCATTTTATTTTTTAAAAGTTTATAGAGAAATCCTTTAAAATGTGTGTCCTTATTGAGTGTGAAAATTTTTGAAGTTCTTATTATCCTAAAAATATGAGTTCGTTTAACTATATTGATGATTTGATAATATTTTTTTCCAGACACATTTATATCTATCGGATAACGGAATGACATATAGGGTTGTTCCCCAAATATAAAATCAATATATGGTGGTGTCTCTGGTGCTATGGGTGGGTGACCATCAAGCATAATGTCACTAGGCTCAAGTGTTGGTGGTTGCAATGAACTAGGAAAATCAGGACGTACGCAAATCAAGTCGTTGTCACCTAAGATGAGGTGCTTATCACTAGCCAACTCCTTCTCCGCGTGAAGTGTGATCGAGATTATGTTATCCAAGGTGGGTGATGCACCACTAGCAAGCTCTTTTTTCAAGAGCGGATCCTCATGACTTAATTTGGTGGCTAGAAATTATGTTTTAGGGTGAACAAGTGGCAGCGCGATTTCAGTTGGGATGATGGTTTGAGGAGGAAGAAGATCTTCTCCTTGGAGTTGGGACTCAGGAAGAAACTCCTCAACTAAAGGGAGTGGTGTAGTGGAGACTAGTGGGGCCAAGGTGCTCGTGGGGGAAATGGCAAGTCTAGAAAGAGGTTTGCTAATAATTCAAAGCCCGGGTTCCACTAGTTGATACGTAGTTGGGACATAATTAGGAAAAAAATTTTGTTTGCGCATTGACATTTCAAGGTTGCGTACATCGATGCACAACCCATTCAGATTTTGATTGAGTTATGTAGTGACAAACTCAACGTTTTTCATTAATTTTTTAAGTCGCTCATCCATATTCTCCATTTTTAAAATAATTTGAATTTAATTATTTTTTTATAAAAATTTTAAGTACTATAAAATTGATTGATTTTTTTATTCCAAATAAAATAGAGATTTAATTTCTTAGATAGAATAAAGTTTCAAATTAAAGAACATAATTTTTTTAATAGATTTAAAAAGAAAAAAATAAACTTTCCCTTCTTATAATATTTTTTAAATTATTTTTTTTAAATAAAAAAGTAAATTTAATAAAAAAAATTAATTATTAAAACTGGATCGTTGATTCGCGATAGGAGTGAATCAACCTATCTCTGATACCAAACTGGTGTAAACTAGACTAGGGTTTCGAAAATTAATTATTTTAATCAAAAATATTTTATTTTGTTATAAAAATAAAATTATGATTTTAGAAAAATACGTGAATTTTTATTCTTTGGAAGAGGGTCGAGCGGCCACGATGGAAGCTCTCGAGCGTAGCCAAAATCGTTGTTTTGAACTTTAAGAAAATTCGTTAATTTCGTTCGAGTAAAATTCTCATGTATTTCCCGGAGCGAACATTGCACGTGATTAGAACAGCCACAAGCAAACTCACAATAATAATTTATGACTAACGACAATTAAAATAGTAGAAACATTTGAAGGCAAGCTTAAAGTTATTCGGCGAACTACATAAAATTAAAGCGAATAATTGAGAGTAAAAGATAGGGCAAAGATACCGCCGTGGAAATCAATTTGACCCAAATCTGTCTGGGCACAGGAACACATCGCTAAACTTGGACACCCACGACGAACCGGACTGGACAGGAGATCGTCGGCTCCAATACTGCTCGGGATCGATGGATTGGTGTCTTCCGTAGTCGACGCCGACCCAGCAGCAGAGGCGATGTGGTGGAGGAACCTACGTTGGCAGGCGTATTGAGAGAGGCGATGCTCTCAATCGTCGGACTAGGGTTTGCCGACGTTGACGACGACCCAGCAACAACACCTCGGCAGGGAGGCAGCGCCGGCAGGCGGATTTGGCGGGAACTCACACAGAACGGGCGGAGGTGGGGGCGGCGTTGGGGGGCCGCGGCTCTGGATTCGTGACAGGGGCACGACGGGGATGAATACTGAAGAGGGTGGGCTTGTTTGTACGGAACACTTGGCCGGCGGAATCAGAGAAACGAAAGGGATCATTCCTCTAACTATTTCCAACTGCTTTTCTTTATTCCAGCTGGCTATTAAATAGCCTTCTCCTTTAATTGTTTCCATTTAAATATTTTTGTTTATATTTCAAATACTTTCCAAACTCTTAAATGTTTACATTCCAAATCAATTTAAGTCGGGAACTTGTTATGGCAACCTCTCTTGTGTGTTTAAATAATATCTCCTAACTATTGATTTCTTAAATATCTATTTTTTCCCCAATTAAAATTATGCGTTCGTAAATAAATTAAGCTTGCTTTTTCCCGTTCTAACTACCAAAATTACCAGACACTTTTATTTAAGATCTCATCAATCCGAAGAGCCGAACAATTTCAAAGAAAAGCAGATGCGCGAAAGAAATACACAATAGTAAATAAATGCTTTAAAATTAAAATATGTAACTTAGGATGTGATGAATGATGCATCAGAATTGCAAGTATCCATGCATTTATCCAACATGCAAGTTCATTGCAAGTATCCATGCTTCCGAGAAGAAATGCTCATCACATTTATTTATATACGTAAAATATATTTGTGTATAAATATAATATATTCATATGAATTGTCTCGACAATACTAAGTAGTTATAAGTTTATAAAAATAGAAGATTGATATTAGAAAAGGAGTTCATGCATATCATTCAAATTTAGACTATTTCCACTAAACAAAAGTAAGCTCCATGGGTTCCAAGAACTCAAGGAGCTAAAGTGTCAAGAATTGAAACTAATTGCCGACAGTTACTATGCAAATATAAATTAAAAAAATTATAAATCTATTTATGAAATGCTTCAAATAAGAATGACTTACACTAAGACGTATGTTTGCATCCATAAGAAAATCCAAAATTTCAACAATATTTTGCTTGCTATCTGGAGATGGTTGACACTTCCACCGCCACTCAAGTTTAGTACCCTGCTTTTCGAAAGTCCACGTTAACTGTTAAAAGCAAAAAATAGCCTTTTGAGTACTGAGTATAAAGTCACCAGTGAAAGTAATCATAAAATTTTAAAAAATTTGAATATTCACACATTTTTTTCAAAAAATGACTTTGGCAGACCAGAAGGATAGAAAAGATGATAATCATGCTCTTGTTTTTACAAAAGTGTTCTCAATACAGGTGGACAATGCTTAGTGAATCTTCAGTCTTAGAGCATTTTGAGTTTTGATATATGATAAGATTGTCACGGTTGGCCCCGCTATGAGAAACATTAAGGACTCATCATAAGTCTGTGGTCAAATGTTAAACTTATGAAAAAACCCATGAAATAAATCACAAGTTTAATTGTGCATTCGAGGGCGTTTACCAAAAGCAGTACATCCACAACTTAAAATGATTGTAGTGAAAAAAGTTTGCTAGGACGTCACTTGTATGCCACAGGCCACAATAAACATGATTGTCATAATAAAGGCAAAGTGGGCCAGGACATCACCCCTAACTTATGCACCACAACTTAACCTAATAATGTAGGAAAGTGAGCAAGGCTTGTCTAGGACTATAACTAAGCTTAAATTCAATGGCAAAAATTTGTAGGTTTTAGTGGGACAAAAGGAGAATTAGTGGATATAATGATCAAAAGAAGTAGCATTTATTTAAGGTAGTGATAAATATACTTAAATTGTTTGGAGCCGTACAGGATGGTAATAGATGCACCAGCAAGGTGGCTAATGAATCAATTTCATAGGATAGGGATGAAAAGAGAATGGACTAAAGATAATTTGGATTATCCAAGTAAAAGGTTTAGGTTTAACACCTCATACAATGCTCAAGGAAGAACATTAAATGAAGATTACTAGAGACAAATCCAAATAATGCTGATACTAAGTCTTCAGAGTATGATAATATAGATAAAATTAATAAACTAAATTTCATTCTTGTTGAAAAGATTGAGTCGAAACTTGTAAACTATATTTTCACTATTCACTATCAAGTATGAGTACATATATATAGGAAGAGAGAGAGACAAGTCTAAAAACAAGCAATGTGGGACTAAAACTAGAGACCTAAATGGGCCTATAAATGGGCCACAAGAGTGTGCAATTTAAATATTCTTTCTAATATTCTCTAACACTCTCCTGCAAGCTAGAGCATACAAATCGTAAGCACCAAGCTTGGATAGAAACTGCCAATGCATTGGACTTGGTAAAGCCTTGGTCAAAATGTCGACAACTTGCTTAGGGGCCGGAACATGCTCTAATTCAAGTTTCTTCAGTTGAACCTTTTTCCCGGACAAAGTGACAATCAACTTCAATGTGTTTTGTTCGCTCATGGAATACAGGGTTCTTAGCAATATGTATAGCAGCCTGACTGTCGCAAAACAAAGTTGCAGGCGAGGATAGTTTAACTCCTAAATCATCAAGCAGACTTTCCAACCAGGTGAGTTCAGATACAACAGCAGTCATTGCACGATACTCAGCTTCAGCAGAAGAACGAGCAACCTACTGATTGTTTCTTACTTTGTCATGTGATAAGATTTCCTCCAAAGTAAGTACAAAATCCAGTAGTGGACCGTCGATCACCAAGAGAGCCCGCATAATCCGCATCGGAGTATGCAACAAGAGAAAGAGAGGAGCATGACTTATATACAAGCCCTCGTCCCGGTGCAGTCTTCACGTACCTGAGGATGCGTTTGACTGCCTGTAGATGAGAAATCTGTGGTGTATCCATAAAGCGACTGACCACCCCAACAGAAAATGAGATATCGGGGCTCGTGACCGTCAAGTATATCAGTTTTCCCACAATGCGTCGATAATATTCTGGATTTGTAAGCAGTGAATCAGAGTCGGATCCATTAGCACATAACTTGTGGTTAACATCCATAGGAGTTTTTGCGGGTTTGCACCCAGAGTAGCTAGCATCTTGAAGGAGGTTGAGATAATACTTTGTGATAAGACAATGCCATCATGTCATCTTGCTATTTCCAGACCAAGAAAATATCGAAAATTTCCCAGATCTTTTGTTTGGAAGACCGAATTTAAGTGTTGTTTGATCTGGTGTATCCCGTTAGAGTAATCACCTGTTATCAAAATATCATCCACATAGACCAGGAGAATGACAGTCTCAGTTGATTGGTGATGAGTGAAAAGAGAGAAGTCAGCCGAGCTCCGCTTGAATTCAACTTCGTGAACAACCTTACTGAATTTCTCAAACCAAGCCAGAGGAGACTGTTTGAGATCATAAATAGCTTTTCGAAGAAGGCACACACGAGACTCCCCCGTGGTCTCAAACCCGGGAGGTTGGCACATGTAGACAGTCTCTTGAAGATCATCATTCAGAAAACCATATTTAATGTCCAGTTGATGAAGAGGCCAGTGGCGGTGGACAGCGAGGAAAATTAGAGCCCGAACAAAGTTCAGTTTGGCAACCTGCGAGAATGTTTCCTCGTAGTCCAGGCCTTGTTGTTGGGTGAATCCGCGGGCCACAAGTCGAGCTTTGAGCCGATCGATAGTCCCATCCGGAGCATGTTTAATGGCAAAAACTCATTTACAGCTAACACATGACTGGTCAGGAGGAAGGGGAACCAGATCCCAAGTGTGATCCGCCGAAAGGGCAGACATCTCAGCATCCATTGTCGCACACCACCCAGGATGTTGAAGAGCTTCCTGCACAGAGTTAGGGAGAGAAACAGAGGAAAGGGCAAGAGCAAATATGAGGAGAGGTGGTGATAACCGATGTAGAGAAATGTAGTTTGCCATCGGATGAGCCGTAGAGGTGGAAGCAGGATCGTCCAGCCACGAGATAGCATGGGTAGAGGACAGCTGCGGATGGGCCCCAGAGGTGGAAGCACGACGAGTGTAGACCCGAAGGCGAGGTGGTTTAGGTGGTGGGGGTCCCGGTTGTGGAGTTGGAAGGAGAGGTGGTCAGGGAATCGTGACTGGAACGGTAGGATGAGGCAAAGGAGGAGGTAGAGGAGAAGTAGACGGGGAAGTGTGAAACGATTTGTCTTCAAGGAAGGTGACATTAGCCGAGACAACCACTTTGTCATCGACGGGAGAATAACATACGTAACCTTTCTGAATGCGAGAGTACCCGACGAACATGCACTTTGTTGTGCGAGGGGCAAATTTATCTGAGGGTGGGCTAAGATTATGGATATATGAAGTAACCCTGTCGCCGACCCTCTAATTATTTTCTTATTGTCGCTACCATCGGCGTATCTATTTATTTTCTATCACAACCTTGTATCTTTTTTTTTTCATGTCATTGTTCCCAAAGAAGGATGGAACTTGGCGAATGTGTGTTGATAGCCGCGCTATCAATAAAATCACTATCAAATATCATTTCCTGATTCTCCGGTTAGATGATATGCTAGACATATTGAGTGGGGCACAGGTTTTCTCAAAGATTGATCTCAAAAGTGGCTACCACCAAATCCGGATTAGACCCGGCGACGAATGGAAAACTGCTTTCAAAACAAGGGAAATTTTATATGAGTGGTTGGTCATGCCCTTCGGTTTGTCCAATGCACCAAACACATTTATGAGGTTGATGAACCATGTCCTTAGACCCCTGATAGGGACTTGTGTCGTCGTCTACTTTGACGATATCCTCATCTATAGCCTCGACCCTGACCAGCATCTTAGACATCTTCGTCAGGTTCGGCAAATTTTGAGAGAACATCGTTTGATCATCAACTTAGAAGAAATGTACCTTCTTCACTAGCAGTCTCACCTTTTTGGGATATATTGTCTCTCCTGAGGGAATTAAGGTGGATCAAGAGAAGATCCAAGTGATTGAGTCCTGGCCCACCCCCAGGAACGTCACTGAGGCCCTCGGGTTCCATGGCCTAGCATTGTTCTATCGACATTTTATCCGCAATTTTAGCACCTACATTGCACCCATCACTGATTGTCTCCGAAAGGGGCAATTCATTTGGATTGCTGAGGCCGAGCAGGCATTCCTCCTCATGAAAGAGAAGATGTACAGTGCGTCTGTTCTGGCGCTACCTGATTTTGAGAAAATTTTTGAGGTTGATTGTGACGCGTCACACGTAGGTATTGGGGCTGTTTTGAGCCAGGAAGGTCGACCTATAGCATTTTACAGCGAGAAGCTGAACGATGCGAAAACTAGATATTTGAAGTATGACATTGAGTTTTTCGCCATTGTTCAGACTCTTCGGCATTGGCGGCAATATTTGATACAACGCGAGTTTGTGTTGAACACAGATCATGATGCATTGCGCCACCTGAACTCCCAAAAGGAGGTCAGACGCCACGCCAAGTGGGCCGCATTTTTGTAGGAATACACTTTTCACATTCGACACAAGCCAGGAGTGACCAATAGAGTTGTTGATGTCCTTAGCCGTCGTGCACACCTTTTAGTGTCTCTACATCCTAGACTGACTGACTTAGACTCCCAGAAAGAACTTTATGTCACTGATCCCGATTTTAGTGATGTGTGGGCGGAGTGTCAGCTACATGGAGCTGGCCCGACGGGACAGTTCTGCGTGAGCGAGGGGTATTTATTTAGAGGCACTAGGTTATGTATTTGCCAGGGACCACTACGTGAGGCCTCGCTCACTGAGTTGCACTCATCTGGGTTAGGTGGACATGTCGGGCAGGCCAAGATGTTTGACCAGGCAACCATCGCTATTATTGGCCCCGCATAAGACAAGATATTATTAACCACGTTTATGCCTATTACACGTGCCAGTTGTATAAGGGACAGTCTCAGAACACCGGATTGTACATTCCCTTACCCGTTCTTGAGCGGCCATGGGATGAGATCTCCATGGACTTTGTGAGCGGTTTCCCTTGTGCGGCGCGTGGAGTCGTCTTCGTATTTGTTGTTAATAGATTCTCCAAGAAGACCCACTCCATACCTTGTCGGAAGACCTTCGATGCCGCGCACATGGCTAATCTTTTCTTCAGGGAGGTAGTTAGACTTCACGGTGTTCCACGCACGTTCACGTCTGAAAGGGACACTCGCTTGATGGGCTACTTTTGAAAACTTTATGGAATAAACTTGGCACAAAATTAAATTTTAGTAGTTTGTATCACTCACAAACTGATGGGCAAACTGAAGTGGTCAACCGAAGTTGGGCAACCTATTGAGATGCTTAGAGGGAGAACAACCTAAGCAGCGGGATTTGACACTAGCCCGAGCCGAATTTGCCTACAACAGTACTATAAATCGTTCCACCCAGAAGTCTCCTTTTGAGATTGTTTATGCCTTCCCTATTCCGCATTTCCTCGATCTCCACTCATTACCTTTTCACGAGTGTGTTTCCTTTGAAGCTACCACTTGAATTGATAATTTAAAATCCTTGCATGAAGTTATTCGTAATAAGTTGCAGGTAACATCCGAAAAATACAAGGACAGCGCCGATATCCATCGGCGCGACGTGTCTTTGTTGGAAGGAGATTGGGTGTTGGTACATTTCAGAAAGGAAAGATTTCCCAGTGGGACATACCACAAGCTCCGGCAGCGTCGTTTCGGTCCTTTTCAGGTAAGGAAACGGCTGGGCGAGAACGCCTACCTTATTGATCTGCCCTTGGAATTCGGTACTTCGCAGATTTTTAATGTGGCAGACCTTTCCTCTTTCCACGTCCCTCCACCTACCGTTTCTTTGCCACCACCTAGCCTGGAGCCTGGGACGACCGCAGTATTTCAGCCGGCCTACACACCCAAACAGAGGAGGTTGACCCGGTACTCAAAGTTCGGGAGTTCCAGACGCGAGCAGGAGCCTACCAGCGATACTTGGTCGACTGGCGGGGCAAGGACGTCTTGGATAGTAGCTGGATCAGTGCCAGACAGTTACAACGTCGACGTACGGACCTCTCAGTTGCAGTCATCAGCACAGTCTTGCCGGAGTCGAGTTCTCTCAACTCCGGGGAAATTGGTGTGATCCTGTCGTCGGCCCTCTAGTTATTTTCTTATTGCCGCTACCATCGGCGTATCTATTTATTTTCTATCGCAACCTTGTATCTTTTCATTTGCATGTCATTGTGTGAACTGTGTTATTTTGTCCCGGCACGTGAGATTGACCGCCTCGCGTGACCTTAAATGGATTGGTTCGGTTTGGATTGAGTGGGGTGGGTCGTCGCGTTTGTTTTGGCGGACATGTACTGAAATTAGTTGTTTAATTATTATTTTACTTATTAAAATTTAGAGATTGAGAGAGGGAGGAAGCCTATATATATATATATGAGCATTCCATTTGGTTGCTCTAGATTGGTTTGGAGAAATTTGCTAAGAGCCCGCTGCTTTCGGCGAGTTCCTTCCACCGTTCAGTCCGCGCCCCGTCCCTCCGTCCAGCTCCTCCCATCGGCCACCCCAGGAGCACTCTTTCCCCGCCTACAAACCCTCCATCATTTCCCCCGACTTCTCTCCGCGTTTCTCGCCTCCAGTCTGCACCGTGCGGGAGTATTTTCGTCCGTCGCCATGCCTCCCGCAACTCCGGCTTCTTCCCGCTCTTCGTTCCCCCCAACTGGCCACCACCGGAAACCCTTCTGTGAGTCTACTTCGAGCTACCAACACCATCCTCTCTTCTCCACTCCAACCCTACAATCTATCGTCCACTTCCTTCCTCCGATCGCCCGTCTTCTCCACAAAACGCCAGCAACCGCCGCCACTCCATTTCCCCTCCACCAAAACAGCCTCTGACAGCCGCCACTTCGCTTGACCACTCCCTCAACGGCTGTGACTTCCTGTGAAGAGCTCGGAATGCGAATGTCGGAACCTCCCGGTGAGATTTCTTTCATCCGCCTCTCAATCTCTTTATTAGTAGTTTGTTATGATAATTCCAGCAAGGTATTGTCACATCCAAGTGTAGCACGCGCTAGCCCTCCACATTCCTAACCGTTGTTTGATTTTTGTGTTCAATCCCAACGTGTTTGTTCCCTTGCCGCATTTTACTTAAGCTGAAACTTTGGAAAGCCGGAAGTTAGTCTTTCTGATACGTGGTGTTGCTTCTAAAAAAAAATTTGTAATATTGTGCCGAGCAAATTTCCGCTTAAATTTAAAGTCTGTGAAGCTCAGTTTACATCAACAAAGCAGGTGCAGCCAAACACCCGAGGTGTGAGAGGAAAAGGAGCCTGAGAGGGGAAGAGGAGACTAAACGGAGTGGCGAAGGCGAGAACTGAGGAAGACATGCGGTTTATAAGATGACAGGCAGTGGACACAGCAAAGTGTCAGTGTTCTGTGAGTACCTGCTGTTGAAGCATTAAAGATCGAGAAATATCTAGGAGATGACAATTTTTGCGCTCGGTCATGCCATTTTGCTGAGGGGTATACGCGCATGAGGTTTGATGGATAATGTCAAACTCAGCACAAATGGCAGAGAACGTCTGACTTGTATTTTCTCGTGCATTATCACTGCGAATAATTTTCAAGTGAAAGGAGAACTGAGTACGAGTTTCAGTAACAAAAGAACGAAATATAGATGTTAGTTCAGTGTGATCACGAAGTAAATATAACCATGTTAACCGAGAATAATCATCAATAAAGATTACAAAGTAGCGGTATCCAGATACACTGAGGATTTTATATGGTCCTCAAATATCAGAATGAACTAGAGATAAAGGAGTAGAACTCCGAGTACAGACAGTACTAAAGGAAGTACGATGTTGTTTGCCAAAGATACATGATTCACAAGTAAACTCATGTAGAGGAATATCTGGAAGAGTTTTCTTGAGAATCTGGAGGGGAGCATGCCCAAGACGACGATGTTAATTGACCGAAGAGATGACAGGAAGAGCGGAAGGAGGGACGTCAAGGAGATAGAGCCCATTACTCAAGGAGATATTCTGCGTTTGTTGATTCAGCACAATAAAGGAAGATGGTGAGAATGTAACACAACAATCAAGATCTTGAGTAAGCCGGATAATAGAGAGCAAGTTAAATGGTAATCCCGGAATGTGAAGAACTGAAGATAAAGAGAGGGTGGGTGAGAGGTAGATCAGCAGCACCAAATACGGGGATAGTATCATCATTGGCCACAGTGATGAACTCAGGATGCGAAAACACCAAGTATTGTGGTGGCTTTTGCGGAGTGAGATGATGTGTGGCACTAGAGTACATTATCCAGTGAGAACTCCGGGCAAGACATGATATACCTTCATTTGAGATGGACGCCACGGCGCCAGAAAAGCAAACAATCACCCCATTGGAGATGTTGGAGCTAAGTGCGAAGAGTTTCAACATCTGTGGGAGCGGAGGAATCCGATGAAGAAGCACTGTGCGGAGACCCGACCTTAGTAGAAGCAGCAAGGTGTGGAGGCAAACCATGTTTGCGATAACATGTGGTCTCAAGATGATTATCCCGACCGCAGTAAGTGCATTTAGGGGGGGGGGGGTTCCAGCACGCCCTCATCCCCGAGACGGATGGCGACCCCCACGGGATGAAGAACCACGGGTGGAAGGAGCTGGTGTAGGTAGCTGGAGAAGTGCCGGAGAGGAAGGGTTGGGAGCCTCC
Organism: Platanthera guangdongensis; assembly: GCA_039583875.1. Lineage (NCBI taxonomy): Eukaryota > Viridiplantae > Streptophyta > Magnoliopsida > Asparagales > Orchidaceae > Platanthera > Platanthera guangdongensis. The sequence continues at coordinate 131,287,720 of CM077154.1, read as the reverse complement.
GGTGGTGGTGTAACCTTCAAAAGCATAGAGCAAACATCCGAGAGTGAGGGAGTAGTAGCTGGGGAGAGGATATGAGCCCGAACACAATGCAGATGAGAGGGGACACGGGTCATCATAGCAATACCGACTGCCTCTTTTTGTGCCCGTTGGGCAATTAAGTCAGGAGGAGGAGGCTGGTGTTGTATCCATGCCTCAACAAGGGTCTTGGCATTCGCAACGAAGGATGTCATATCACCTGGTATTTCAGGATCAAGGGATTGAAGATTGGTAATGATCTCGAACAAGTGTTGGAGACTGTTCTGGACAGAATAGAAAGAGTGGAGTTCTTCCCACATTGACTTGGCTGTGTCATGATACATGATCATCATGTAGGACTCGATATCCATGGAGTTTAGTAGCCAAGATTGGACACGGCCGTCATCATGAAGCCATTCGTCAGAAGGTGCAGAAGGTGTAGCCCGTGTCAAATGATGAAGGAGTCCTTTCGTCTGCAGCACACGATGAACAAAGTGCACCCACTCCACAAAGTTTTGTTTCTCATTGAGAGAAATTGTGGTAATTCGAATTTCATCCCGAAGTTTAGTAGCGGAAGAAACAACACGAGCCGGAAGAGAGTAGGCAGCAGTTGAGTCCATGGAAGCAACAGTAGAGGCCATGAAATAGAGGTCGGGCGGTTATGCGAATAGGCCGAGAGGATGGGGCGACAGACCGCAGCGGGTAAGAGAAGCAAACCGCAGCAGTAGAGCAACAGACCGCGATGGGAAGAGAGGCAGACCGCGCACCCTTGGCAAACAGCGAGCAGCACGCGGTTGGCAAGCAGTCTGCAAGCTGTAAACAGCAAGCAACAAAGGTAGCGGTCTCCAGCGAGCAGCGGGCACACCACAGATGGCGGACACACCACGGATTAGATGCGCACTAGAAACAGCGACCAGAAGAGCAAGAATGGCGGCCTGAGAGAGGACTTCAGCGGACAGGAAAGGGTCTTATAAAAGAGACAGCAGCAGGCCGAAGGCCAAGTCCGGAAGAACTTGCAGCGGACAGCAACACGCGGCAAGCAGCGGGCAGAGAACCAATCTGCGGCGAGCAGAGAAGAGAAGCAACACGCTTCTAGCAGTCTGCGGCGGGCAGAGAAGCAAGCAGAAGTCCGCTACGAGCAAAGTAACAGTCCGCGGCTGGCAGTAACACGTGGGCAGAGAACCAGTCCGCAATTAGCAGAGAAACACGCGAGCAAAGAAGCAGTCCACGACTAGCAGAAGGTCGCGGCTAGGAAAGAAACGGTCTACGCCTAGCAGAAGGGCACGACTAGCAAAAGCAACACGCGGGCAGAGAAGCAGTCCGCGACTAGCAAAGAAACAGTCCGCGGCGAGGAAATAAACAGGTCGTGGCAGGCAGCAACACGGGCGCAAAGAAGCAGTCCGCGGCGGTCAGAGAGGTGAGTGGGGCCCAAGAAAAAGGCTATATAAACAAGAGGAGAGGGGGGAAGAAAGGAGAGAATTGGATCCACGGCAAGAGGGGGGCGGATAGAAAGTCGAGACCGCGGCTATGTGCGGATAGCATGCAAAGAGAAGCGGCGGCTAGGGCAAGAGGCCGGCGGTTTAGAAGGGAAGACCGGCGGTTAGAAAAAGTCAAATCGCCAAAGGACCGTTTCGAGCTCTGATACCATGTTGAAAAGATTGAGTTGAAACTTGTAGACTATATTTTCACTATTCACTATCAAGTATGAGTACATATATATAGGAAGAAAGAGAGAGATACAAGTCCCAAAACAAATAATGTGGGACTAAAACTAGAGACCTAAATGAGCTTATAAATGGGCCACAAGAGTGTGCAATTTACATATTCTTTCTAATATTCTCTAACAATTCCACCTAAATCCAAATAGACGTGGAGCCTTGGCGCACCGATTGAGGTGTTGCCGTGTGACATTGAGGTCACGGGTTCGAGTCCTAGAAGCAGCCTCTTGCAAAATGCAGGGTAAGGTTTGTCTACATGGGGACCCTTCCCCGGACCCTCGCTGCACGGGGATGCTTTGTGCACCGGGCTGCCCATTTTTTACTTTTAATTTGTAAGCAAGTTATGGAGAAAATACACTTTCTTATTGTTTGACCATCATGAGACAGCTACACAAGTGATCAAGCTATGTGACTTTCTATTGAGTTTCAAATTGAAATATATCGGAAGTTAAGAGAAAGGGTCATGGTTTCATAAACTATTTAGGTAAGGCCCGGTTCATGCGGTGGTAACCGATTGACCGGTGAAAATAAATCCCCCAAATGGAGTCTTAGTGTGCGGTTAAAGAATAAAGTTGTCCCGGGATTCTTCTACATTTTCTTTGTGGCATGCATCTGTTGGTATCAGACAAGATGAAGAACAAACCAAAACGAGCTATAACAAAAAACTTTCAAGGGTTTCCACTTGACCCAATCATTACTACAATAAAATCAAAATTCGCAAAAGAAAGATCAAAAAACGACGCAACCAATTCCAGTGTGTTACCCTCATGTTCCCCTTGCCGGCGTCTTCAAACCCATATTCAGAATCCGGCTGCTGGAATCCTAGGTACCGCTCGGCGAGCGCAATGTACTCCGAGACCGGCTGGTCCCACTGCTCGGCTCTTTGCTTAGCCTCCGCATCGGACGCTACAGGTGGAGAGAAGAAATCAACGAAACAAAATTACCATGGAATTTCAGGAAATCGGGGCAGGCCAGAAGAAGGATTGGCGAAAACAAACCCTCGCAAATCCAGGCTTGAAGGCCGTCAGTGATGGAGAGGCGGAATCGGGAGGGGAACCAGGTGCCGCGGATGAAGATGGAGTATCTGCTCCTTCCCGAGGAAGAAGGGACCTCGAGCTTGAGACAGGTGTGCTTAGCGTCGTCGTCCATGGCTAGCGGCGCAGCTCTTCAGAAACTCGCCGGCCGGCAAGTTTTTTTTAGCTGACTCAGGCAGACTTATGTTCTAAACGGGTTCATGATTTTGTATAATTTTTTAAGGGTGCTGATATGGGCAGCCCACTTTTAACTGAATGCAGTCGAAATAAATGAGGGTATTTATATTGGCAGTCTCTATATAGATACTGGCAGCTCAAAATAATAGGCCTAATTTCAAAAGACGCGGAACCTGGGCGGAACTCGCATAGTTCCGCCCGAGTTCCGCATCTTTTGAAAATAGGTCTACTATATTGCATTTTTAGAAGAAGTGTTCAACATGAAAGTTGTAGAGCTCGTCGAAATCTACAGCTTTCATGTTGAACACGTTTTCTAAAAATATCATATATTAGATATATTTTCAAAAGACGAGTGTTCCGCATTTTGTGCTGCTATTAGCGATCATATTATGTATGTTTTTTATTATTTTGTTGGGCTGCTAATATTCAAAGTTGAGCTGCCAATGTAAACGTTCTTAAATGTAGGATTTCACCTACTTTTTTTCTCTCAGATAAAGCTAAAGACAGCCCAAAAAACCCCTAGGAGGTGGGGCAGTTTCCCCACCATACTTGAAGCCTTCTCCAACTTCGCCGTCGTTTTTCCCAAGTACGGCGAAATCCAGCGAGTCGACGTCATCAGAGACTGCGAATATGATCATCTCGCCGACCATGTCTGTCTCGATTACAGCGGAATCAACCTCTTCTCACAGACACAAATGAACGCGCCGGCGACTTCGACAGCGTCCCCTCCGTTTTTCAACATCTCTTACAACTCGGCAAGCCTTAAATCCGAGGTAGCATATGGAGAGCAAAACAGGGAATTTGAGTTTTCCATCGGGAACAGAATCTTGAGCTTCCTCAAAATTACAGGGGAAGACTACGGCATGGTCTGTACCACTAACAGAACATTGAAACTTGTTGGGGAACCGCGCAGCGCTCTCGGTAGGCCGGGTTTAGTGAACCGTCTTACCCCGTGAGCGGCCGAGCGTACCAACAGTCAAAGACAAGCTGGATGCTGGGACGAAAACGTGATGACGTGGAAAACCCGTAATCGGGATGAAAAACCACGCAAACGGTACGGTGCTAACATAACTTTCATTATATGAGAGTTTATTACAAAGCTTCTTGAAGGAGAGCAAGGGCAATAGACCACGCCTCGTTACACTTAATGAGATGGAGGAGAGTGAATATTGAGTGTCGTTGGCCGTCGTGCTTCTTCCACGATCTTCTGATGTGCGCTCACTGGAGATGCATTCGCTTCCTGGCCTTCAGAGTCGTCTTGATGTGTCGGCGGAGACGACTCCAAGCTTCTCGTTCCTGACTTGCTTCTTCACCAACTTCCGCTTCACTTTGCGGCATTGACGAAACCTTGCGGAAGCGGACTTAGGTGGGCATCCTGTAGAGAGAAAGAACGAGAAAAAAGGAGAGAATTGGAGTGAACCGGGAAAATACCATTTTGAAAAAAAAACTTGGTATATTTATAGATTTTGGCGCGGGCGGTCTGATAATTTTGTCTAATAACTAGAGGACCGGTCAATAGAATTGCTCTAAAATGATCGCGTGAATCGCCACTTTTGGGAAATGACAGTCTTTCCCCCAGGTTAAGGGAACACCAGTCCGTGAAGAATGGCGGCCCAACGACGTCGGCGCGTGCGGCCGGCCGCTGACCCTCCACATAGAGGGCGGCTGGCCTAGGCCTGCAAACGAGTCGAGCTCGAGTCGAGCTCATCAAAAAGAGCCGGCTCGAGCTCGAGCTCGAGCTTCTTTTTTTGAGCTCGAGCTCGAGCTCAGATCGAATTTAATATTATATTAATAATATAAAACTATTATTTTAATAATATTATATTAATATTATGTTAATAATATAATATATTAAAATATTTAATACTAATAATATATATTATTTAATTTAAAAAACTCGCGAGCCGGCTCGCGAGCTCGTGAACAGGTTTAATTTGGCTCGAGCTCGGCTCGAAATCAGGCTCGAGCTCGACGAGCTCGAGCTCGAGCTCGACATGCTCGAGCTCGAGTCGAGCTTTTTTCGAGCCGGCTCCTCGAGCGTTCGAGCCGGCTCAACTCAACTTGCACCCCTAGGCTGGCCGCGTAGAGGTCTCCCGGGGCGGGTAGCCTCAGGCGGCCCTCACGGGGGGTGGCTGTTGTGAGGCCGGCCGGATTAGGGCTCCCCGGCCGGCCATGTGAGAGTCGGCCGCGGAGAGGCCTCCCGGATCCAGGCGGCCCCGCCGGCCCTTGTGAGGGTAGGCCGCGGGGAGGCCACCCTAGATCGGGCGGCCTTGGTCGGCCTTCCGCGGGGCCGGCTGCCCAGGATTGGGCTCGTCCTTGACCGACCCCTTGCATGGTCGGCCGCGGCGAGTCCGCTTGGGATCGGGCGTCCTTGGTCGGCCCCGTACGGGGCCGGCCGCAGCCGGACCTCCCGTATTTGGGCGGCCTTGACCGGCACTTTCGAGGGCCGGCCACGGGGGGCCTCCCGGGATTGGTCGACTCCGTGCGGGACCGGCCGTGCCAAGGCCGCCTGGATCTAGGTGGCCTTGGTCGGCCCTTCGGGGGGCCTGTCGCGGCAAGGCCGCCCGAGATTGGGCGGCCTTAGCTGGCAGGGTCGGCCACGGCGAGGTCGCTCAGGATCGGGTGGCCTTGGCCGGCCTTCGTGGAGGCCGACCGTGCCAGGACCGTTCGCCTACGGGTTAGAGGGGGCAGCCTGCCCCGGGCTGGGGCCAGCCAGCACTGCTGGGTGGTGGCGGTTGGGTCGTGCGCGCGATCCGGCGCTCGGCAGTTACTTCGTGGATCGGGCGTGCGGATCTTGCGTGCAACGGTTACTCGTGTATCTCACCTGACTTTAGTGGGGGAGAGGGCAGTTCAGCTATGTGCAACCCGGTTTTCCTATAAATTGGGGCCGACCCTATCATTTGCCCCCCAAAGATCTCGGAGTCTGGAGCCGAAGCGAGTGGAGTTCATGGGATTTTACCCCTGCGCAGATCTGGGCCTTAGTGGTGGTGCGATGGAGGGTGCACGTGATGGCGCGGTCGATAGTGAAAAGGTATAGTGATGGGGTGAGTCGCGGTGAGAATTACTGCAGACATAAGGCTCTAGCATACGAAAGGGGGTGACAAGACGGAGTGGGATGCCAACCTTCGTACTGGGGCATGCATACGGGGCGCTCCCCGCATGCTAGGAGTGCGCGCGCGGGTTACACCTTGCACACCATGTGCGGGTTGCGCACCCCGTACTGGGCACGATCACGGGTTGTGCCTCGTGCGCTGCGCGTTGTGTAACATCTCCCCTGTAATGACCATATAATATGGGTCCGGCCGGGGCCCCACAACACACGAACGCCACAGCTTTAGCATTAAAAGATGATATTAACTACTAGGGGTGTGCATGAAAAACCGAAAACCGACCAAACCGCTCCGAACCGCCCAAACCGAACCGATTTTACCACCGAAACCGAAAACTCGGTTCGGTTTTGGTTTTCCTCTCTGAAAAACCGAACCGTGCCACTAATAATACATGTAAAAATATTACCAATAATGAACTTTGAACTATTTTTAAACTAAATAATGTACACAAATTATATCAACTTAATAATTTTATATTATTTGAACAAAAATACATTTTGTAATGCATATTTTATGCATCAAGAAGAATTAAAATTTGTGTTAAGTGATTTTATTTATATCTTTTTATATTTATTACACGATTTCCCAATAAAAATATTCAATCATAATTTTTTTAATGTAACATGAGCTATTAGCTGTAATATACCATATGTAAATAAATCTTGATGATATTTATTTTTTACTTATCATACAATTTTTAAAATTTTCTTGAGATATTTAAGTACACAATTATTTTAAATAGTATAACTAAAAAACCGAAAACCGAACCGAGTAAACCGATCAAAAAACCGAACCGATAAACATCGGTTCGGTTTCGGTTTGGGTCCCAACCGACCCAAACCGAACCGCTTGCACCCTTATTAACTACCCAACTCAAAAATCAGAACAAAACAACAGCGGAAATACCAACCAACAATAAGAAGTTATCAACTACCAAACAGAGTATCAAAATGGCCTAAGGCCTGACACACAATAAGTCCATGACCACAAGTCAAACTGTACAACCCCGTATTCGCGAAGAGTGGCCCAAAACAAGGTAAGCAAGTTTTAAAGCTTTTTGGGAGTTTTGCACTCCTAGGGGCCAATTGCTGGTGAACATGTAAACATACTAGTAGGGGGGAGAAAATTTTTCTCCCCCCAAGGCGCTCTTGGCAAGCCGCCTCAGACCGCCAGGCCGCAAGCCGCCCAGGCCGCCAGGCCGCAAGCCGCCCCAGACCGCCAGGCCGCAAGCCGCCCAGGCCGCCAGGCCGCAAGCCGCCAGGCCGCCAGGCCGCAAGCCGCCTCAGCCATGTCGCGAGCCGCCCAGCTCGCCCCCGCCTCTTCTTGCTCGACGGCCTAGCGGGGCGAGACCGGCCGGGGGCCAGGGTCTCGCCCCCGCCTCTTCTTGCTCGGCGGCCTAGCGGGGCGAGACCGGCCGGGGCCAGGGTCTCGCCCCCGCCTCTTCTTGCTCGGGCGGCCTAGCGGGGCGAGACCGGCCGGGGGCCAGGGTCTCGCCCCCGCCTCTTCTTGCTTGGCGGCCTGGCGGGGCGAGACCGGTCGGAGGTCGCGGTCTCGCCCTGCCCCCCTGCAGTTTTACCTTCTTGCCCTCGGGGGGAATTCCCCCTTTACCCCCCGCGTGGCTGTTTTCTATTGGCCCAAGGCTTTTTGGGCGTGAGGGTACCTCGGTCATTTTGGTCCAAGTGGTTTTGGAAAGAATAAATAGACCCCCTTGGGTGCCTGGAGAGGACTTCTTCTTCTTCTTCTACTTGCTCCTCCCTTAGCTTCTTCTTGAGAGTTGAGAGAGCTCCTCCAAGGCACCCTAGCTCGAGCATTGGCTAGGGAGGGAAGTGCTCAGGTAGCCTTCCGGGTGTGAGGTGGGACCTCCGCGCTAGAGCCGAGGGTCCATTCCTAGTTTCTTGATCCTTTGGTCCGTGACGTTCTCTCGAGTGTAGTAGGTGTGAGGTCACCCTTTCAGGACCCCGAACTCCACAGAGACCAAGTTCTTGGTTTCAACACTTTGGTGCGGTGAGCGTGGAGAGTGACCAGCACAGAAGATCTCGGGAGAGTGTCATGACGGAGGTCAAGGAGGAGTGATGATCTCGGCGAGCTCCCCACCCCAGGACCCTTTATGGGAGGCAAGAGTTCATGGCCTCCATCCAAGGCATCATGGAGATGTTGCGAAGCATTGCTCCTCAGGGTGGCAGCTCCACCCCGACCCCCCAGGAGTTAGCTCCCCTCTCGACAGTCGACTCCAGGGTCTAGGCGAGATGACCCCAGTAGGGGGAGAAGGAAGTGTTCCAGGAAGAAGGCCCGGGAAGGAGAGGATGGAGATGGGGTCGAGCGAGACTCACTGGCCGGGAGTTGTTCTCTAGCCCGGCGAGTGCCAACCTCCCAGGCGAGCAGGTTGCGCGAGTGGAAGTGGCGAGACCACCCCTTAGGGGGTCACCCTTCAGCGAGCTGATCATCTCAACTCCCGTTCCCGAGGGTTCAGAGAGCCAGACATGGCTTACTATTCCGGGAAGGATGACCCCGTCCAGCATCTGCAATGGTTCGAGGATGCCGTCTCCATCAGGCTGATGACAGATTTTCAAGTGTCGCCTCTTTGCGATCACTCTGAAGGAGAAGGCAAGGGACTGGTTCCATCAACTCCCACCGAGGTCGATCTAACGGGTTCGAGGACTTGAGCCGAAGCTTCCAGCTCTGCTTCTCCACCTCCAAGAAGCGGAAGAGGAGTCCTGAGTCCATTTTCTTAATAAGGCAGGGGCCGAGGAGTCATTGGCCCGCTACGTAGACAGGTTCCAAGAGGAGATCTTGGAGGTCCAGGAGATGCCAGAGTATGCTCTCCAGATGGCCTTCACCGTTGGGCTGAAGGAAGGCTTCTTCAAGATGAGCTTGACCCGGAAGGCCCCCCTTTCCTTCGAGGAGCTGATGAAAGGGCGGCAGAGGAGATTGCCATGGAGGCAGCCAACCCGGCGTTTGTCAGAGAAATTGGCAAAGCTGACAGAGACAGAGGAAAGGAGCAAGCTGGCTCGAGGCCCCAGGAGGGAAGAAGGAGAGAGGAGCGGAGAGCTCAGGAGGGTCCAGAGTCAGGTTGGCAGCAGGGAGGACCCATTCAGGCCCGGGAAGGGGTTACGCCCATGATGGGGGAAACTTTCATGGGGGCCAAGAAGGTTCAACTTCCAAGGCAAGCCCCTAGGCAACTCCTACCCCCACCACAGCAAGCGATGGAAATTGGTCGAAGGGAGAGGAGGAACCGCACGGGAAGGAAAAGAGTCAGAGTAAGTTACCCTACTGTGAGTTCCAACAGGAGGAAGACACGCGACATCTACTTGCCCCGAATTTCTGGAGTTGAGAAGGACAAGAGCTCCAGCACCCGCAACCTCATCAGCCTCAACAAGCGCAAGACCCGGTGCGGATTGAAGAAGTCCGACCCGAGCAGCAGAGGAGAGATGTGAGGACAGGGTTGATGTGGGCACCCGGGAAGGATCGGATGATTCACGGGGGAAGAGGGAGGTAAGAGAGAAGTGAATCATCTTTTTGATAATTAACTTAGCTTGCGTTGTATTAGCTATGATTAATGGTAGAAACCACCAAAAATATTTGTGGTCCATGGAAAGTCCCTTAGCTCCGAGATGGGGATTCCGCTGCCAGGCTCTCACTAGCTGGCAGGGCAGGTTTATCTCTCGTGGAGGCTAAATCCCTTAGCTCCGAGATGGATTCCGCTGCCAGCTCTCACTAGCTGGCAGGGCAGGTTGATCTCTCGTGGAAGCTAAGCCCCTTAGCTCCGAGATGGATTCCGCTGCCAGGCTCTCACTAGCTGGCAGGGCAGGTTGATCTCTCGTGGAGGCTAATTCCCTTAGCTCCGAGATGGAATCCGCTGTCATGGCTCTCACTAGCTGGCATGGCAGGTTGATCTCTCGTGGAGGCAAAATCCCTTAGCTCCGAGATGGATTCGCTGCCATGCTCTCACTAGCTGGCAAGGCAGGTTGATCTCTCGTGGATGCTAAGTCCCTTAGCTCCGAGATGGATTCCGCTGCCAGGCTCTCACTAGCTGGCAGGGCAGGTTGATCTCTCGTGAGGCTAAGCCCCTAGCTCCGAGATGGATTCCGCTTCCAGGCTCTCACTAGCTGGCAGGGCAGGTTGATCTCTCGTGGAGGCTAAGTCCCTTAGCTCCAAGATGGATTCCGATGCAGCTAGCTTCTCACAAGCTGGCATGGCAGGTTGATCTCTCGTGGAGGCTAAATCCCTTAGCTCCGAGATGGATCCGCTGCCAGGCTCTCACTAGCTGGCAGGGCAGGTTGATCTCTCGTGGATGCTAAGTCCCTTAGCTCCGAGATGAATTCCGCCGTCAGGCTCTCACTAGCTGGCTGGGCAGGTTGATCTCTCGTGGAGGCTAAGCCTCTTACCTCCGAGATGGATTCGCTGCCAGGCTCTCACTAGCTGGCAGGGCAGGTTGATCTCTCGTGGAGGCTAAGTCCCTTAGCTCCGAGATGGATTCCGCTGCCAGGCTCTCAGCGCTCACTAGCTGGCAG
>CM077154.1:131145942-131276655 GCA_039583875.1 Platanthera guangdongensis | reverse complement strand
CTCGGGGCACTAGAGAACTACGATGGGCTGAAGTCCAAAGCTCCCTTGTCGCAAGATACTTATTAGATTATTGGTAGCTACTCATGTTCCCAACTCTCCTGGCATTACACTTGAACTAACCCTAAGTGTATTTAACATCTTCCAAGGAAAGACGATCTATCATTGATCCCGAGCTCAACCTTGCCCTTAGGGTCTGTTTGGGAGAGCTCTGGCGGCTGAGGAGCTCTTTCAGCCGCCAAAGCAGTTTTATATTTGTTTGGGACAGCTCTTTATGAAGAGCTTTTCATAAATCTGGACCTATTTTGATGCTTTTCAGAAAATCTCTCCCCTAGCTTCTGCTCTCTAAAATAGATTTTCTTCATGACGTAAATAATTTCCCTCTCTAGAGCCCGTAAAATTGCCTGATCCATTGATTTTTTTATTTCCCTCCCCATCCCGATCGCAGCTTTGAGCTCCGGCAAGCTCCGGCAACCTACCTTTTCGACGCTGCTTGGAGCTCCGGCGACCTCCCTCTTGCAGTCCCTCTCTGACCTCCTCTCCAGCCGACATTCCTCCTCCGACAAAAAAGCTTGGAAGCCGCGAGACTTGCTCTGGTGCAGCGGCTCGTGAAAGACTGCCAGTCAGTGCGGACTGATACTGGAGTTCGTCGGGACAGGCGGGCTGGTTCCAGTGTCCGCCAGTAAGTGCGGACTGGCCCTAGTGGCCAGTGGTGTGGACTTGAGTCTGAACCAAGTCCATGTTTGCATCAGTCCGGGGAGATCGCGCAGCGGAGTGCGGCCTGCTTCTCAGTCCGCCAAGCTCGGCAGAAGTGCATGTACCTTGGTTGCGAGTTTGGGGATGAGCGTACTGGAGGTTGTGTCCGCAACTGTGGGCGGACTAATGCCAGGTGTCCGCTGAGTCGGCAGTAGCTTTGTAGCAAAGCTGTGGGCTCGGGATGTGCGGACTGAAGCAGGGTGTCCGCTGAGTCCGACAGCTGCCTTGCTGGCATGGCTGACTTGGGATATGCCGGACTGTAGTCTGCGGTATATGCGGACTGGAAGTTTGCTATGTAAGCAGACTGGAGCTGGAGTCCACTGAGTCCGAAAGGTGTCTTGGTAACAAGGCTATGGACTCGGCTTGCGGACTAGAGTTGTCTGCAGGGTACGTAGACTAGTGATGTCCATAGTATGGGTGGATGGAACAGCATGTCTGCCTGAGCCCGACAGTTGCCTTGGTGGCGAAGCCGTGGGCTAGGGATTGGCGGACTGAAGTGCTATGTCCGCGGATTTGCGGACTTTATTGCGGAGTCCGGCTGTGGTGGTCCTGGCTTGGCCCTTGGCGACAAGGCGGACTGGTGTTGTTGTCCGGCCTTGGTGATATCTTGGCGGCTTGGCCTTTGGAGACAAGGCGAACTGGAAATTGGAGTCCGACCTTGGAGAAGCTAGGCGGGCTGGCTATCTGGCACAGGTGCGGCGGACTGGATTGTATCCGCGGACTGTGGAGAAGTCTTGCTACGGGATGTGGAGGATTCTATCGGCTAGGGCGGTGAAACACTCATCATCGTGCATATAAATAGGACCCTTGTCACATCAGGAAGAGAGAACCTCCATGCGTAAGTGAACAGTAACTTGAGCCCGCACAGGTTGCTGCGAACTGCTTTTTGGTGTCCGCGCGGTTTGATTGAGTTGATCGGGTGTGCTGTGCAGGTTGTGCGGATAGTGCTGGAAAGCCAGGACTTGGCTCTGATTGCGGTCAGGGATAGTGCAGACTCTGCGGTTAAGCAACAAGCGGAAAACAGCAAGTCGCAAACAGCAACCAGACGGTCTTCTCTTTGGCAACTTGGTTCGGGGTTCAAGAAGTCGCCTACTTCAGACGGACTATTCTATTCAGCATCGCAGCTTGTGCGGTCTGGCGGCTAGGCGACCTCGCGGTCAGGCAGCTTGCAGATTGGCGGCTAGAGCAAGCATTGGAATAATGGGTAGTCCGCGCGGCTTGGGTTGCGGTCTGGCGACCTGGCGGACTGAGCGGACTCCACAGTAGTAGACCGGCGGCTTGTAGTTGAGTCCGCGCGGCTTGTTTCTCTTGTCTTGTTTTTCTAGTCTCTGCTTTCCCTTGGGTGTGGTTGGTGAAGCATGTCTCGCCATGTATGCCTCGCTGTGTAGAGAAGTTGGTTGTGAATTAATAAAAACGCTTGTGCTGCATGTGTTTGCTGGTTGATTGACTTCAGTTGAGATAACCCCTGCTCACTTCAAGGTCCAGGGAAATTTCGCGTGATCAGGTGTGAATGGATAGTTCTGGGAATATTAATTTGGCTTTAGGCTATCCTGCTGACAACCTGGGAGAAATTCAACGTGGTAGTAGTGCAGGTTGTTGAATTTTAACAGGGTATCAGAGACAGGTTCAGTTGCTTGAGCAGTGAACTTTGTCTCGGAGATGGATTGGAGTGGATAAGCAGTGATCAACTGAAGTGCCTGTGACTCTTTGAAGAGGGAACCAGTGGTAGAACCATGACAGTGGAGGATGCAAGTGTCTTGGAATTGATCTCCTTACAGAGAAACTTTGATAGGTGGAAGTATTGTATGGAGAGCTTTCTCTTGGCGAGACCTTTGGGAGGTTGTATGCGGAGCAGAAAGATAAGAGGCTATTGCTGGCAATGCTGAAGAGATGAGAGCTTGGAAGGAGATAAATGCGAAAGCGGAGTCTATTCTCAAGCAGGTGATCTCATCGGAGCTCTTGGACCACATCAGTGGTGTCGGTCAACTGTGGAGGTTTGGACTTCCCTTGATGGGTTGTTCAGGAAGGAGGTGAGGGTTGCTGTAGAGGATGGTCCTTCTACTTCATATTAACAAGAGAAGAGTGGTTGTCCTAGGCGTGATGGGAAAAGGAAGGAAGGACCAAGGTGTTATAAATGCAAGCAGCATGGTCATCTCAGAAAAGAGTGTAAGGTTACCTTGCTCTCGGCGAACGTAGCTCATGTTGGAGGCAAAGAGGAGAACTTTGTTGGGTCTTTGTTGAGACTATATTTGCCAGCAGGACACGTGTGTGTGGGACCGCATGTTTGGGCTTCCCCATCGCGTTCCTGGTTTGGGTGTTGACCCCGGTGGGCCCCTTGTGTGGCGGAATATCCCGCGGTCCTGTGGTGGGGTTAGTCCCACATCGCCTGTAGTAGGCGATCCTTTGTGTTCATGTACCCCGTCCCCCCTTACCATCACCTCGGGGTTTTGGGAAGATGTGTGGTGACGGGTGGTTTCCACATGGTATCAGAGCCAGGTTTCGATCCTGGGACCTGTGGGTTATGGGCCCACCACGCTTCCGCTGCGCAGGACACGTGTGGTGACGGGTGGTTTCACAGTCTTCAACAAGTTCTGGTGCTGATCGGATGAAGGCCAGTGATAGTGTAGCTATCTTGCATGAAAGACTGGGGCATGTAGGGATGTACAAGCTGAAAGCAATGGTGGAAAGAAGACTCGTAAGAGGCTTGCCTAGATTGTCATCCTATGACGATGGTCAGGGGTGTGTGGGATGTCAGCAAAGTGAAGCTTATCGCTTCATGGTTGATAAGGCACAATCCAGATGTAAAGCACCGTTGGCGGTTGTCCATTGTGCTCTGGTTGGACCGACCGTCACCGCCAGTCTTGGAGGCAACAAGTTCATGCTGATATTGGTGATGACTATTCAAGGTATACTTGGGTATACTTCATGAAGAAGAAGTCCAACATGATGTGCTTGTTTGTGGAGTTCAAGAAGCTTGTGGAAGGCCAGCTTATCCTGAGGATCAAGAAGTTGAGGACAAGCATCAGTGGTGAGTTTGACTCAACCGAGTTCTCAAACTTTTGTAGAAAGCAAGGGATCCGAAAGAAGATTTCTTGTAGATATACTTCACAGCAAGGCAGTATTGCAACTCAGATGATCTGTTGGTTAACGGAGACCTGCAAGTGTTGGCTTCAGAGTAAAGGCGTTCCAAAGGCTCTTTGGGCGGAAAGGATGGTCTGTGTTGCTCATGTCATCAATCGGATGCCTCTTAGTCCGATTTATGTGAAGACTCCTTATGAGCTGATGTTCGGAGTAAAGCCCAGTGTGAAGCACCTACGAGTGTTTGGATCTACCTGCTACATACACTCTCCAGGTGCTCTCAAGACAAAGCTAGTCTTTGTTGGGTATGATGAGCAAAGGAGAAGATGGAGATGTATGGATCCTGCGACGAAGAGACTCATCGTGTCGAGAGACGTTGTCTTCGATGAGTTGACGCCATATTGTGGTAGCTCTCATGTGGAGCTAGAGATGAGCAGGTCAGATGGTGGGCTGAAGGAGGCTGTTGCTAAGGTTCATGTGGAGCTGCCTGAGTTACCAGGAGCTCCAGGTTGTTCTAGCTCTGGGGCAAAGGCTTCAGGGTCAGGAAGTGGGGGAGCGATGCTCCATGTACTTCTGGCTCAAAGGCGAAGGCTTTGGTTCAGGAAGCAAGGGGAGCGATGTTCAGCCAGTTCTTGTTCAAGAGGGGAGTCTGGTTCTATGGTTCAGGCAGGGCAGGGGGCGTTGCTCCAGGTGCTCCTGGTTCCAGTGAGGAGCGTCTTGTTCAGGGAGCAAGGGGAGCATTGTTCGGGTTTGCCCGGGAACGGAGCTGGTTCAGAAGCAGCGGAGGTGGTTAGCCGTGATCCGGTTCTTTGGAGATCGAAGAGGATCAGTAAGCCACCAGCTCGATATAGTGAAGGGAACACGACGGGCTTGATTCCGTGTTTCTTTGTTATCCTTAGGTCGAGCAAGTTTCTTCTGCTGTGATGACCTCACTAGAATCAAGAGGTGGTTGACATCAAGCTGAAGAGGTGACTTCTCTCAGAGGTAACGAGGCTTGGGCTTTTGTGCCTAAGGTAGTTGGTGATACTCCTGTGATGCATGAGTGGAGGTTGAAGCTGAAGAAGGCAGAGGGAAGTATGGCTCCTTTTGGGAGATGCTGGAGGGCTACCTCATGGTCCATGATATGCAGGGCGAGGACTATGTCTTGGACATTTCTTCGTACATGCTATCGGAGGGATCAAGTGCAAGGTTACAGGAGCTGCTGGAGTTATTCACCACTTCTCACTTCAAGGGGGAGTGTTGAAATTTGTGAAGTGAAAGTGGGTGAATGGAGCACTTGGACCTATCGCGCGGACTACGCGGGCAGGGTTGGCGGACTGCTAAGTCGGCAGGGATGTTGCAGACGGTTTGCTCTATAGCAGCCTGGGCGGTCTGTTCGTGCGGACTACACGGACAGCAGTGGCGGTTAGCCAGGTCGGTTTGTGCTCAGCAGGCAGTTGGATCCCAGGAAGTAACCGGAAGGATAGAAATTCTATCCGCGGAGTGCAGCATGAAGCGGACTGAAGAACTGGAGCTCGACAGATCGGTTTGGCATTTGTCTTGGTCTTGCTCTGGTGCAGCGGCACGTGAAAGCCGCGGAGACTGCCAGTCAGTGCGGACTGATACTGGAGTTCGTCGGGACAGGCGGGCTGGTTCTAGTGTCCGCCAGTAAGTGCGGACTGGCCCTAGGGCCAGTGGTGTGGACTTGAGTCTGAACCAAGTCCATGTTTGCATCAGTCCGGGGAGATCGCGCAGCGGAGTGCGGCCTGCTTCTCAGTCCGCCAAGCTCGGCAGAAGTGCATGTGCCTTGGTTGCGAGTTTGGGGATGAGCGTACTGGAGGTTGTGTCCACAACTATGGGTAGACTGATGCCAAGTGTCCACTGAGTCCAGTAGTAGCTTTTGTGGCAAAGCTGTGGGCTCGGGATGTGCGAACTGAAGCAGGGTGTCCGCTGAGTCCGACAGCTGCCTTGCTGGCGTAGCTGACTTGGGATATGCAGACTGTAGTCTGCGGTATATGCGGACTGGAAGTTTGTTATGTAAGCATACTGGAGCTGGAGTCCACTGAGTCCAGAAGGTGTCTTGGTAACAAGGCTATGGACTCGGCTTGCGGACTGGAGTTGTCTGCAGGGTATGCAGACTAGTGCTGTCCATAGTATGGGCGGACTGGAACAATATGTCCGCCTGAGCCCGTCAGTTTCCTTGGTGGCGAAGCCGTGGGCTCGGGATTGGCGGACTGAAGTGCTGTGTGTAACACCCTCCCTGTAATGGACGTATAATATGGGTCCGGCCGGGGCCCCACAACATACAAATGCCACAGCTTTAGTATTAAAAGTTGATATAGCTACCCAAACTCAAAACACTTGCACAACACAGCGGAAAACCAAGCACAACTAGAAGTTATCCACTAACCAAAAGAGTAAACAAATGGCCTTAAGGCCTTACATCAAGTGTCCAAAAGTGAACAGTCCATCAAACATGAATGTGCTCAGCACTCCTAATCTACCTCGGCATGCAAGCCAGACAAAATAGTCTAAATACATCATCAAAAAGTAGTGCTACAAAAGAGAAAACACTTCATGGGCTTAGGCCTTTTTGGCCGGCGTGCTAGCTCCTGCATGCGATCCTTGCCCTGTAAAATATTAGTAACGTGGGTCAGCAAAGGCTGACTCAAACTGTGTAACAACACATCTCCTCCGGCCGCCCCTAACGGACCCCGGGGAACCCTCCAACCTGCAAGTCAGCACTTCATATGCAATATAAATTTTTAAATAGAAAAGCATTAAAACAGGCTTGGATGTCTCAATCAACAAACATGTTCTCTACTGGTTGAGCATATAAAGATAGGGCCTACTATGCAACATGAATGCAACACCCAGGCTTCACCCAAGGTACCCTACAGCGTATGCATCTAGCACAACATCACATCACTTGGGTACTCACATTTCCCCAATTGGCATAAAGCCGCAAACACTAAGGGAGTCACTCTCCCTTAAACGGCGCAAGGCCGCCACAAGGAATTCTTGCCAAGGCCCCACCCGCTCGTGGGCTTAGTCCCGGGCTTGCCTGCAAGCTCTGACGTCTCATGTCAGGATTCCAACAAACACAGACCGACCGATTCTAAGAAGCCTTGCTGGACCCCACCCGCTCATGGCCTCTTTGCCCGGGCTTGCCCCAAGCTTGGCATTCTCGTCAGTCTCACCGAAGGGGACTAGTCTCGCGGGACACTCTCCACACATGACGCACATGTCACGGGATAGCCAGCCGACCACGGAGACATAGCCACGCCTTGGCACAACACAACCAAGACTAAACACATCGCAATCCCTCTTTGTACCGCAGCGTTCCCGCGCACCAAGGAAAAACATCTCCATCTCGTGCGGAGCTAACCTTGTCCACCAAGGAAACCATCTCCATTCTCATACGGAGCTAACCTTGTCCCTCAAGGAAACCATCTACCGCCACGAGGAGCTAACCTTGTCCGGTTTCGACTACATGTACCCTTTCAAGCAAACGGGACAATCACCACCACAACACAAACGGCATCTTGCCGCAACGGAAAATCTCTACGAAACCCTAAGTTCGTATGCAACATCACGGGCCGGACTAACGGTCGCGACCACGGCTTCACCCACCATGCCTAATCCACTAACGAAGCGGATCTCTAATGCAAAAATATGCCGGGGACGGACTCAATCAACCCGGAAGTTCCTCTTGAAACTTGGCAAGCCAAAACCCCTCTCATTTGAGGGTTTGGTGCCCAAAAATTAGAGAAAAGAAAACTAGATGATGCTAATACGTGCATCCTAAGGACCGAGAGGAGAGATGTCGTTACCTTCCGACTCCTCTTTCTTGCCATGGCAAAATAGCCGGATGGAAATCTTCGCAGCGGTCTAAGCTTCACGGATCCGGACTCGGCTCGCGATTTGGAGCACCGAAACCCTTCCTACAGCCCAGAGTTCTTCTTCTTCCTCCTTGCTCTAGTTTCTCTCAAGAACTAAGAAAGAGAGAACTTGAAAAAGAATGAGGATCTGTAACCCTAAAATCGGACTTAACTGCCCAGGAGGTGGCCTGAACCGTTAGATCCCAAAACCAGAAAAAGACTGGCCGCGATTCGCCTGGAAAATAAAAGACCTGGGCCGAACACGGCCTGGCACACGCCCGTGTCCAGGGCCGTGTGCCTCATTCGCCGTCTCAAATCGACGCGCCTGGAATCAGACACGGGCATTCGACACGCCCGTGTTCAATCCGACACGCCCGTGTCCCCAGCGACACGGCCGTGTGGCCTGCCGTGTGTCTCCAACGACACGGCCCCAACACCAACCCGAGAGGTGACACGGCCTGGGACACGCCCGTGTCCCAAGCCGTGTGCCAAGTCTCGACCCCGTCGACAGGCTTTGTGTCGACACTGCGGAAAAACGTCGAGCGAAGATCGTCGACCAAGCGGGACACGCCCTGTGACACGCCCGTGTCACAGGCCGTATGCCCAGTCTCGACACTCTGTCGAGCACAAAGTGTCGACACTTGGGCCAAGTGTCGACACGGCCTCGACATGCCCTGCGACACGCCCGTGTCGCAGGCCGTGTGCCCCACTCTCGACACTCTGTCGAGCACAAAGTGTCGACACTTGGGCCGAGTGTCGACACGGCCTCGACACGCCCTGCGACACGCCCGTGTCGCAGGCCGTGTGCCTCACTCTCGACACTCTGTCGAGCACAAAGTGTCGACACTTGGGCCGAGTGTCGACACGGCCTCGACACGCCCTGCGACACGCCCGTGTCGCAGGCCGTGTGCCTCCTGCCAGAACCCAAAATTTTCAGCACTGCAGACTGAACCTCTTGCAAAAACTGGGGTGTTACAACTCTCCCCCACTTAACAGAATTTCGTCCGAAATTACAAAACAAAAGAGGTACAAAACTTAAATTGTACCTGACAAAAATAGTTCTGGATAATCTTCTAGCATGGCTTGTTCTCGGTCCCACGAGAACTCCTCACGACCGCAGTTGTCCCAACGAACTTTCACCAGTTTAACTTCTTTATTCCGCAACTGCCGAATCTCCGAATCCTCTATAGCGATTGGAAGGACTCGCGTCCTCAAGTCTTCCTCAACGGCACCGATGCTGCTCAATCACCACGCTAGCCTCCGCCAAGGCTTTCCTCAACACAGGAGACGTGGAGACGTCATGCAATCCACTCAAATATGCGGACAACGCCAACCGATAGGCTGCTTCTCCTACCCGCTCAACAATTTCAAAAGGCCCCAAAAACCTTGGACTCAACTTCTTGAGTCGGCGAACCCGTGAGACGCCTTTGAACGGCTTGACCTTCAGATAAACCCAATCACCAACTGCAAAATTCCAACTTCCGGTGACGAGCATTAAAATATTTCGCTTGCCTGTCTTGTGCCACCTTCATACGCTCTTGGATGGTCCGTACCATCTCACAAGCGTCAACTACCGCATTCTTTCCCAAAAGTTTGGTGTCCCCCGCCTCTGCCCAAGACATTGGCGTTCGACACCGCCTCCCATACAAAGCTTCGTATGACGCCATCTTTATACTAGCTTGAAAACTGTTGTTGTACGCAAATTCTACCATGAAGAGGTGATCCTCCCACCTCTTGCCAAAATCAAGAACGCACATCCTCAACATATCCTCCATAGTACGGTTCGTTCTCTCCGTTTTCCCATCGGTTTGAGGATGAAACGCCGTACTGAACTTTAGCTTCGTGCCCAAGCTCTTCTGAACCAGTCTCCAATCCTTGGACGTAAACCGTCCATCGCGATCACTGACTATGCTCTTAGGAATTCCGTGCAGTCGCACAATGTTGCGAACATACAACTCCACCAGCTTTTCCACGCTGTCCTCTTTCCGATTTGGGATGAAGTGAGCCACCTTGGTTAGGCGATCCACGATCACCCAAATAGCATCATTCCCATGCTGCGATCTAGGCAAACCATGCACAAAGTCCATGGAGATGTCCTCAAATTTCCACTCAGGAATTGGAAGGGGCTTCAGGAACCCGCCCGGTTTCTGACATTCGGCCTTCACCAAGGCACATGTTTGGCAACGACTCACATACAAAGCCACATCTCGCTTCAACCCCGGCCACCAAAAGGATTTCTTCATATCCAAGTACATCTTTGTACTGCCCGGGTGAATGGAGTACTTTGAGAAGTGAGCCTCAAACATCAACTGTAACGGTCCAGGCCCATCCCATGGGAACCCGCTGGACCACCGGCCTACCAGAGTCCAGACCCGGGCCCACTCCTGGTAGTCAGCCTATCCATTCAAGCCTGCAGGCCATGCACCCCAACCCCTCTCCGGCCTGTTTATCAGCACGGTAGGTTGTTGCCACTAGGTCTCGAACCCAGGATCTTGATAAGAGAGCTTTCCACCACTCCCTCATCACCAACTGAGCTGCAGCTCAGTTGGTGATGAGGGAGTGGTGGAAAGCTCTCTTATCAAGGTCCTGGGTTCGAGACCTAGTGGCAACAACCTACCGTGCTGATAAACAGGCCGGAGAGGGGTTGGGTGCATGGCCTGCAGGCTTGAATGTGATAGGCTGACTACCAGGAGTGGGCCCGGGTCTGGACTCTGGTAGGCCGGCGGTCCAGCGGGTTCCCATGGGATGGGCCTGGACCGTTACAAAAAGTGCACTTTTTTATTGTAACGTCCCTAGCCGATCCAACGTGACAGCGTCACGGCTCCGCTCTAGGCGACGCTACGGGCTGCAGCCCAAGCACCCCAACCCTCTCCAGCCCACTGGGGTGTTGGTGGCCATAGCCTCCCTTTGATGAGGTAAACTCGATAGTCAAGCCCGCACTACGGGGACTTCCCAGGAGGTCACCCATCCCAGTACTACTCCAGCCCGAGCACGCTTAACTATGGAGTTCTTCACTTCTCATCACCAATTGAGCTGACAAAAAACCTTGATAAGAGAGCTTTCCACCACTCCCTCATCACCAACTGAGCTGCAGCTCAGTTGGTGATGAGGGAGTGGTGGAAAGCTCTCTTATCAAGGTCCTGGGTTTGAGACCTAGTGGCAACAACCTACCGTGCTGATAAACAGGCCGGAGAGGGGTGGGGGTGCATGGCCTGCAGGCTTGAATGTGAAAGGCTGACTACCAGTGGTGGGCCGGGTCTGGACCCTGGTAGGCGGCGGCTGTCCTTGCGAGCCGTGGGCTGGGGAGGCCGTTACAAAAAAGTGCACTTTTTGTAACGGTCCAGGCCCATCAACATGGGACCCAGCTGGAACCGCCGGCCTACTAGGGTCCAGACCCGGGCCCACCACTGGTAGTCAGCCTTTCACATTCAAGCCTGCAGGCCATGCACCCAACCCCTCTCCAGCCTGTTTATCAGCACGGTAGGTTGTTGCCACTGGGTCTCGAACCCAGGACCTTGATAAGAAAGCTTTCCACCACTCCCTCATCACCAACTGAGCTGCAGCTCAGTTGGTGATGAGGGAGTGGTGGAAAGCTTTCTTATCAAGGTCCTGGGTTCGAGACCCAGTGTCAACAACCTACCGTGCTGATAAACAGGCTGGAGAGGGGTTGGGGTGCATGGCCTGCAGGCTTGAATGTGAAAGGCTGACTACCAGTGGTGGGCCCGGGTCTGGACCCTGGTAGGCCGGCGGTTCCAGCTGGGTCCCATGTTGATGGGCCTGGACCGTTACATCAACTCCTCACGGAGATTGCCAAACTGCGGTACACAAACCCTTCCGCCCTTCCTCAGAATCCCATCAATCATCTCCCAGGTGCTGCTCTCGCCCGTTTGAGCCTCCAACACAAAAGGTTGAAACTCCACATCCAACCGAGTCGCTTCCCGAATACGATCGGACAAGTCGCTTTGCACTTCAATCCAGTTCAACCGAGCCACGCTAGACTCGCCTTTCGCAACACATTCCAACCCAAGGGACTCCCACTCCCGAACCAACCGCTCATCATGAGCTTCGATCCAATTTCCTTGCCCCGAGTACTTTCTACTCAACGCATCCGCCACCACGTTGGCCTTACCCGGCGTATACTGAATCGCCACTTCGTAGTCTCCAAGAAACTCAACCATCTGCGTTGCCGCATATTCAAGTCCTTTTGATCTAAGAGATACTTCAGGCTTTTATGGTCCGTGAAGATCTCCACCCTTGCGCCATACACATAGTGTCGCCATATTTTCAACGCGAAGATTACCGCCGCCAACTCCAAGTCGTGGACGGGGTAATTCCTCTCATGAGGCTTCAGCTGTCTAGACCCAAAAGCTATCACCTTACCATGCTGCACTAACACGCAACCCAAACCGCATCCCGATGCGTCACTGAAAATTTGAAATCCATCGGTCCCTTGCGGTAAACTCAGGATCGGAGCCATCATAAGCCTCTCCTTTAGTGCCTCGAATGCTTGACCGCACTCTTGGGTCCACACAAATTTATGGTCTTTGCGAGTGAGAGAGGTGAGGGTAGAGCTATCTTCGAGAAATTCTCCACGAATCTCCTATAATACCCGGCTAGCCCAAGAAAACTTCGGACTTCCGCCACGGTCCTCAAACACCGGCCAATCCTGATGGCCTCCACTTTTGCTGGATCCACTGCCACCCCATCACCACTAATCACGTGGCCCAAAAATGCCACCTTCTCCAACCAGAACTCGCATTGGAGAATTTTGCATACAACTCATTCTCCCTCAACACTTGCAAAACCATTCTCAAGTGGGTCTCATGCTCCACTTGCGATTTGGAAAACACCAAATGTCATCAATGAAAACAACCACAAAAGAATCAAGTATTCCGGAATACCCGATTCATCAGATCCATGAACACCGATGGTGCGTTCGTCAGCCCGAACGGCATCACCGTAAACTCAAAGTGTCCATACCTTGTACCAAAGGCAGTTTTGGGTATGTCCTCATCCCGAATTCGTAGCTGATAGTAGCCTGACTTCAAGTCCAACTTCGAATATACCATTGACCCCACCAATTGGTCAAACAAATCGTCTATCCGAGGAATCGGATACTTATTCTTGACGGTCAACTTATTCAGCTCTCGGTAGTCTATGCACAGGCGCATGCTACCGTCTTTCTTCTTAACAAACAACACCGGTGCGCTCCACGGTGAAGAACTGGGTCTAATATACCCTTGCTCCAACAGTTCCTGTAACTGTACCTTAAGTTCCGCTAACTCCTTAGGTGCCATCCTAAAAGAGGGACGTGACACCGGTCTAGCCTCCGGCATTAACTCGATCGAGAAGTCGATCTCCCGCCGAGGAGGCGCTCCAGGAAGTTCATCCGGAAACACATCCTTGAACTCTGCCACCACAGGCACTTCCTCAATCGACAGTTGGGAGAGACGAACCTCCAGTAACGCTACAAGCGCTACACCACCCTGGTTAACCGCCCGCACCAACTGCATGGCCAACATCAGGGAACAGGCCACTCCACCAAGGCCCTCAAACTGACTTCAGTTTGCCCTTTACTCCTTAAGGTCACCACCTTAGAAAGGCAATCAATACTGGCGCGCTGCTCTGCAAGCCAGTCCATGCCCAAAATGACATCGAACTCTACTAATGGTAACACTGCTGCTTCCAGAGCGAAGACGACTCCGTCTAGCTCCCAACAAATGTGCCCTTTAGCCCTGGTGGTCATAGATGACCCATTGGGCATGCGCACTTTCAGCTCTGCTCCCGACGAGAAAGACTCAACTCCTATTCTCCGGATGAAACTCTCCGCAAGAAAGGAGTGTGATGCTCCCGTATCAAACAATACCCTAGCGGGGTATCCGGAAACTAACACGAAGCCTACAACGTAGACATTACACAAAAGTCTAAAAGGATGAAGCACAAAATTTAAACTTAAATTCTCTTCATACCTGTCACCACATCAGTTTGGCGGTCGCTTCTTGTTGTCCAAGGTTGTAAGCCCTTGGTTGCACCGGTTGGAACCGAGAAGCGCTCGACTCCGCCATCTTTCCTTTCTCTGCAGCACTGGGGCCCGAGCGCACAGACTGCTCCTGCTTTGACTCTTGCCCCGCTCCCCCTTGCTGACAAGCACGGGCTATGTGCCCAACCTTTCCGCAGTTGTAGCACGTCGGCGGTCCCCTAGAGTGGGAACCCCCAGGCGTCCAGTTGCTCCTCTCACCAGATCTGGAAGTGTAAGGCTTCTTCCTCCACCTACTCCCATCAGACTTTCCATGAGATTGGGAAGGCTTCCCTTCCCCTTGCTTGGGAGTAAAACCCTTACGGCGTTGGGTTCGCTCCAAATCATTCTCCAAACTCCTGGCGGCTTCAACTAGCTCATTAAATCCCGCCCTCTTCATGGAGATGAGGGGTTGTCTCAAATTTTCCCTCAATCCTTGGTAGAAGAGGTTATCCCTCTCTACATCATCTGCCATTGTCGTTCCCGCATAACGACCCAATCGGGTGAACTCTTGCACGTACTCATCCACTGTCTTGTCTCGCTGCATTAGGTGCAGAAACTGCCTCTGCAGGGCCAATCGAGTTGAAACTGGGATATACCTCTTAAGAAAAGCGTCCCCAAACTCTTCCACTAACGGGGTGCGTCCCGGGAACTGGCGGCCGCTATGGGCCACCCACCATAACTTGGCATCCCCTTCCAACATGAAAGCCGCATACTCAGCTTTCTTTTCCTCTGGCGTCTCTGCCGCCCTTAACAGTTCTTGAATACGAACCCACCAGTCCTCCGCATCCGTTGGCGTTCCAGTACCCTTGAAGGACGGGGGATGGAAACTCAGGAAGTACTTCATGTGCCGATCCCATGTCCGACAACTACCCTCTCCGCCAAAGGCTCCACTCGCCTGGCTTCTCCTCCTGGCACGGCCGTTGCCGTATCTGGTGTGGCAGGGGTTGCCACCTGAGCTGCAGCCGCCGCTTGGGCTGCCACCATCGCTTCTGCAAGCATACGGCAGAAGTCGGCCGGGTTTACACCCGTGCCCAAAAGGCCTGGAGCAGTAGCACTGCTCGCCGAGAGATCATCCCTTGCTCTTGAAGTGCCCGCCTCGTTGCTTGCACTCTTCAGGAAGACAAGAAATAAGGGATTAGTCTCCAATCTCAAGATTAAAACATAAGGACACTCATGGTCCCACGTTACTCTTATGTGGATAACTTCTCTACGCACTGACCTCGAATCTAACCTCGCTTTGATACCAAATTGTAACACCTCCCCTGTAATGGACGTATAATATGGGTCCGGCGGGGCCCCACAACATACGAACGCCACAGCTTTAGTATTAAAAGTTGATATAGCTACCCAAACTCAAAACACTTGCACAACACAGCGGAAAACCAAGCACAACTAGAAGTTATCCACTAACCAAAAGAGTAAACAAATGGCCTTAAGGCCTTACATCAAGTGTCCAAAAGTGAACAGTCCATCAAACATGAATGTGCTCAGCACTCCTAATCTACCTCGGCATGCAAGCCGGACAAAATAGTCTCAAACATACATCAATCAAAAGTAGTGCTACAAAAGAGAAAACACTTCATGGGCTTAGGCCTTTTTGGCCGGCGTGCTAGCTCCTGCATGCGATCCTTGCCCTGTAAAAATATTAGTAACGTGGGTCAGCAAAGGCTGACCTCAAACTGTGTAACAACACATCTCCTCCCGGCCGCCCCTAACAGACCCGGGGAACCCTCCAACCTGCAAGTTAGCACTTCATATGCAATATAAATTTCTATAAATAGAAAAGCATTAAAACAGGCTTGGATGTCTCAATCAACAAACATGTTCTCTACTGGTTGAGCATATAAAGAAAGGGCCTACTATGCAACATGAATGCAACACCCAGGCTTCACCCAAGGTACCCTACAGCGTATGCATCTAGCACAACATCACATCACTTGGGTACTCACATTTCCCCAATTGGCATAAAGCCGCAAACACTAAGGGAGTCACCTCTCCCTTAAACGGCGTACAGGCCGCCACAAGGAATTCTTGCCAAGGCCCCACCCGCTCGTGGGCTTAGCCCCGGGCTTGCCTGCAAGCTCTGACGTCTCATGTCAGGATTCCAACAAACACAGACCGACCGATTCTAAGAAGCCTTGCTGGACCCCACCCGCTCATGGCCTCTTTGCCCGGGCTTGCCCCAAGCTTGGCATTCTCGTCAGTCTCACCGAAGGGGACTAGTCTCGCCGGGACACTCTCCACACATGACGCACATGTCACGGGATAGCCAGCCGACCACGGAGACATAGCCACGCCTTGGCACAACACAACCAAGACTAAACACATCGCAATCCCTCTTTGTACCGCAGCGTTCCCGCGCACCAAGGAAAACATCTCCATCTCGTGCGGAGCTAACCTTGCCCACCAAGGAAACCATCTCCATTCTCATACGGAGCTAACCTTGTCCCTCAAGGAAACCATCTACCGCCACGAGGAGCTAACCTTGTCCGGGTTCGACTACATGTACCCTTTTCAAGCAAACGGGACAATCACCACCACAACACAAACGACATCTTGCCGCAACGGAAAATCTCTACGAAACCCTAAGTTCGTATGCAACATCACCGGGCCGGACTAACGGTCGCGACCACGGCTTCACCCACCATGCCTAATCCACTAACGAAGCGGATCTCTAATGCAAAAATATGCCGGGGACGGACTCAATCAACCCGGAAGTTCCTCTTGAAACTTGGCAAGGCAAAACCCCTCTCATTTGAGGGTTTGGTGCCCAAAAATTAGAGAAAAGAAAACTAGATGATGCTAATACGTGCATCCTAAGGACCGAGAGGAGAGATGTCGTTACCTTCCGACTCCTCTTTCTTGCCATGGCAAAATAGCCAGATGGAAATCTTCGCAGCGGTCTAAGCTTCACGGATCGGACTCGGCTCGCGATTTGGAGCACTGAAACCCTTCCTACAGCCCAAGAGTTCTTCTTCTTCCTCCTTGCTCTAGTTTCTCTCAAGAACTAAGAAAGAGAGAACTTGAAAAAGAATGAGGATCTGTAACCCTAAAATCGGACTTAACTGCCCAGGAGGTGGCCTGAACCGTTAGATCCCAAAACCAGAAAAAGACTGGCCGCGATTCGCCTGGAAAATAAAAGACCTGGGCCGAACACGGCCTGGCACACGCCCGTGTCCAGGGCCATGTGCCTCATTCGCCGTCTCAAATCGACGCGCCTGGAATCAGACACGGGCATTCGACACGCCCGTGTTCAATCCGACACGCCCGTGTCCCCAGCGACACGGCCGTGTGGCCTGCCGTGTGTCTCCAACGACACGGCCCCAACACCAACCCGAGAGGTGACACGGCCTGGGACACGCCCGTGTCCCAAGCCGTGTGCCAAGTCTCGACACCCGTCGACAGGCTTTGTGTCGACACCGCGGAAAAACGTCGAGCGAAGATCGTCGACCAAGCGGGACACGCCCTGTGACACGCCCGTGTCACAGGCCGTGTTCCCCAGTCTCGACACTCTGTCGAGCACAAAGTGTCGACACTTGGGCCAAGTGTCGACACGGCCTCGACACGCCCTGCGACACGCCCGTGTCGCAGGCCGTGTGCCCCACTCTCGACACTCTGTCGAGCACAAAGTGTCGACACTTGGGCCGAGTGTCGACACGCCCTGCGACACGCCCGTGTCGCAGGCCGTGTGCCTCACTCTCGACACTCTGTCGAGCACAAAGTGTCGACACTTGGGCCGAGTGTCGACACGGCCTTGACACACCCTGCGACACGCCCGTGTCGCAGGCCGTGTGCCTCCTGCCAGAACCCAAAAATTTTCAGCACTGCAGACTGAACCTCTTGCAAAAACTGGGGTGTTACACTGTGTCGCGGATTAGCGGACTGTTGCTGCGGAGTCCGGCTGTGGTGGTCCTGGCTTGGCCCTTGGCGACAAGGCGGACTGGTGTTGCTGTCCGGCCTTGGTGATGTCTTGGCGGCTTGGCCTTTGGAGACAAGGCAGACTGGAAATTGGAGTCCGGCCTTGGAGAAGCTAGGCGGGTTGGCTATCTTGCACAGGTGCGACAGACTGGATTGTATCCGCGGACTGCGGAGAAGTCTTGTTGCGGGATGTGGCGGTAATCCTATCGGCTAGGGCGGTGACCATACTCATCACCGTGCCTATAAATAGGACCCTTGTCACATCAGGAAGAGAGAACCTTCATGCGTAAGTGAACAGTAACTTGAGCCCGCACAGGTTGCTGCAGACTGTTTTTTGGTGTCCGCACGGTTTGATTGAGTTGACCGGGTGTGCTGTGCAGGTTGTGTGGATAGCGCTGGAAAGTCAGGACTTGGCTCTGATTGCGGTCAGCGACAGTGCGGACTCTGCGGTTAAGCAACAAGCGGAAAACAGCAGGTCGCGAACAGCGACCAGACGGTCTTCTCTTTGGAAACTTGGTTCGGGGTTCAAGAAGTCGCCTACTTCAGGCGGACTGTTCTATTCGGCATCGCAGCTTGTGCGGTCTGGCGACTAGGCGACCTCGCGGTCAGGCGGCTTGCAGATTGGCGGCTAGAGCAAGCATTGGAATAAGGGGTAGTCCACGCGGCTTGGGTTGCGGTCTGGCGACCTGGCGGACTGAGTAGACTCCACAGTAGTAGACCGACGGCTTGTAGTTGAGTCCGCGCGGCTTATTTCTCTTGTCTTGTTTTTGTAGTCTCTGCTTTCCCTTGGGTGTGGTTGGTGAAGCATGTCTTGCCATGTATGTCTCGCTGTATAGAGAAGTTGGTTGTGAATCAATAAAGACACTTGTGTTGCATGTGTTTGCTGGTTGATTGACTTCAGTTGAGATAACCCCTGCTCACTTCAAGGTCCAGGGAAGTTTCCGCGTGATCAAGGTGTGAACTGAATAGTTCTGAGAATATTAATTTGGTTTTAGGCTATCCTGCTGACCACCTGGAGAAAATTCAACGTGGTAGTAGTGCCAGGTTGTTGAATTTTAACAGAGACGGTGGCCGGAAGGGAAGGAGTTAAAAGAAGGGGAAGAGGGGTAATATGAAACAGAATTACTATTACCAAATTGCTTAAACATTACAAAAAGATACTAGGCTTATATATGTAATACCCCCTTTTTTGCTATGCTACCGGGTCTTACGCCCAGAACCGTCGTTTTGCGGTGACACTGACACTCGGGAGGGTCGCCACTACAAAACACTGATTCTGTCGGCATTGATATTCACCAAAGAAGTAGAAGTATCAACTAAGACAAGTCCACAAAATCACCACATATATAAAAGTAATATTCCACAATGAGTACAAAGTATGAAAGAGAGTAGAAAAGAAATGGGCTTAAGCCTGGTACATGACTAATACAATGATTTCTCTCTCACAACTCACAACATCTAAGCGGAAGAAAACTGAAATCTATCTTCGACCTGTCGCCGTGTAGTAGTGGTAGTGCGCAGTAACTGCTCCTCATGTCCTGCCTATGATGATACTCATGCTGCTCGGTCCCCTAAAATGATGTGGTCCACCGACCGTTAGACAAAAGACAGAGCCACTATTATCCTCGACTCACCCCCGCGACCCCTAGGTACCGGGCGGGGAGGATGATAGCAGAGGACAACAAAGCAAAGTGGAACAAGCAGGTGACAACTACCCAAGCAGGTGTATGTACAAAAGAACTATAACAAGGAAGCAATAATGTAAACAAGTAAAGCAGAACAACAAGTACATGTAAAGTAAACTTTGGAATAAGTAACCTTATTTTATATGAATGCCCAAACAAACTTATAAGTTAAGGTGTCTTTTGCAAGTCTCTCATCGTATAAGCTATCTCATACTAGTTTATACGATGAGATGTCAGGTTATATGCATGTATGTGTGGAGTTATATGTTATGTCATGATTCATGCAAGTGCAACACACGCACACGACTATATGCGCACAGACCTTTAGTTTCCCCATTTTGGAAGCTAGCTTCACTCCCAGGAGCATCCATAGTGGCCAACGGAGACAGTGGGTCGGGCCACCCCACTTTTAGGCGGGTAACTGCACTACCAGGCTTAGCCCTTATGTACGCCTCTGAAGGACACAACAGAGTCACCACGTACTATGATGACCAACCGCAAGTCTTTTCCTTGGCTAATTGAGAACCACACTTGCCGAGTCAACGTATCAACGTCGGTGCAATCGACCGTCTAATACCGAAGACCCACCACTTTTTATGCACATGCAACCATGAATTTTTGAGCCATCGGCTCCCCGGACTAACGTGTCCATTACAACTACCTTCCGAGCCTTCGGCTCACCTGTCTAACTTGCTCATTTCCACAACCACCGAGTCTACTGCTCAGATAACCTAATCAAGCTAACCTCCTGAGTCACTGGGGTGAGTGAAAGTGAAGCCCTAGTATTTCTAATTTCTCTTTAACATTTAATCTTATGGTTTAAGGTTAACCTTGGACTGCCCAGGGCATTCCCTGTGAAGGGCTCTCGGGGGCACTAAGAACTACGATGGGCTGAAGTCCAAAGCTCCCTTTCGCAAGATACTTATTATTATTGGTAGCTACTCATGTTCCCAACTCTCCTGGCATTACACTTGAACTAACCCCTAAGTGTATTTAGACATCTTCCAAGGAAAGACGATCTATCATTGATCCCGAGCTCAACCTTGCCCTTAGGGTCTGTTTGGGAGAGCTCTGGCGGCTGGAGAAGCTCTTTCCCAGCCGCCAGAGCAGTTTTATATTTGTTTGGGACAGCTCTTTATGAAGAGCTTTTCATAAATCTGGACCTATTTTGATGCTTTTCAGAAATCTCTCCCCCTAGCTTCTGCTCTCCTAAAATAGATTTTCCTCATGACGTAAATAATTTCCCTCTCTAGAGCCCGTAAAATTGCCTGATCCATCGATTTTTTTTATTTCCCTCCCCATCCCGATCGCAGCTTTGAGCTCCGGCAAGCTCCGGCAACCTACCTTTTCGACGCTGCTTGGAGCTCCGGCGACCTCCCTCTTGCAGTCCCTCTCTGACCTCCTCTCCAGCCGACATTCCTCCTCCGACAAAAAAGCTTGGATCTCTGACAACCCCATGGCCGACCAACGCTTGGAGCTCTGACTCCCTCTTCCAGTCCAGATCTGGCCGACCAAAGCACCTCTCTCTCTCTCCACTCCTCCAGATCTCTCTCTAGCCTCCACCATGGCCGACCAATGCCGAACGGGATGCAAAATAAACTCAACCCCCCAAACTCCAGATCCGATCCCGCAAACTCCAGATCTGATGGAGATCCACCTTCCTCCATGGCCGACCAAAGCACCTCTCTCTCTCCACTCCTCCAGATGGAGATCCACCTTCCTCCGTGGTTGAAAATCGCTCTTCAAAGTGCACTTATGCACAGAACACCCAAACACTTTGCAGCTTTTCAAAACTGCTCCCCAGAGATCTATTTTAAAACAGCTCTATCCGGACAGCAGCTTTTCAATCCGCCAGAGCTGTCCCAAACAGAGCCTTAGTCAACAAGACTCTCACCACATGTATTCATTTGGTGACCTTATTTACACCAACTAGACCAGGTGCACCATCTACCCTTTACCAAGGTTCACATGTTTCCCTAATTCTACGGTTTTATTGTGTGCAAACCAAATGAGCTACGTGGTGTGCATGAAAGGTGACCCCTCGAAATATTCATCCAGATAATCTAAGATTATTATTGAGGGTCTATCATGATACTTTATGAATAAATCCAGAAGATTGTAATTTTCCTACTTTATTTGGTATTTATTATATTTTCTGCAAAATCTGGCCTCCTATACTTTTGAACATCAAGTACACTTTTCTTACATGATATGGACTTAAAAAAATTATGACAAGTGTATATCATCAAAATAACATTAAATACTGAAATTTACTATTTTCTAAAAAAGTTTTGACCTCCAAATAAATTATTGATTAATCATCCACAAGCATAGGGCAAAACAGGAAATAATAGAATTTTTCATCCAAAAATTATGATAAAATTAGCAGAGGTTCAAGGTGACCATAGAAGACTTATGACAAAAAATAACAATTTCCTAAGTCAATTTGATCACATAAATAAATTACTTAAAAATATTCAACATAGGGCACTTTGTAAATGATCCTAAATGAAATATTTTCCAATAATTTTACAAAAATTCACAGAACATTAAAATGCCCTATGATGTGCTTTTTACAAGATTCATAATTTTCCAGTGAGTAACAAATCCATAATTAATTTTTTTGCTATTAGGGCAAACATTGGGGCTGTGAATGAAGTACAAACTATATCAATCCAAAATTCATAAAAAAATTATCAAAGAAGAATAACATCGATATAAGCTCACTGTCATGGTTTCATGAACATCGAAGATTATATAAATATGAAATTTCATTTTAAAATAAAGTGCCCTAATTAATCCATAATTAATTCAGAAGGGATAAATGTTCCTAAAAATTTCAGTAAAATTATCCAAGACTTATTATCACACTATGAAGTAGACTACCAATTTTTCAATTTAATCCAACGACATATGACTATATGTCCTTCTCAATACTCAAAGGGCAATCCTAGGGTTTGTATTAGGGTTTGTGGGCATATCCACCCCAAACCACCCAAAACCACTTGTGAGGGAGTTATATGTGACTAAATGTCAGTGGCCAAAGTTTCAACACATTTCGATGAGGAATGGTCACTCGCTCCACCTAGTGCACTTTTGACCAAACTTTTCCTTATGAGACCAAACTTTGGTCACACCAATACCTAATCAAATCAACCCAAATTGGGCTTAGATTTTTACCAAGATTATATCATGATCGTAAGAATTTTTGGGAATTATGAGGTCATTAGACCCTAAAATCAAATCATAAATGATTTATTAAATTTTTACAAAAACTATAGAAAAATATTTTCCCAAAAATTCTCATTTTGAATATATTATAGGTATAGATAAGAGTGACCCCCAGGTTAAATTTCAGGTCATTTGGATGGCTAGATTGATGGGGGCACTCACTTTAATCTCTGGTTAAGCCTACGTATAGGCTGCCCCATATTGTTGTGGTCAAAGCACAGACCCAAATGGGTCGAATCAAATTTTAGAATAAAGTAGACTTCAAGGGATACAACTTCCATGTTGACCATTTTTCTAGGAAACCCATCCAAATATTTTTAATAATTAAATCAACATACTGCAAGTAATGGGGTAATAAATCAGTATATATTATATATATTTATAATAAAATAAAGGACACTGTTCATCTTCCTCACACAGCCCGTAAACACCAAAACGCCTGTAGCCTTTCCAAAGCCTAACGTCGGCAACCCGGCCACCTCCCTGGCTGGCCACCGCCACCACCACCTCCATCGAGGTGGTGGCTATCGCCCGACGGTGGTTTGGGCGCCGGAGGTGGTGGTTTCCGGCGAACCCGCCATCATGAAAAATCGGAAAAACTCCATTTTTTCTTACTTGGATCGGCTCATTTGAGCCCGATTTCTTAGCCTAATTTGATCTAAATACTAGCACAAGGGGAGAGGGGAGAAGCAGACCTTATTTGGGGTTTGACGACGGCGGCGGTGACGGTTGGCCGTGGCTTTTCCCTTCTCCGGCGAGCTTGCCCGATTCCTCGATCCTCCACCAAAACATTTGATCCAATATACCAATTCGACTGCCATGAATGTTTTGAAGCTGATGAATGGATCAGAAATTGGAATGAGGGGTTGCATAGGGGATTTATAATTTTTCCATGGGAGGGGAGGTGAAGGGGTGGTCGGCCATTGTGGTTGAGTTCCTCCATTGATGGTGGCTGATGAGAAACTGATGAGAATCTCTTCCCAAGGGTCAGGAGGAATGAATGGAGACTTGGGGAGGTGAATGTGGTGGCTCATGGTCTCCCTCCATAACTCCTCTCTCTCTCTTCCTCTTTCTCTCTCCTCCATTAAGGGGAAAACTCTCAATTTCTCTCTCCTAGTCACCCCCTCCGAAATTTAAGTGGCATTACATATAAATATCAGCCTGCTAAAGTTAATGGGCCACTCAAATTGGGCTTAGCCCAAGTGGCTTGGGCTTGGTTAAGTCATTTAGGCTAGTTTGACCTATTTTAGGGTTGAATTGACTTTGGTCAATTTGACCTTTTTAGTTGATCCCAATGGGTCCTTGGTGACCCAATGAACCTCCTAAAGGGTTATGAAGGTTTAATGAGGTCAAGGAGTCAAGGTGAAGGTCCACTGGCTCTAGATATGCCACTTTGACCATTTCAGGGTTAGGGTTGACTTTAGTCAACTTGAGCTCTTGTGTTGACCCCAATGAGCCCTTAGTGGTCCAATGAACCTCCTAAAGGGTTAGTAAGGTTCAGGTTGGGTCAAGGAGTCAAGGTGAAGGTCCACTAGCCCTAGATATGCCACTTTGACCATTTAGGGTTAGAGTTGACTTTGGTCAACTCGACCACTTTGGTTGACCATAATGGATCCTTTGTGACCCAATGAACCTTCTAAAGGGGCTAGGGATGTTATGGTGGGGGTCAAAGAGTCAAGGTGAGGCCTTAAAGTCAGATCCTGAGTTAGGTAATTGGAATGTATTATTTGTATACCATGGTGATCTTCACCTCCATGTCTTAGTTCACCTGGTCTTTTTGAGCTTCCTGGGATTTTGTCATGACCTAGTCATGACAAAAATACTTTTAGGGGTCTAGTTGTTTGAGGGATGTTACAAATTCCAATAAACAAAAATAATAATTTCGTCCCCGAAATTCAGGTTAGGCCTGCAGGGTTTCTATTGAGAGTAACTGAATGTAATATCCCTCAGAAATTGAAGTTATACCTGATGCAAAGAGCTCTAGGTACTTCTGTTGTATGAGATCTAGCGGCTCCCAGGTATGCTCCTCCTGTCCATGATTTGCCTAACGGAACCTTCTTGCGCCGCAAGACTCGCACTACCATATCATCTATCCTGACCGGCTCTAATCGGACCGATCGATCAGAAGCTGTCGAGTCATCTATATGAGGAACCTGCTGCTCCAATCGTAGTAGAGCCTTCCTAAGAGAGGAGACGTGGAAGACGTCGTGCAAACCCGCTAACTCCCACGTTAGCTCCTATCTGTAAGCCAATGGGCCGATCCGCTCCAGGATCTTGTAGGGCCCCTATATCTTGGACTGAGCTTCTTCCACCCTGCGTATCCGCGAGACTCCATGCACCGGACGTATCTTCAAAAAGACCCGGTCTCCAACCTGGAACTCCACCTGACGATGCCGCGCATCGTAATACTTGGTCGGTCCACTCTAGGAGTGGAGAGCTGTGTTGAATGCCGACCGAGAGCCCAGATAATCCCTGACTGATCTTCTCTCCTTAGACATAAACCGTCCACCCTGATCCGACACGATCGTCTTGAGCACTTGACCTTCTCCAGCCGACAAACCTCATTGTGCACGTCTTTCTTTATTCCGGGGAAATACACGTTCCGATAAACACAATTTTCTTCCGGTAAATTTTCTCGTATGTAAGTGTAGGCGACGACTCTATAACTTTACTCTACATGACCGGGTTCTTATTCCTTTGAGTAAGCCCGAGTAATCAATCAACTCAACTTTATGATTTATCAAACACTTATCATTTAATGGATCTACTCACATCGTCATGCGTTCCATCATTCTCATAATTTAAGAGGGTGTATTCGTGAATCTTTAGAGATTATCATTAATACCCATTAATTTTCATGCCATTTTGCCATAATTACACTTGATAATCAAAATCCATTTCCTATAGTCATGTATCTTGCTAACCGTGACTATAATGTTATCAAACGTATATATTCTGGTCCTTGATGCTATCCGAGTAAAGTTTGCAGAGTCATACCTAAGGTATACGTCTTCGATATATTGTCTGCTAATTTCTTTCAATTTTCCTAGTGTTATCATACTTCTGATGTTACAACATAGCGATTTAGTCTTATCTTCCCAAATATCCTGAACCTTTCTACCCGTCATCAAATTCACATGGTATCTTGTAATGGTTAAGTCTCGTAATTACTTTTCCTTATTATCATGCATCGCCAAAGTAACGTCGGATAGGACTAACTTCAACATCACTATGTTTGAGACAACACATTTTCTAAGTTAGGTCTAAGAAAACTCAAGTCAATAACTAATTTACCCAATAAATAAAGGATAAGCCCTCAATAAACAAAAAATAAGCCTATATCTACTTTGGGGCTAAGTATCTTCGATATTACCATGTTATATTCGAGCTAGATATGCACACCATCCTTAGGGCATGCAACCTTAGACTTGAGGTTCCATCCTGAAACTCGTTGATATAATCCATACTTTAGACTCTCCAGGTTACCATTTACGACAACTTTCTCAAAGTCAACATGTGACTCTGTCCCAAATCGGTCTCTTTTTATCTTTAATTCTTATTCGACCCTTGGTATTTGGTATGATGGTTGTCTCATCCTAATCGTGTCATCGATACGAGGGTCGAGTCTATGAGTCCCATACTATTCCGCTAATGGTTCATATGCATCAATTCTCCTTAAGTTGGTCCTATTAGTTTAGGTAACCGGTGATAGTACAACTTGATGAGTAAATTAGGGACATCAGAGTTTAAACGTTAAGTACTTTCTCTCACGTTAAATTCTTCCTCTAGTCATTTTGGTTATCCTCGTACCTTAACTGAATTATATCTAAAGTCAATTTTCACCAGGATGTAGTAAGAATCGTCTTGGTGAGTCAAGTTTCCTAGTTGGGTAGGCCTAACTCGTTGTTTTATGGAATATATATTATGATTTTTACACATGTGCACACCACAACTTCCGCTGCTTAGTTTGTCCCCAAACTAATGCTCGCGCGGGGTGACCTAGTGTTTTGTGGACTTCTTCTCTTCGGATCGAGGTTTCCTCTGATACCAGTTTGTAAGACCTCTTTTTTGCTAAGCTACCGGGTCTTACGCCCAGAACCGCTGTTTTGTGGTGACACACACACACGACTCTATGCGCACAGACTTTTAGTTCCCCCATTTTGGAAGCTAGCTTCACTCCTAGGAGCCTCCGTAGTGGCCAACAGAGATAGTGGGTCAGGCCACCCCACTTTTAGGCGGGTAACCGCACTACCAGGCCTAGCCCTTATGTACGCCTCTGAAGGACACACTAGAGTCACCACGTACTATGCTGACCAACCACCAGTCTTTTCTTTGGCTAAGTGAGAACCACACTTGCCGAGTCAACGTATCGACGTCGGTGTGATCGACCGTCTAATACCGAAGACCACCACTTTTTATGCACATGCAACCATGAATTTCTGAGCCATCGGCTCCCCGGACTAACCTGTCCGTTACAACTACCTTCTGAGCCTTCGGCTCACCGGGCTAACTTATCATTTTCCACAACCACCGAGCCTACTGCCCGGATAACCTAATCAAGCTAACCTCCCGAGTCACCGGGGTGAGTGAAAGTGAAGCCCTAGTATTTCTTATTGCTCTTTAACATTTAATCTTATGGTTTAAAGTTAACTTTGGACTGCCCAGGGCATTCCCTGTGAACTACTCTCGGGGGCACTAAAAACTACGATGTGTTGAAGCCCAAAACTCTCTTTCTCAAGGTACTTACTATTATTGGTAACTACTCATGTTCCCAACTCTCCTGGCATTACACTTAAACTAACCCTAAGTGTATTTAGATATCTTTCAGGGAAAGACGATTTATCGTCGATCCTGAGCTAAACCTTGTCCTTAGTCAATCAGACTCTCACCACCTATCTTCATTTGGTGACCTTATTTACTCCAACCAGACCAGGTGCATCATCTACCCTTTACCAAGGTTCACATGTTTCCATAATTCTACAGTTTTATTGTGTGCAAACCTAATGAGCTACGTGATGTGCATGAAAGGTGACCCCTCAAAATATTCATCCAAATGACCTAATACTATTATTAGAGGTCAATCATGATACTTTATGAATAAATCCAGAAGATTGTAATTTTCCTATTTTATTTGGTATTTATTATATTTTCTGCAAAATCTGGCCTCCCATTCTTTTGAACATTAAGTACACTTTTCTTACATGATATGGACTTAACAAAATTATGACAAGTGTATATTATCAAAATAAAAATAAATACTGAAATTCACTATTTTCCAAAAAGGTTTTGACCTCCAAACAAATTATTGATTAATCATCCACAAGTATAAGGCAAAACAGTAAATAATAGAATTATTCATCCAAAAATTATGATAAAATTACCCGAGGTTCAAGGTGACCAAAAAAGACTTCTAACCAAAAATAATAATTTCTAAGTCGATTTTGTCATATAAATAAATTACTTAAAGATATTCAACATAGGGTACTTTGTGAATGATCCTAAATGAAATTTCTTCCAATAATTTTATAAAAATTCACAGAATATTATAATTTTTGCCTTATACTTGTGGATGATTAACAAATCCATAATTAATTTTCTTGCTATTAGGGCAAACATTTTCCAGTGAAGGAAGTACCAATAATATCAATCCAAAATTCATAACAAAATTATCAAAGAAGAATAACATCGATATAAGCTCACTTCCAAGGTTTCATGAACATCCAAGATTATATAAATATGAAATTTCATTTTGAAATAAAGTGTCATAATTAATCCATAATTAATTCAGAGGGGATAAATGTTCCTAAAAATTCCAATAAAATTATTCAAGGCTTATTACCACACTATGAAGTAGACTACTAATTTTTCATGTTAATCCAAGGACATATGACTCTATGTCCTTCTCAATACTCAAAGGGCAACTCTAGGGTTTGTACTAGGGTTTGTGGGCATATCCACCTCAAACCACCCAAAACCACTTGTGAGGGGGTTATATGTGACTACCTGTCAGTGGCCAAAGTTTAACCACATTTGGATGAGGAATGGTCACTCACTCCACCTAGTGCACTTTTGACCAGACTTTCCCTTATGAGACCAAACTTTGGTCACACCATTACCTAATCAAATCAACCCAAATTGGGCTGAGATTTTTACCAGGATCATATCATGACCTTAAGAATCATCCACTAAAAGTTTTGGTAATTATGAGGCCATTATCCCCCAAAATCAAATCATAAATGATTTAATAAATTTTTACAAAACTATAGAATTTTTTTTCCAAAAATTCCCATTTTTGGGTATTGTATAGGGCTTTGTTTGGCGGGGCGTTTTGGGAGTGGGGTGCCGCAGATTTTCCCACCGCCCCGCCAAACAAAGTTTCACGGAACCACGGTGGCATCAGCCACCGTGGCAAAACAGTGGGGGCCGCTGTTTTTGAGTCGCGGAAAGTTTCCGCGACTCAACAGCAGCGCTGCTGCCCCCTTTTTTTAAAAAAATAATTTTTATTATATTTTATATTATATTATATTTTATATTATATTTTATATTATATTTTATATATATTATATTTATATTATATTTATATTATATTTTATATTATATTTTATATTATAATTTATATTATATTTTATATTATAATTTATATTATAATTTTTAAACTTATAACATTTTATAAATTATTGTAAAAGAATTTTTTGATTTATTTTTAGAAATTTTTGGTTCAAAACAGCTGTTCTTCCAAACAGTTTCACAGATTCTGTCACCACTCTACAAAACAGCTGATTATTCCACCACTGCTTCCCACCACTGCTTCTTCAGTCACTGCAGCCACGTCAAACAGAGCCTAGGTATAGATAAGAGTGGCCCTCAGTTCAAATTTTAGGTCATTTGGATTGCTGGATTGATGGGGGCACTCACTTTAATCTCTGGTTAAGCCTATATATAAGCTGCCCCATATTGAAT
Source organism: Platanthera guangdongensis (assembly GCA_039583875.1). NCBI lineage: Eukaryota > Viridiplantae > Streptophyta > Magnoliopsida > Asparagales > Orchidaceae > Platanthera > Platanthera guangdongensis. Next base: position 131,247,151 of record CM077154.1, on the reverse strand, counting down.
GTTGTGGCCAAAGCACTGACCCAAATGGGTCGAAACAAATTTTAGAATAAAGTAGACTTCAAATGATACAACTTCCATGTTGACCATTTTTCCAGGAAACCCATCCAAATATTTTTAATAATTAAATCAACATACTGCAAGTTAAGGGGTAATTAATCACTATATATTATATATATTTATAATAAAATAAAGAAGGACACTGTTCATCTTCCTCACAGAGCCGTAAACACCAAAACGCCTGTAGCCTTTCCAAAGCCTAATGCCGGCAACCCGACCACCTCCTTGGCTGGCCACCGCCACCACCATCTCCGTCGAGGTGGTGGCTATCACACGGCTGTGGTTTGGCCGCCGGAGGTGGTGGTTTCTGGCCGGCGAACCCGCCACCATGAAAAACCTAAAAAACCGGAAAACTCCATTTTTTTCTCACTTGGATCGGCTCATTTGAGCCCGATTTATCAGTCTAATTTGATCTAGATACTAGCACAAGAGGAAAGGAGGAGAAGCAGACCTTATTTGGGGTTAGATGACAGCGGCGGCGGTGGTTGGCCGTGGATTTTTCCCTTCTCCGGCGAGCTGGCCCGATTCCTCGATCCTCCACCAAAACCTTGAATCCAATATACCAATTCAACTGTCATGAACGCTTCGAAGCTGATGAATGAATCCAAAATTGGAATTGGGGGCTGCATAGGGGGATTTATAATTTTTTCATGGGAGGGGAGGTGAAGGGGTGGTCGGCCATGGTGGTTGGTTTCTCCATTGATGGTGGCTGATGAGAAACTGATGGGAATCTCTTCCTAAGGGTCAGGAGGAATGAATGGAGGCTTGGGGAGGTGAATGGGTTGGCTCATGGTCTGCCTCCATAGCTCCTCTCTCTTTTCCTCTTTCTCTCTCCTCCATTAAGGGGAAAACTCTCATTCTCTCTCTCCTAGTCACCCCCTCCGAAATTTAAGTGGCATTCCATATAAATATCAGCCTCCTAAAGTTAATGAGCCACTCAAATTGGGCTTAGCCTAAGTGGCTTGGGCTTGGTTAAGTCATTTAAGCTAGTTTGATCTATTTTAGTATTGAGTTGATTTTGGTCAATTTGATCTTTTTAGTTGACCCCAATGGGTCCTTGGTGACCCAATGAACCTCCTAAAGAGTTAGTAAGGTCCAGGTAAGGTCAAGGAGTCAAGGTGAAGGTCCACTAGCCCTAGATAGACCACTTTGACCATTTTAGGGTTAGGGTTGACTTTAGTCAGCTTGACCTCTTGGGTTGACCCCAATGGGCCCTTAGTGGCCCAATGAACCTCCTAAAGGATTAGGAAGGTTCAGGTGGGGTCAAAGAGTCGAGGTGAAGGTCCACTGGCACTATATAGGCCACTTTGACCATTTAGGGTTAGGGTTGACTTTGGTCAACTTGACCACTTTGGTTGACCCCAATGGATCCTTTGTGACTCAATGAATCTTCTAAAGGGGCTATGGATGTTATGGTGGGGTCAAATAGTCAAGGTGAGGCCTTAAAGTCAGACCATATGTTAGGTAATTGGTATATGTTATTTGCAGATCGTGGTGATTTTCACCTTCATGTCATGGTTCACCTGGTATTCTTGAGCTTCTTAGGATTTTGTCATGACCTAGTCATGACAAAACCACTCTTAGGGGTCTAGTTGTTTGAGGGATATTACAATATAAGCCACCAGACATAGCCGTTACACACAAAAAAGGAAAATACATTTGCAAAATATGACAAAGCAATAAAGTGAATCGTCCAACGGTCCAAAGATGACAGGCTGGATGATGGGTGGTAAGGCAGTTGATCGGTCAATGGTGAATCCCTGACCCTTGGATACCCTGGCTGGCGCTGAACTGCTGAGGTGGGTTTAGAGATATCGAGGTTCCCTGTTTGTTGTAGTGCTGTCCGTCGTTGATCATCTCCGGGATTTCTGAGACTGTAGGATCCATCCCTAATCTCCTTACACCATCGCACTCCCCGTAGGGTTTTGAGGGCGGTTTCTCCGCCGCTCAATCGTTGAGTCGCAAGACTTCCTTTCTTGGCATTCATGTTTCGGTAATCCATCCTTAGTCGCCGATTTCCCAATTAGAAGCTTCAGCCAGATCTCCTAAAGCAAGTGTGTTGCTTCTTTTTCTAATCATTTCCTTGCATTGCCAACTTGAACCAACAAAAGATAGAAGGAATAGCCCTCCCAATCATAAATCTATTAAAAAAAATAACATTTTTACATGTCTCAGACCTCCTCTATCATCACATTTCATCCTTAAAATTTGAGAAAAAAATCCAAGTGAAAGGTCAAAATCAGTTCATACCCTCCTCAATTCCACTAACTATCTCTAAAGATTAGCAAAATTTATATTTGTGCTCGAATATTTTGCTCTTTTCTTATTGTAGGCATAATGATGGATGTGCCCCCTCCATCACCAGTTATATTAACTATTGTATTGGAAATCTTGACTAAAATCTTACCTGAAACTGCATTTTGTGTTGATTCCTCAATGGAGATTGTTGTTTGTAACCCATTGACTGAAAGGTATCCTTTGCAAACCTAACTTGTTGTGATAGTGTAATGTAGATATTTGTGTCGATATGATTGTATTGACTTATATATTATATTAATTTCATTGTTGAGTAGTGGATCAGATGTGAAGGTTGATGTAGATAGTCATTTTGAAATAAAAATTCAGTTTCCATCTCAGGATGTGTTGATTGATTTGGCTCGTAATGTTCGTAAGTCTTGTAGTTTTGCTGTCACGGTTAAAGGTACAAACAAATTAGAAGGTGGTAATGTTGAAACTTGGATACCGATTCAACGAAATTCAGACTAAGAATGAGCAGTTTAGGTTATTGGACTTGTTGTTGGGCTCACAAGAACGAGTTATTTCGAGCTTGGAGTTGGCCCTCACTTGGTGGAGATTAGTTGCCTACATACAAACCTATCGAGTTGCAACGGAGAGGTCCCGCCACACACCCAAAAGTGCTACTTATGACTTCCCCTCCCAAAGCCAAACTGAGTTCGACACCTTGGATAACACAGAGCAAGAACTCGCAAAATCAGGAGCTCTAGGAGGCTGGGTCTGCCTTTCCAAGGTGCATCAGGGGGTCTATTTATAGACAAATTCTCTTTGAGGGTAGAACAGTCTTTTTTGGTCTGCTAATATCGGCCTCCACCTTTCTGTTTTTGCTATCTGCACCCCCAACTGGGCTGTGGACAACAGAATTCCGTTGTTTGAGAAGGCTTTGGGCAGACCTTGATGACCTGCGAACAACCAAAAATAGTTTAATCAGAGAATTCTTGCGGTGGGGCGAATACCCAGGTTGAAGGAGGTGAGGACTCACCTTGCGCCAAGTTGACTCGCCTTCCCGCGATGGTGTCGTGTTTGCTGCTTTACCAATCTTGTGCCCTTGTTAAACTCGTTGCTATGTCGAGCTCGCCTTAATGCCGGGCTTGCTACTATGTCGAGCTCGCCTCAGTGGTGTGCTCGCTGTCATATCGAGTTCATTAAGGACAGTGAACTCGTTGTCTGTTGCCTGAAGATTGCTTGTGGCCCAAAAGCTTGCCCGACCTCTTTTAAGTCCGGTTTGGACGTGCTCGCTAAATTGCGGTTGTGCAGGAAAAGCATGACCACATGTACTGGGTTGTAATAGAGGTGGATTTTACAGCGAGAAGCGACGAAAAAAGGGTTGGACTAAACAAAATTTAAGAAAATTTACTAATAAACATTGCGGTTTCCCCTTTACTTTCATTGGAAAAAAATGCAATCTCGGATGAATGAACATGAGAAGTGAAATGAGTGACACATAATCATCATTAAATGGTTCATTTAAAGTGTATGCCACCGATGGAAGGTTGATATTAATCAACAATCTTGATTGCAAGAGCTCGTGTAGGGTGGATGGATGCCCATATATACTGGATATGGGGTGGTGATTTGGACTTGCTACAATGTTGAGGTGGCTCATATTTCAAGGAATCAAAGTTTAACATTTTTGTCAATGAATTCACAGATTCCTCAAAACCCAAAAGTCAACTTCATCGGCTTTATTAATGGTAATCATTTCATGAGATTGTGCATGAAAAAAGGGGGCCCACTACCACCACTCTACTCCTCATGAGAATGAAAGGTAAGATTGCACAATTGACAATTTCATGAGAATACATACTCAATTCAAAAGAATGAAAGGTAAGATTACTTACTATTTATTTTCAATGATCTCTTCATTTACTGTTTGAAATTGTTATATTAATTGTTTATGTAATGGTAGGTGGAGCATGTCATTCGTGAACAGAACATATCAACTTCTTGTGAGATTCTAGAGATATTCTATGAGTTTCTCATTTCACGTATACCTATTCTTGATGTCCAAAGGTGAAGTTAAGTAATTTATGTCTCATGAATTAATGCAATCTTAAGTTTAATTTTCATTAATTTGAAGACTCCTGATATTGTGTTTTATTTTTGCAAAATATGGTCATAAAAATTGTCACTTCAAAAAATTTGGAGTTCTTGAAGATATTATTATGAGGCATTTAAAGAAGATTGGGAGCTTTTTGAAAAGTCTTGTTTGCATAAATTATATGTAATGTTAATCAAAAAAATATTTATTATAATTATTATTTATGAATGAATGAAGCAACTTATTATATGATTGAGTTTTTTCCCTTAAAATGGTGGTTTGATAATAATAAAATAGTTTTTAAATAGTCATTTTCAAATACAATGGTTTGCAAGCAGAAGAAATGAGTTTGTTAATAACAACACCCTTTCTTTTCTTAGTCATTTTCCTACCAAAATTGTCTTTTTTGTCCTAACTCATCAGAGTCTTATCTGGTATCCTCTCCATTTGGGACCCCAAATGGATGTCCATTTCATGATCTAGATGAATTCTCACTTGATCTAATCAATAGTTCGTGTTCTCAAAAAACTGTGATAAATAAATAATTCTCTTATTTAATAGTATAACATTTGTTCAAATGAGTTCATATTTTGGCTAATATAATCAACTTTGAGGAGATTTTATTATGAAACTCATGACTAACATCAAATTAAACTATAGAAACTTTAGTGCTACTTGTTAAGCTTTAAATTCTTTAATGTAAAAGAAATTTAAATCATGTTGACAATTTAAGCTTCTTTATTAGTTTATTTTTTCCCTAATGATTAAAAAACACAAATATTATGTTTTAGTCAATATTATTGTTGCGGGTCACCTGGTTTTTCCTCGGTCCGGAGAATCGAACCGCCTTAGCTTGGAGTCAGGTGGGATGCGCAAACAGTCAAAGAAAAACAACAGCAATTGAAAAAAGATATTTTTTGATGTGGAAAACCCAGAAAGGGTGAAAAACTGCGTGGTAGGATCTGTGCCGAGCCAAAATCCACTATTTTCTCAAAGATTGCAAGAGTTTGGGATGATGCCTCGGGGGGGGGGGGGGGGGGGACAAGTCACCTCTCCGTTACAAGTACAAATTGTGAAAAAGATGAAAAAGAAACTAAGTCCCCAGAGCCTTGATGGAAGTGTTCCGGCCAAAAAAATGACCAAGTCTACGGAACCTCGATGAAAGCGTTCTGGATGGGAGAAATCTCTAAGTGAATGTAGCCTCAATGGTAGCGCTCCTATGGAAGCAGAGTCTTAATGGGAGCAATCTTGCGGAGACGAACGTCACGCCATGGAAGGCCGATGCAACCCTTGCGCTAGAAGGGGAGTAGACCGAATTCCTGAATGGAGGATCGACCTAAGTCCACGATCTCGCTGGAAAACCTCAGAACTCTTTATAGACTTTGGAGTTGCTTGTCTTCAAATGAAGACATAAAGACATATTTAAAGTTTTTTGGAGGGATGCGTCGGTAATTACGTCGGAGTGTGATTTGTGATGACGAATGACATCGCTCCGTTTCGGTCACCTGAATCACCAAATTTAGCAAAATGACGAAAGTGCCCCTGGACGGTCCGGGCAGCCCAGGCCAGGGCGCCCAATGGCGGGGGCGGCGGGGGCCGGTGGCGCGGGAGGGGTGCACGCGATGGGTGGGGTGCGCGCGCGCCGCAAGTGCGCACGTCGCGAACCACAAGTGTGGGCCGGCTGCGCGGGCGAGCCTAGGCCGTGCGCGCGAGGGGGCGCTGACTGTGCGCGAGTATTGCCCTCCTCTAGGGTGTTTCCGGGCCTTGGGGGAGCGCGACATGGCGCGCGCGACTTGTTCGGTCGGGTGGGCTTTCTCTACACGTTCTTAGTCCGAGTCCTTCCGATTTGGCTCAGAAATTTTAGGGAGAACCTCATCAATTATTGTGTCAGCTAGAAAGTGAAAGGCTGGGACCTGTAATATCGTGTCACATGTATATCACTTAAACAACACTTTTTTTTCAATATATTATAACGACTCTGATTTCTCCTGTGCCTACAAACACAAAAGTTGCTTCCATTTCCCTTATGCTCCATTTGGCACGGAATCAGGATCCTCTCCATTTTAAATGAAATAGGTAATATCTATTTGACAGTCAAGATTTATTTTGGCTGATCAGACGAGTTCTCTAATCTCATTATTTTATATTTTTATTTATTCAAAAAAATCTACATCATTAAATTAAGTGAGAATGCATCTAAACCATGATATGAACCTCCATTTAGAATCCCAAATGAAGAGAATTCCGATCTGAAGAAAAGAGGGGAAATAGAGAAGGATGCTGAGAGGGAGAGAGGGAGGGGAGAAGAATGGGGGCGGGGAGAAGAGAGAGGGGCGGTAAGAGAGGGAGAGAGATAGAGGGCCCATGAAAGAGAGAGGGGCGGTGAGAGAGAAAGAGAGGGAGAGATAATATTAATTCTAAAGATGCGAATATTTCTAAGTATTTCATAATTAAGATTTGAAATAAGCAAAGAGGGTCTGCAAATATAAATTTTCTAAAATAATAACTGTTAATGTTCGTGTTAGTGCCACGAAATATGATTACAAATGCAACATAAAATAATCATGAAATCTATTTCAAATATATTATCTAAATTTTTGGAGCTAAAAAAAAAAAAAAAAGAAAAATAAAAGGCCAAGGACCTAATATTGAAGTTAGTGTAATTAGAAGAAGAAAGAAAAAGTTCAGGAAACCGTGACAGATTGTTGTTATTCCCTTCCCGGCCAGCAATGTCCCAGGGTTTCCGTTTGTAAAACCTCCTCGCTGCCGTTTCAAAAGCTCGCACTCCTCTCAATCCAGCAACGCCGTCCGTTCTCTCCGCGGGAAACGGATGCTGTAGCTTGACCGGCGGCGACATAATCGGATGATATAAAGCTGATTGGAAGCTTGGGTAATGGCGGGGAACAGCGGACGAAGAAGCCCCGGCTTCAACCCGGAAGAAGCCCGGCTTCCATCCGATTCCACCCGCAGGAACGCCAGATCCTCTGAGATCTTTGGCGCCGAAGCAGGGTAAGATTTCAGCTGCATCGTTCCATTTCCCTCGATTCCTTGTTTCTTAGGAGTGATCCTCAGATTACTATTGTATGAGGAACTAAAAACTTATCTATGCACTCTTTTGAGAATCACTATTCTGCATTCATCCCTTCATTCCTGGCTTCCTGCTAATTCAAATTTTGTTTCCTTCATAGAGAGCTTTAACAAATTTGTTTTTTTAATGCCGATTAACATACCGACCTCAGATTCAAGACGGTTGCTAAGTGATTGACTTAACATTAATGGCAAATGCAAACATTTGGTGGATCTTGTGGGATTAGAACTTATTTTGCGGCATTTTTGCTCCTGTGAGTTTAGATGAAAACACCATCATCATAGAATGTATGTTTGACATGACAACGGTTATGATGGCTACCAAACTAGTTTTGAACGTAAAAGTGAATGAAGTTCTTTAGGTTAGGTTGGACGTGAACGAAGATGGTTCAGAACCATCAAATTCATGACCGCCACTGCTGCACAGATTCTTTGGCTTAGTTTGACACAAATTATTTGCTCCGGTGAGTTTGGACAAAAACAACATTATCATAGAATGTATGTTAGGCATGACAATAGTTATGACCACTACTAATAAAAGAAACTAGTTTTGAGTATGAAATGCATGAAATTCTTGAGGTGGGGCGGGCGTTCACGAATGACAGTTCATGACCACCGCATTCACGACCGCCACCGATGTGCCAAACGAAGACTTTGTTTGATTGATTGGAAGTGTAATTTCAATTTTATCAGTTATTTATTTGGAACTTTGGCTAAATTGAAAGATTATTTGACTAGAGTTTTAGTTTTGATCATTGCTTACTTGCTTAGAGATTTGATTGAAGGTTGATGGGGCCAAACCCATTTATAGAATAATCAAGGGTGCGGTTAGCCAACTCCCCATGATCCTCACCAAATTAGTGGGATCATGGGTTTGATCGGCACGTTCGTGATCACCACACGCGATCCCCCACGCGCTAATATCACTACGCGCCATCCTAACCGCCGCCACGTCAGGGCCGCCGACGCCGCCTTCACCGGCGCCGGGCAGCCCGCGGCCGGCCGTCCGCGCCAAGGCTGCTGCCCGGCCGCAGGACACCGCCCGACCACGGGGCACCGCCCGCAAGGGGCTGCCGCTCCACGACCGCCTCCCAGCCGCGGGGCGCCGCCCGCGTTGGGAGACCGCTCCACGACCGCCGCCCGGCCGCGGGACGACGCCCGCAAGGGGCGGCCGCTCCACGGCCGCGAGACGCCTCCCTACCGCGAGGCGCCGCCTGCAGGGGCGGCCGCTCCACAACCGCCGCCTGGTCGTGGGGCGACGTCCGCAAGGGGCGGCCGCTCCACAACCGCCTCCCGGCCGCGGGGCGCCGCCCGTGTGGGGCGGCCACTCCACGACCGTTACCTGACCGAAGGGGCGACGCCCGTAAGGGGCGGCCGTGGAGCTCCACGGCCGCCACCTGGCCGTGGGGCGCCTCCCGCAACCGGCGGTCGTGCCTCGGCCGCCCCTTCTCGCCGCCGCCCATCACAGTCCTCCCTCGCCGGTGGCCGCTCGTCGTTAAGGCGGTCGCCCGCACTCGCCAGCCCTTCCCCGCCATCCGATCGCTCTACCCCGATCGCCACCATCCATTATGAGGATAACCACCCACTAACTATCATGGTTAGTAGGGGGTTTAATTAATTAAATAAGGGGATTGTTATCCGCAAACCAAAAATGGCTATTCGCAGATTATTACTATTCGCAGACCCAAAGATACTTAAAATTATTATTCACAGAAATTATTGTTATTCGCAGACCAACATTAAAAGTAAAAAAAATATCAAGAAGTGCACCAGCACCACAAGTACAAGCAAAGACATAGCTCATTACCATAAAAATTGAAGCCTACATCAAAATATATATAACCTGCATCAAAAAATATAAAGCAGAATAACACGGGGGCGTGGTCTACCATCCAATTTATCAGAACTCTGTATGGTGACGACAAAACTAAGTGTTCTGCCAACATTTCGTACCCACGCAATTAACTCATCTCATGACGTCAGCAAGCGGGCGACGTCGGCGGGCGGGCGACGTCGGCGGGCGGGCGCGACGTCGGCGGGCGGGCGGGCGACGTCGGCGGGCGGGCGGCGTCGTCGGCGGGCGGGCGACGTCGGCGGGCGGGCGGGCGACGCCGGCGAGAGCGAGAGAGGGGAAAATGCGAAATGCTTGATCAGACAGACGGCTGAGAAGGGGAAAAGATATAGGGTTTTGGTTTGTGAATAAAACATTTGAAATAACTAGAGGAATATTTAATACCTTTAAAAAGTGATATTTTTGGTCTGCGAATAGCCATTTTCGGTCTGCAGTTAACAATCCCCTTAAATAATTAGGGAATAATACTATGTAAATAATATTCCCCCAAACCATACTTGAAATTATGATATTGGTGGTTACAGTGTGTGAATAACCGCGTAACCACCGTAACCACCTTCTGGAGGTTATAAAAAGCTAGACCTACTCATTTCTCACCTTTTCGCTCATCTGCTTTCTTCCTCCTCAGGCCAGAACTCTGCTGGATTCCTCTTACGAGCCACCTTCAAGCCATCTTCGAGCCATCTTCAAGCGATCTTTAAGCCATCTTCGAGCCATCTTCGAGCTTTCTTCGAGCCACTTGCAAGTCATCTCCTCGCCACCAAAATCTGCCTAAGTCCACGAACGAGCGAGGAGGAAATTCCTGCTATAGCAAGCGCCCCGTTTGTTCACAATTTCCCAGCAAGCAGTCTCGCGCGGGGCAACCTGTTGCCCGCCGTGAGCCTATGTAACTGTCTCTCACCTCCAAAGTGTAACGAGGAGCGGCCCGTCGCCTTCGATTCCCCAAGAAAGTTGTAATCACAAGCAAATAGTGAATTTTGACCGACACAAACTCAGTCGCGTGGTTTTTTACCTAGTTAAGGAGTTTTTCCATGCCAAAACCTCGTGTGTACAATTTCTCTCTCATTGGTTGTGCGCGCGCTCGACCGCTCCGAGAGCTAAAGCGATCCAAGTTATTCTGGTCTGACCTAAGCGTCGAGTTTGGCCACAACAGTTTGACGTCGTCTGTGCGAAGCGAATTTCTGACATCCTCAGAAGATCAATAGACTTTACCCTTTGCAAATGGTGGGTGACATCAAGACTATCACAGGGATCCCGAATCTCTCCCTCCAAGTACTCTCAGCAGACATCTTCGAGAGGGGTCACAAAGACAAAAAACTCAGGCGAGACAACATCATCCCCTTCGGCAATGATGATCTGGTGGGATTTAGAATTCCCCACCATGACCCGCTCGTGATCAGCGCAGGAATCAGGGATCCTTGTTATAATGTCAAATGGATCCTGGTCGATAATGAGAGTTCTGTCGACATTTTATTCTTGTCTACCCTCCAAAGCATGAAGCTCACTGAATAACACCTCGATCCTACAGCCGGACCTGTTTACGGGTTCAATAACCACCCAATTCCAGTCCAAGGAATGATCACCTTGCCAGTCACCATGGTTACATTCCCGAGACTAACTACGCATAACTCCCGGTTTATTGTCATAGACTCATGTTCGACTTACAACGCCATTTTTGGAAGACCAATCCAATCTATCTTTGGAGCTATCCCGTCAATTCCACACCTATCCATGAAGTTTCCAACTCCTAGCGGGATAGGGGTTGTCAGAGGAAGCCAAGAAGCGGCTTGCTCATGTTACTAAAAGCAGGCTTACCCAGCGACAACAGTTACCCACCACATCAACGACTTTGATCTGCGCGACGAAACAACAATACAAAGAGGGGCTCCCATAGAAAGGTTAATTGAGGTCCCACTTTTCGAACAAGACCCGACCCGAAAGGTGCAGTTGGGGTCCCTCTTGTCCGAGCTAGAGAAGGAGGAACTCATCATCTTTCTTTGCGCAAATAAGGATATCTTCGCCTGGAAGCCTAAAGATATGCCTGGAGTTGATCCTCGCGTTATTATGCACTCCTTCAACATTAATCCTGCACGCAAGTCAGTAATCCAAAAAAAGAGGAACTTTACCCTTCAGAGCGACTTCAGGGCATCAAGGAAGAGGTGAAAAAGTTTCTAGAAGCGCAGTTTATTCGAGAAGTAAAATATCTCACTTGTCTTACCAATGTCGTCATGGTAAAGAAGGCCTCCAACAAGTGGAGGATGTGCGTTGACTATAACAACTTAAACCGGGCCTGCCCAAATGACAGTTTTCCTCTTCCCAGAATCGATCAGCTCGTTGATTCAACCGCTGGGCACCAGCAGACCAGCTTCTCAGCTTCATGGACGCGTATTCCGGTTACAACCAGATAGGGATAAATCCAGATGATGAAGAACACACGGCGTTCAGAACCGACAAAGGAGTATACTGCTACAAGGTGATGCCATTCGGCCTCAAAAACGTTGGGACAACTTATAATGATTAATGAATAAAGTGTTTAAGGACCACATCAACAAGTTCATGGAAGTTTATGTGGATGACATGTTGGTGAAGAGCATCTCCCATAGCAACCACTTGGAAGACCTTGAAAGGTGTTATCACTTCCTTCGCCGCTTCCAAATGAGGCTCAATTTGAGCAAATGTGCCTTCAGTGTTAAGGCCGAAAAATTCTTGGGATTCATGGTAACCCAACGAGGAATTGAGGTAAATCCCGAGAAGATCAAGGCATTGGAAGAAATGTCACCCCGCGCTCAATAAGAGAAGTGCAACGTTTAAATGGGAGAATCACCGCGCTCTCACATTTTCTGGCTCGCACCAGTGGCATGTACCTCCCCTTCTTTAAAATTCTTCGGGGGGCGTGCAACTCCGGATTTCAGTGAACAGATGAATGTCAAGTAACTTTTGAGCATCTCAAACAATACCTGGCTACGCCCCCACTTTTGTCAAAGCCAGTCCCTGAAGAGGTTTTATATCTGTACTTGACAATATCTCCAGTAGCCTTAAGCTTAGTATTCGTCAAAGGCGAAGGAGGTATCCAGCGACCTGTCTACTACCTCAGTAAGATCCTCACAAATACTGAAACTCGGTATCCAGCGGCAGGCAAAACAGCCTTAGCTTTCGTATTCTCTGCAAGAAAGCTTCAGCCATACTTTCAAGCTCATACAATTAAAGTGCTGACCGAGCTCCCGCTCCGTACAATCCTACAGAAGCCGGAGGCATCTGAAAGATTGGTAAAATGGGCGGTCGAGCTTGGAGAATTTGATATATATTTTCTGCCTTGACCCGTCATTAAATCTCAGGTGTTGGCCGACTTCCTTGTAAAGAACACCCTTCCTCCCAAGACTGGAGTTGTGCCCAGCACTTCCACTCTTTGCTGGACTCTTTACATCGATGGAGCCTCTGGGGCCGAGGGGGGTGGAGCTGGGTGCTCCTTATCAGCCCGGAAGAGACTAGACTACCTTGGAGTACGGCCTCAGGTTAAAATTTCCGGCCACCAATAATGTTGTTGAGTACGAGGCCCCAATCGCTGGCCTCAGGCTCGCCATCGAATGCGGAGTAAAGAACTTGGTCATTTATACTGATTCTCAACTTGTGGCCTCCCAAGTCAAGGGAGATTTCGAAGCAAAAAGCGGTCAGTTGGCTTAGTATCTCTCGCTCGTTAAAGCCCTCCTTGTTAAGATTCCCTAATACCAAGTGGTACACATCCCCAGGGAGTAGAATTCCAAAGCAGATGCACTCTCTAAGTTGGCAACATCTCCTTCCAGCTATCAAACCCGCCGACGGCGAGTAGGAGAAGTGGTGGCCCCGAGCATTCAGGGACCATGGGACATAGCTACGATTGATGTACCAGAATCTTCATGGGTCGCCCCGTTTTGGGCTTATCTTGAGTATGGGCACCTCCCGGAGGACCCCGTAGAAGCACGACGTTTGCGAATGCGAGCTGCAACTTTCGCCCTCATTGATGAAGAGCTGTTTAAGAGATCATTTTCTAGACCTTATCTAAAGTGCATACCAGAGTCCGATGCAGAATATACCCTGCGGGAGGTTCATGGAGGAGTTTGTGGAGAACACCTGGGTGGTAGGGCCTTTGCCCGAAAGAGTTTGCGCCAAGGATTCTACTGGCCGACTATGAGAAAGGATGCAACAGAATTCGTCCAAAAATGTAAAAGCTGTCAGCTTCACGCCAACATTCCCCATCAACCACCAGTGGCCCTTGCATCTCTTCAAGGTGCCTGACCATTTGCGCAATGGGGTATTGACCTTCTCGGTCCCCTACCTATAGCATCAGGTCAAAGAAAGTTCATCATCATGGCAATCGATTACTTTACCAAATGATATAAGCTGAACTCCTAGCAAAGATAACGGAAGAAAACACCAAGCAGTTTGTTTGAAAGAATATCGTCTGCCGCTTCGGGATCCCAACAACCATCGTTACTGATAATAGAGCCCAGTTCATGGGAAAGTCATTCACAAGAATGTGTGAGGATTTGAAGATCAACCTACGTCACACTGCCGTAGCACATCCACAGACAAACGGACAAATCAAAGTAACTAATAGGACCATTCTCAAAGGGATGAAAACTCGGCTAGAAGAAGCTGGGGGCAGTGGATGGACGCGCTCCCCAACGTACTATAGGCATACCGCACTACCGAGAAAACCCCTACTGGGGAAACCCTGTTCAATCTTTGTTACAGATCAAAGGCGGTTATCCCTGTCGACATCGACGTCCCAAGTACACGCATTCTCAACGTCAATCTAGAGAATAACGACGAGTTACTCAGAGAAAACCTTGATTTCATCTTGGAGATCAGGCATACAGCCGTCATGTACGGCTCCACGTACCAAGGACGAGTGGCACGCTTATACAACCGAAGGGTAAACCCAAACCAATTAATGTGGGGGACTTTGTCCTATGAAGCATCGAAGCAGCTGGTAAAGGGCCACAAAGGAACAAACTCTCACCTCTATGGGAGGGACCTTTCGTCTTCACTATCATTGTTAAACCAGGAACCTACAAAATCAGAACAGAGGAAGGAAAAACTCTTTCCCGCACTTGAAACACGCAGAATCTGCGTCGCTTCTATCAACGAATTCTTATACTATTTTCTATCTCAAACTTTGCATGATGTAAAATCCGCGAGCCACGACTCGCGCAAACTATCTTTAAAATAATTATATTGCATCAAGTTTCCCTTATTCTCACCTTGAGACTTCCTTGGTCAGGCTAGGTCACTTCCCGGATCGAATACTTACATTCTTCGGCGAGCCATTTCCGACCAGACTCGGACACGCCTAAATCGAATACTTACATTCTCCGGCGAATAGCTCAAACCCGGGCTAGGTCGCGCAACAGGATCAAATATTTACATTCTCCGGCAGTCGAATCAAATACTTACATTCTCTGTCGTTACTGCAGGCCAACGCCCCGCCATCGCCAGAGCCTGCCCCCCTCGCGGTCTCATCGACGGATCGAATCTTTACATTCTCCGACATCTGGATCAAATACTAACATTCTCCGACAATCGACTCATAGCCAGACTAGGCCGCACAACCATATCGAATATTCACATTCTCCGGCGGTCGGATCGATACTTACATTCTCCAACGTTACTGCAGGCCAACGCCCCGCCATCGCTAGGGCCTGCCCCACTCGCGGTCGCACCGTCAGATCGAATACTTACATTCTCCAGCACCCGGATCGAATACTTACATTCTCCGGCAGCCATCTTGTGGCCAGGCTCGGCCCCACAGTCGAATCGAATACTTACATTTTCCGGCAGTCCTCTCTTGGCCAGGCTCGACTCCACGTTCGGAACGAATCTTTACATTCTTCGACCCTTAGATTGAGTCGCCGCACTCTTCGATACTGCCATAAGCTTACATTCTGCCAGCGATCAGGATCCATACAACATAAGCAAAAATAATGGAAACAATACCGCCATATCAACATAAACGCAAATGTGCTACATAAAATCACTAAAGAGTGACGACAAACATACATCGGACGCAACGAAGTAAAAGCAAATGTATCCAAGTATACAAAAGTAAAAGTACAAGCTGCTACTCACATCTACACCAGACTCGAGGCTCTCCGCCTTCGTCATCAGAAATGTCGTCAAAAGTAAGGCTTGAAACGTCGCACTTCAAACGCTTGACTAATAGGCAAAATGCTTTCGACACGCCACGTTTGAGTGCAATCTCGCGGACGTCCTCTATCTGAGGCTCAACCTCTTGTGTCAAAACATCCCCCCGAACCTCCTCGGCGAGCAAATCACGATCGCGCATGTAATCCAAGGAATCCATGTACTCTTCAAGGTCAGCTGCCCTCATCTCAAGTACGCGCTCTTCTGAAGAAAAACGCGATATCTCCACCTTGGAAGCCTCCAACTCCGCCCTCAAGTTGGAGCTCTCCTCCCGAGTAGTTTTCAAAGTCTGCATGATATTGTCCGCCATCAACTTCTCTGCCTGCAACGATGCTCGGGCTTCCTCCATCTCGGACTTCAGCTCCGATCCTATCTGTCGAAATCAGGATACCTCTCAATCTAGCTCCTCTATGGAGGCTGCAACTGAAGCCTCTGCTACTCGAAATTTCTCCTGGAGAGCCAAATATCCGTCTTTTAAGCTCACATAATAGTCGTTTCATGTGAACGCTATATGCACCTGAGCTTTAATCTTCAAACAATAAACAAAAGATTAACGCCGTACAGAATAATCTGTTCAAATAAAGATAAACGACTCACTTACCACATCACTCATTGCCTTCAAAGATGAAGACACTGGGGGGGGGGGGGGGGGGGCAAAAGTCTCCGAACGAGGGACTCGGGGGACAAACGTCTCTACTACCTGAAGATCATAATCGGCTGGAGCAAGCTTGTCGCACAGGGCCTCCTCCACCAGGTCCTCTCTTCGATTCAACAAAGTCTGTAATCCCTCAACTACGTCACAACTGCTCTTCAAAATAAGCTTCCTTTTGCGAACTAATGGTGCAGCGTGCTCGGCCTCAGCTGAAAGGCCGCACTGGGACAGGCGCTTCTCTTCAACGAACAAAGAAATGCTGAACAAGCGGTTCGCTAACTCCCGAAAATCTAAGAATCTCAATATCAGCGTGAAATACTGCTCTCGCCCTCACTGACGCAGCAACGATCGGGCAAGGAATTTCAGAACTCTGGCAAGCCCCAACAATTTCTGACATATCCTAACAAAGTGTTCTCATGACGACGATCTGTACAGGACTCAAAGTTAAGCTAATTTTTGTTGCTGTAAATCTCGATGCAGTCACCACCATCAGCACAAATATTGCACCAGTCCCTGAACAACTCCAAAGAAAAATGGGAACCATGCTCCCTGAAGAATGCCACCAGCCCCATTAGGCGAGTCGTTTCTAGCGGAGTAAACTGGGATATCAGGACTCCACAGAACTTCAGAATATCAATTACCGCCTCGCACGGTGGAAAGCGGAAGGCAGACTTCAAAGTCGTCTCGCAAATTGTCAACCAGCCCCCAGGAGGGTTCTGGACTCTCTCTGCAGGACGAGATATCCTCACCTCAAGGTCAGCAGGTAACCCGTACCTTTTCCTCCAAACCGCGACTTGCTCAGTTGTGAGCGTAGGGCAGAGCTGCATGGGCCTTGTAGGGCTCCCTGAAACCTGAAAATAAAAAAAACAAGGTTAAGACAAAATCAATCAAGTATCAAGTGTTCAAATTAAGCACCACACATTTGCAATCCCATCACGAGAGGCCAAAAACTGTGCAAGTCGCATGCAAGCACGCACGTCTAAGAACGTGCACAATCCACGCATAATGCGTACACAACCAAACGACCTGCCTACCTAAGAGGGGGGCTCGAGCACCCTCGCAAGCAAAGGGGTGTGTAGCGCTCGCCCAGCAACCCGCACGCGCGCGAGAGCACACACAGTGCACGCGCGTGCAAAGAAGCGCGCGCCCACGCGCACCGTAGGTGCGCGCGCCACACACCCCGGGTGCGCACGCCCGGGTGCACCCCCGGGCGCACGCCCGCGCGCACCTCCGGGTGTGTGCGCCCGCGCGCACCCGCACCCTCTCAGGTGCGCGCGGGCGCAACCTCCGAGCGAGGCGCACGCGCGCTCATCCCCACATCGGGAGGCAAGCGTTGGCGGGCGCCCCGTCCGGTGGATTTATCCTCGCGTCGGTGGCACCCGCTCGCCGGCTTGACGCTTTCGGCCTCCCTCACCGCGCGCTTTCCTCGTCTTCTGTCTCCGTCAAAACTCACCTTCGCTCGCGAAGCGCTGCCATCTGCCTTCTCTGGCACCTCCCCGTTCACCATCACCGTCGTCGCTGCCGATTGAATCCTTCGTTAGAGGAGAATAAATCCTCGCTCTTCTCATGCGGTTTATAACACTGAGGATTTCGGGGGGAGGGGGGCAATTGATGAACTCTACGTGGTTAGCTAACTCCCCACGATCCTCATCAAATTAGTTCGATTATGGGTTTGACCGGCACGCGCGCGATCACCGCACGTGATCCCCCCCGCGCTAATCCAATTACGCGCCATCCGAACCGCCGCCGCGTCGGGGCCGCCGACGCCGCCTCTACCGGCGCCAGGCAGCCCGCGACCAGCCGACCGCTCCAAGGCTGCCGCCCGGCCACGGGGCACCGCCCTCAAGGGGCGGCAGCTCCAAGGCCGCCTCCCGGCCGAGGGCGCCGCCCGCGTGAGGTGGCCGTTCCATGGCCGTTCGACCCCGCAAGGGGCGGCCGCTCCACGGCCGTCTCCCGTAGGGGCGGCCACTCCACGACCGTCGCCCGACCGTGTGGCGCCGTCCGCAAGGGGCGGCCGCTCACGGCCGCCGCCCGGTTGCGGGGCGCCGCCAGCAAGGGGCGACCGTGCCTCGTCGCCCCTCCTCGTATACTCCCGTCGCTGTCCTCCCTCGCTGGTGGCCGCCGCGCTCGCTGGCCCTTCCCCGTCGTCCGATCGCTCTACCGCGATCGCCACCATCCATTATGAGGATAACCACTCACTAACCACCATGGTTAGTGGAGAATTTAATTAATGAAATAATTAGGAATAATTCTATGCAAATAATATTCCCTCAGACCATACTTGAAATTATGAAACTGGTGGTTACGATGTGCGGATAGCCACGTAACCACCGTAACCATCTCCTGGAGGCTATAAAAAGGCCCCCAGAGCTCCTCATTTCTCACTTTTTCACGGCTCTGCTTTCTTCCTCCTCAGAATAGAGCTCTGTCGGATTCCTCCTACGAGCCACCTTCAAGCCTCCTTCGAGCTTTCTTCGAGCCACTTGCAAGTCATCGCCTCGCCACCAAAATCTGCCTAAGTCCACGAACAAGCGACAAGGAGGAAATTCCTGCTATAGCAAGCGCTCCTTTTGTTCACAATTCCCCAGCAAGCAGTCTCACGCGGGGCAGCCTGTTGCCCTCCGTGAGCTTATGTATCTCTCACCTTCAAAGTGCAATGAGGAGCGGCCTGTCGCCCTTGATTTCCCAAGAAAGTTGTAATCACAAGCAGATAGTGGATTTCGACCGGCACAGATCCGGTCGCGTGTTTTTTTACCCAGTTGAGGGGTTTTCCACGTCAAAACCTCGTGTGTACAATTTCTCTCTCGTTGGTTGTGTGCGTGCTCGACCGCTCCCAGAGCTAAAGCGATCAAAGTTATTCCGGTCCGACCGGGGCATCGAGTTTGGCCGCAACAAAGTTATTAATTAATCACCAATCAAATTATTATTTACATGATTATTGACTGATAACGCGAAAACACATAGTTCATGAATGCATATTGGTGGGAATTAAGTTACTGGGATTTGGGCGAAAAAAGCTGCCAAAAAAGTCTTGTAGATGGCTAGAAAGGAGGTTGGAGTGAGCAGCAGAGTGATTTCGCCACTCATAAGTGGGAATCAACCAAGCAACTTCTAGGATGCTGTTGATGCTGCCCGTATTGAAGGAGAAAAAAGTCAATGGTGAGTTGACAAGGGCCCATGGAAAGCAACAGTGTATACCAGTGACCTGCCATAGGAAGTCATTGCTCGTCGCCAAGGCAAACCGTGAATGACATGTCTGTTGTCTTCTGAAGGTGTAGGTCTGTCACGAGCTGGTGAAGAATGAAATTGTCCTGCGCCATTGCCTACCATGACAATAACTAGAGTGGGTCCCAATTGGCTGAGCACTTTCATGATCTGGTGTCCTGAGATGCCCCCGATTGAATAGCAAATCCAATCGGTAGAAGATTCACTCTTTGGCTAATTCTAGCGCTTCAAAGTCCGCTAATGTCACCACTGGTTCGTCGTCCCCGATTAGTGCCCAAGAAGTCATGGGTCGGTGTTACAAAGTTGGAAGAGTGCATGGGACTAGGACAAGACACATGTCGATGTCGGGACTAAGGAGACGTGGACACAGATCCCAACATGACGATGGATGTTCTCCAGTAGTGCGCACGGGCGTACCGCACCCGTCAGAATTATATTTTTATTTTCGCGTATGTATTTTGGGCTGTGAGTTATTTACCGTTTGCCCTTGTTTACTTCAGAATTAGGCATTATATAAGCCTATGTGTATCTCCCATTTGGATTATCTTGGAAATATGATGGAAATAGAACTCTACGTGGTTTTCTCTTCTCCTCATCTTTCCCTTTCCTCCTCTTCTCTCACTTCCCCCTTCTCTATTTCGGAATCCCTGAATACGTAACATTTGGTCGGACCTGTCATCCACCCGCTGCGGTTTTCACCGCCCGAAATGATCCAGCAAACACAACCTTGCTGCTGATCCCATCAACAGCACTTAGCTTCCACTCTCATCAACAACACCGTTTTCGCATCCGATCTGAAAATGATCCAACAACAGTACCCTCGTGTTCGATCCCATCAACATAACCCAATACCGCGCTGATATCAAACCAATCTAGCCCCCAATTCCATCAACAACACCCTCACCTTCGTCGCGCCTGCCTCGCCTCTGCCTCCTAGAACTGTGGTCTGTATCGTTTGTTCTTCCTGTCTATGCCAACATCGATTCCGCCGCGACACCATCTCTTATGCCACGCTAGACGCTTCCCCACCCAACCTCTCCACTCCTGCACCTAACACTTGTTTTTACCGGTCCCTATAGCGCTGCTTGCGATTCCAACACTACTCTGGCCTTTCTTCTGTGTGCATGTCCCAACAACTTCGTTCCATGACGCCCTCCGACACATTACCGCCTCCGTCTCTTATAGATCCGACCATTTCAGCCACTTGCGATTCCAACACTACTCTGGCCTTTCTTCTGTGTGCATGTCCCAACAACTTTGTTCCATGACACCCTCCGACACATTACCGCCTCCGCCTCCTATAGATCCGACCATTTCAGCCGCCTTGATGCTCATATAGCATCCATCGCCTCGCTCCAAGACCTCATGTTGCAAATGGTGGCTAAGTTTGACGCCCTTCTCGCAGGCCGCACAAGTTTATCCACTTCCAACGAGGACTCTCCATTGCTTCTAGGTGCACCTGTAGATCTTTCACTGGATCCCCCTTCGCTATCGACTAGCTACCTCCAGCTCTCCGTTTGTTCAATGTTCCCTCCTTTGATGACACCGACCTCGTAGGGTGGATTGCTCGTGCGAAACAATTTTTCAACATTCATCTGACTCCAAAGCCGCAAAAGGTTGCTACAACTCTCATCAGCATGAAAGGGTTAGCCCTCCATTTGGTCCGCTGGCTGCGACAGAATAACCTTTCACCCTCTTGGGCGAAACTCCAACAGGACCTCATCCTCCATTACGTTGTTCACTATTCTGGGACAACATTATAACGTTTGTGTGGTGTCCGCCAATCAGGCCTCCTTAACGACTACATTGAGAGTTCATTGCCTTTGCGACGCACGTTCCTGGCTTATCGCCAAATCTTTACTTGCGTTTTTTCGTGCAGGGGCTCCTTCCCTACATCCTGTTCCGCCGACGTACCCATCACTTCCAGACGATTGTTGATGTCATGGTTCTCACTGTCTTGGTGGAAGCGAACTACAATGTCACTGTCAACGCATGCCAGCTATCGGGGAGTTCTACGTCCCAATCGATTGCTTACCCTCCAACACCCTTCTGGACACCACCCCAGATGCATATCGCGGCTCCACCGCGTCTCAGACATCTCCCAGAGCACAGAACGACCCACAAATGACCAACCAAGAGTACCACATTCTTCGCACTGGGGAGCTATGTTTTTGCTGTAAACAACCCTACTCCCTTGATTATCCTCTGAAGGAGCTTCACATCACCATTGATGAGAAAGACCCTGAGATCAACTTTGGGGATTTCGAAGCCTTAGAGGGTGATGACTCATCTGCTATGTGGGTGGTGACACCTCTGGCCCCCTCACTATGATGCTCACTGGTTCCCTGACTGACACTCCCTTGACGGTGTTGATTGATAGTGGATCCTCACAATAATTATATAAAAGTCCTCCGACATGTTTGCCGACATGTCGTTTTTGAGAGTAAAAAGATATTGGCTGACACGAAAGTTGAACATATCGCCCGATTTTTTATTTTATATTATATTAGCAGTATATGTTTTGCCTATGCATTGTATTATATATGTTTAAATTAATATAACTTATTGTTTCGTTCTTCTTAGTACGTGTTATTCTTATAATCAAAATTTTTAATTGCCCACTATATATTTACTATTTTGTATTACAAAAAAAATCAGAACTTTAAACACATTTATTATTATTTTTATATTTAAAACATAAATATGTTAAACATGAAAAACTTATAACTACTAAAAAACATTTAGCATTTAAAATATTTATTTGATATAAAACTTAGTGTTATCTAAATAAAATTATTGTATGATATTAAGTATATTTTACAATATATCTATTTATACTTGTTAATAGTATTTGTAGCGTATTATTAATATTTTATTTTAGATACTCATTAAATTTATTTTGGGATATACATGACTCAATGTTCGTAAGCTTGTTATTCTAATTTTAAATTTT
This sequence comes from Platanthera guangdongensis, assembly GCA_039583875.1. Lineage (NCBI taxonomy): Eukaryota > Viridiplantae > Streptophyta > Magnoliopsida > Asparagales > Orchidaceae > Platanthera > Platanthera guangdongensis. The sequence continues at coordinate 131,224,809 of CM077154.1, read as the reverse complement.
AGACCATATAAGTATACTTAGTATACATAATTATTTATTTAGTAGATATAAAAATTTGATATTTTAAAATATTTTCGACATGTCTCTAACTTCTGATATCCGACATTTAAAAACCTAATCCGATACGTCGCCAATATCCAATATTTACAATCTTGATCACTATTTTATCTCCCAGTGCTTGACGACATGACTTGACATTCACCAGTCTCGTTCTCCTTGTCCCGCTATTTACTTGGGCAACGACCGCCACAGTACCACCAGGGACCTTTGTACGGACTTGCATATAAATGTGGTCACTTGCCCTTTCCGCATAGATTTCTACTCTTTTGAGCTTGGTGGCCTTGACGGCATACTCAACATCGCGTGGGTTCATATCATCGGGGATGTGCATGTCAACTGAACCCGCATGACAATGCGCTTTTCTCAGGCATGCATCCCTTTCCTTTTTACAGGGGAGGCGCCCCTTTCCTTTGACAGGGGAGGCGCCCCTTTCCTTTTGACAGGGGAGGCGCCCCTTTCCTTTTGACAGGGGAGGCGCCCCTTTCCTTTTGACAGGGGAGGCGCCCCTTTCCAATCAGTTGATGGTCCCCATCCTCCTCAACAACCAATGATAGTAGATTTTTCCACATACATGCGACACGACGACGAGCCGACTCACCCGACCGCTTCTCCATCATTCTAGCTGTAGTGCATCCTGAAAGTTGCTTATGCCTTTAGGACAAAGTGAATTTTCTAGAGGGCAACATTGTTACGAAGACAGAAGAGGGAAAAGGATGAGAAGACGAGGATATGTCGCATATGTCGATGTTGGGACCCAGGCGACGTGGACACGAATCCCAACTTGAAGACGGACATGCATTTCGGGACATTGGTTATCGACTGTATTCCCTTGCATACTTCAGAATTAGATACTATATAAGCATATGTGCATCTCTCATTTGGATTATCTTGAAAGTATGTGGAATTGAAACCCTATGGGGTTTATCTTCTCCTTCTCTCTCCCTTTCCCCCTCTTCTCTCCATTTCCCCATCTCTATCTCAGAATCTTCAACTACGCAACATTCGGGGAGCACGGTTGTTTGCCTTTTAAGCAGAGCCCCCTTTTGAAGGTCTGTGTATTCTTGAACAGTTAGCTGGTGGGATGGAGGTGGGGTTAGTCTGAGGTTGGAAGGGTGGTTATGGGTTCCTTTTTGAAGGGGTTTAGGGTGGCCACTTGCCGTAGTGGCATTCAGTGGCCCTTGAAAAGTGCGCCAGTGGGGACCCACATATGTCAAAGTCGGTCTTTACCCAGCGAACCGCATCAATAATGTCTGTGATGGTGAGCGGATGATGTTTATGGACATGCAAACAGATATGCGAAACGTTCCCCTGCACAAAGAAACCTAGCTAATGGTCTGATTACATGCTTGTTATGTGTGTGATGAGGGAAATGAACTCGTCCATATAGTCATTAAAGGTCAGTTTGGTAGTGCATCCAGCTCCACTCCGAACGGAGGGAAGAACCGCAGTGGCAGACAAGACCAAACATCGGCGCGCCGCTCACGCATTTGGGTCGCCTCCGTCATGCCTCTGTCTGCCATCGTGCCGGAGCCCCAACGGCGTGCCAAACAGATCCCAAGCGACCTAAATTGTCGAGTGCCACAAAGGTGTTCGACTGTGTTTTCTGAGCAGCAGACATCATAAAGCTACAAGATTTCTTGTTTCGGGGCCTCCCACATTAGACCAGGGATGGAATGACGAAGCTACCTCACCCAGTGGAGGGTGGAGTATTGCATCCTGAATAGAATAATAGGCAACTTTTGCGTATAGACATGTCGTGGACGACAAAAAATTGCTCGGCATTGGTGAGCTAACTAATGGGATCCGCTCTATTGAAAGGAGGAAACTCAAGAGTGGGTGACACGGGTCGAAATGTTGGCCACCGTCTGTGGGATTGGTGAGCAGTCATGAAGCGGACTGAAGATGAATGATGACTCAACTATGATTGAGGCGGCAGCTAGCGCGGGGCGGATTGGAAGGGTGAAATGCGTGGTGAGGTTGTTGATGGCTACAGTGATGGAGTTGAGGAGTTCCTCAACAAATTTGAAGTATAAAGAAAGCAAGGATTCCACGGAGGTGATGTGGGTGCCCGTCATAGCAATTGGCATACACCAGAGGAGGACGTCAAAGGGCAAGGGCCCATGACGAAACTGGCTGCAATGATGCGAAATGGAACTGGGGCGGTGGCGACACAGTGTTGATAGGGCGACGATAGAACATTGGAACTCGACAATGATAGGCAGATGGTGTGTGGTAGGTTGGACTAAATGATACCCCTGCGGTACCACGGTTCAGAAGGAAGAAGATATGGAGAGGAGGTGGAAGAAGAAGAGGGGGAAGGAAGCACAAGAAAATAAGCCTAGGATCCAATATAACACTTCAAAGATAATGGTCAAAAGATACATCAAAGCTTTAAATAGTCTCTCACTCCCCAAATCTTTGGGTAAATACAAAAACAAGCAACAAATCGCACAGAAGGTGCCGCACTAGGGGCTCGATAGCTATCAGGATCCTGTTATGTCAAAAATTCTTCATTTTATTTTACAAGATCAATCCTGGCTTGATAAGGAATCTGAGGACCGATTCTGCCTCATGCTCAATTTTCCCTTTCCCTTCCCTCCTTGGGGGCGTAGCTTGACGTGGTCTATGCGTGTACACCTTTTACATGCGATTATCGGGTTCACCCGCCTCTTGCTCCTCGTTTTCAGTGAAAATACTAATTGTTGCGAGGTATGTGGGCACTGGGCATTGTGTATGTGGCATTAAGTATGGGGCATTGCGGGTTTACAGCTAATTCTGTCCTGTTTTTACCTTGTTGATGACACTCTTTTAGCATGAGGGGTTTGGAGTGGGGTTGTTTCTTGCAATTTTAAGGTTGAACGAACATTATCCTCCTGTTTTTGCATTATTTGGATCATCATTTAGGCTCTGTTACTGAAGTATTTAGGTAACCTCCATTTTGAGCTCTATTTCCTACCGAGGGGTGGGAGCTCCATTTTACATCGGAGCTCCATTATTTACAGACCCACTGACACAACGCCCAAACAGAACCTTAGTTTAGTGAATGAACAATTAGCTCATGTAAGGCTCGAATAAAGATTCATAAACTAGGTTGTGAGCTTACATCTCAAGATAACTGCGTTTGGAGTTTGTTCTGAAGAGAGTCCTGTTAAGAAAGCTCGTAACATGGTTCTAAATTTTACATGAATCTCGTAAACCTATTGTGCATAACTGATTGCAAGAACTTGTATATCATTGTAATTATAATCACGAAAACTCGAACAATCTGATTGTCTCTGTTATGCGCCTAGCGTGTAATGTAGTCGGAGGTGACAGTGGAGATGAAGATACAAAGGAAGTCGTGCTCAACTCACGGAGAATGCGAGGTGAGAGGAAGAAGGGGAGCCGTGCTCAACCCTAACCCTAGAAATGGGAGCAGAAAAATATTATAAAGAGGAACAAAACATTCATAATGATTCATGGACCCATGAGGTCTCTTAAATTGAGATTACAAGACTTTGGCAATTACAAAAATACCCTACATGAAACGAAAGACACGAAACATCATAATAATTCTAAATAATGACCCTAATAATGTCATCACTAACATGAAAAATTAATAATATATATTTAAAATTAATTGATAACGAGGACTATTCTTGGCCCATATCTTCCACCCACCCTTCAGATCTAGTTTGTCCTCAAGCTCGAATGATTTGACTCATGTCTCCTTAATTTCATTCCAGAATTCCCTATAACGTGTTGCTATGACGTCAGCTGTTTCGAGTGATGGGCCATCATTGTGCGCGCAAGTATCACAACGGACTGCGGGGACCTGACATGGAGGTGGCGCTTGCGGAAGGAAGATCGTTAGTCAAAATATCCGGATTCGGGACGAATGTGACCGGTGGATGCAGACAGTTGCGAGAGACGAAGGAGCGGGCTGAATGTGAGTTGTGGCGATAAGAAGTGCCGACACTGATGTAGGGGCGGTCGTGGACCGCCGAAACATGTGACTAGAGCGCATGCTACATAATGAAGATCGCCGAGACCAATGACGACAACGCAATTTGTTGCGGCACCACCGCTGGGCGTGGAGGCGACAAGGACAGTGGTGGGAACTGTTAAGAGGGAGTCGACAGAGCAAGTGGCCGGAGCGGAGGCTGCGGGGTGGAGACCGCAGGGAAGACCGATGGAGACCGCAGGGACGACCGTTGGAGACCGCAAGGACGACCGGTAGTGACATAAATGGTGGCAACACCAGTGCTGAGCTGGGAGGCGACGATGTTGGTTGTGTGAACTGTGCGACGGAAACAACCAAAGGCAATGGTGGAACGACAAGAACTGCGAAGATCAGCAAAGCTTCTTTGAGTGCAGGTGGCATCAAGGATGTCTGTGGTGGGATTAATGGAGGCTCCAGTATCAGACCCCTGAAGCGGCATTTGATGTTGGCGGCTAGTCGTGCAAGCACGACATCATAGAACGCCGTCTTATTTAATAACTTCCGGAACATTGATCAAAATTTGGCTTGCTGGTCGGGGATCGTGGGCCCGTGGCCATGGCGAAGTACTCAATGAATCAATTCAGTACTGTGCCCAAGTAAAAGGGGGCGTTCAACTTGATGAATGAAGGTGCAGGGCTCAAAGTGGTGAGAAAGGTGTCGAGGACAGACGTGGATGATGCTTTTTGGAGGGAGTGGAACTTGTTGCGATGGTCGATTGTGATTTGTGGAAGGAGGCGATGGTTGGAAGGGCATCGTTTCCTCACAGAGAGAGAGAACGATGTCGATGGGCGCGAATTGGTCGCTGTAGAGGCGAAGATGAGGCTTGAGGGTTCTGCGACTGTTGAGACTTGCAGGGCACGACAAGAAGGATATGGGCGACGCTGAGTGCATGTGCGGCCTGCTTGTGGTATGACGATGTCGATGCGGAACGAAGAGCGCGGCCGGTGCGGCTGGCCGTGGAACGACCAAAAATGAAGGAGGTTGTTGTTGTTGTGGTTGGCAGTTGGCTCTGATGTTGGTTGCGGAAGAAAACTGTAGAACCGTGGATCGACTATATCTGATTTGTTGATTGCAGCGGGGAATAAGGTTGGAGCAACAATAGAGTGTAGTTGCGTTGTAGGAGAGGATCTACCTGGATTTGAGATCAAGCTGTTATGGGTCTAGTCTGTAACATTGTCGAAGTTGGCTGTTGAAGCGGAGATATAAGGAGAGTCGAGCTCAACCCGCGGAGAATACGAGGAGAGAGGAAAAAGGGGAGCCGTGCTCAACCCGCGGAGAATGCGAGGAGGGAGGAAGAAGGGGGGTCATGCTCAACCCGCAGAGAATGCGAGGAGAGAGGATGAAGGGGAGCCGTGCTCAACCCTAACCCTAGAAATGCGAGGAGAAAAATACTAGAGAGAGTAGTAGAACATTCATAATTTCATTCATTCATAATGATTCATGGACCCCTGAGGTCCCTTAAATAGAGATTATAAGATTTCGACAATTACCAAAATGCCCTACATGAAATGAAAGACACGATACATCATAATAATTCTAAATAGCGTTACTAATAATGACGACACTAATCTGACAAATTAATAATACATATATTAAATTAACTGATAATGAGGACTATTGTGAGCTCATATCGAACTCTTAAATGTTTCTCATAATCTGTAGGTCAGGTGGACATGTCAACATGCTATTATTTTTTATGCTTCAACCATACCTTATTCGTCGTTCAGGAAACATTAACACGATAGTTTCTTTCTTTATCTCTTCACAACCAAAAAATGATATTTTAGGGTACATTGAATGTGAATTGTTATGCTATGTTTACATGGTGTTAAATTTTTAGTGTGTTGATTCATTCATGAAAATTTCAAATTTTCTAAGCCTCGATGGAGATTTGACACCTGATTTTTTGCTTTTGTAGCTTGATTAGTGTGGGCTATCAGAATGCCTATATATGAAGAGTCAGATCATCTTATTCGCAATGCAAAAAGTAATCTTAAACCTGTGGTCAAGCATGATTCTAAACCCTCTGAAAATGTTGTACCCAATGAAGCTTCAGGGGACTATGATGATCATAAAGCTTATGTTAGAACCATAGAATCAGATTATCAAAAAAATGAAGTCAATGCAGCCTCTCCTATTGTCATCTCCAGCTCTGAGGATGTAAATTCTCTAACGGAACATGAAGTTCCTCACAAAAAAAATATTCATTTGGAAACTGATGTAGCGGAGATACCGATGGGCGATTCAGATCCTAAAGCACTGTTGACCTTGAATGCTCCGAATAATGCACTACCCAAGTACACTGTCAGTCAGCCCTTTACCCTTGCAACTGACAACCGTGCTTCAGGAACTTCTATATCTGCTACTGCTACTCGATCCATTAGTGATAAGAAACATGCTTATATGAGTAAAACAATGTTGCCAAATCTAGTAAAAAAGACTCAGGTTTGAATAATAATCTCCTCTTTCATCTTGTGTTTTCTTCTATTTTGTAGCTTTCTTTTTTACTGTTTATCGATCATGGATAATGTTAGTATGACTATCCGTGAATCTTTCTTAAATAATTGAGTAATACTATGTATGCTTTGTGATCTGAGACATTGTCTGTCACAGCCGAAAATATGATGAATCATATCAGAATGCTTCTATCCTATATGCTTTTAATGTTGTATGTCAAAGAACACATTTGTTATTGGATTTATTATGCAATTTTCTTATATAATAAAAAGTTCAAGGAAAACACGTCCTGAATCAATAGTGTTACTTGTTTCTCTAATATAGGCTAGCTTACACCTTGAATCAAGGAAACCGTTACAGCCTGATACTACAAAGCACATTGATGAAGAGAATGTCTGCTCCGTTTCTTTGTATCCTTTGTTTAGCATTTCGATAATAATTATAATTTTGTAGTTCAGATTATATAGTGTAAAGAATTTTGTCACTGTATTCTTAACCATACACAGAGCTACAGCTTCTAGCAAGGCCTTCAAAAGTAGGACCACAGTTGCATTAGCTCCCACTTTCAGAGTCAGCCAGCGTGCTGAAAAATGGAAAGAGGTAGTTAATTCTGTACTGTTGTGTATACTGTGGAGCTTGACATTGTCTCTAAGAGTACTTATGTTGTGCCTTCATACTACTGTGTTAGTTTTATTACCAATTGGAACAAAAAAAGCAAGCACTTGAAGCCAAAAGGATTGAGTATGATGCCAGAAAGAAGGTATATATTTTCTAACAATAATAATAATAAATTGACTAATGCAACTTGCAGCAATCTTCTTTGTATGTTTTGGTGCTTATAGTATATGTAAGAAATTAGTTACTTTTTTTAATTCTTAACCTTTATTTTTGCCACGCTCTACCTGATTGTTTAATGTCATAACACAAATGGAAAACAAAAGTTCTTACCACGAGAATATCCTGATTTAGTAACACAACATTAGCTATGTCTTCCGGACATCACTCCCAATAGGAAGGCCATATCGAAGTCATGGTTGTCAGGATCGCGATCCGGATCATAGGATCTTACGATCCTACAATCCAGATTTTGTAAATCGATCCTGATTTTGTAAAGCGATTCTCGATCCAAACCTACTATCCGATCCGAACCTACCTCGAAATGATCTCATCTAGGATATCGATCTTGACAACCTTGATCGAAGTAGTAAATCATGTATTGGAAGTGCACTTATGATACATATACTTCTTGCACATGCGTGCTCGGGCGACCGTCCTTACTACATGAGAGCTCCCCTGGAGATGCGACGACCTTTACGGAACATCTTATATTTCGTACTTATTATGTAATTGTCGTTGATGTATTTCATCATGTAGTGTTCTTGTCCTGTAGTGGGATTTCCATCTATATAAAGAGCCCCTTAGGTGGTGAGAAATTATCTTGAGTCTTATGTATTGAGCTCTCTTTGGAGAGATGAGTGTTTTGGAGGATTCAGCCTCCGGGTGCTTGACGGGGCTCGTCTCCCGAGTTTGTAATTTAATTTCTTGCAATGTAAGTTATTGTTCGTGTGCTTGTTCTCGATACGGGGTAGCTTGCCAATATTAATTGGTCTGACCTGTTACTCTCCACCCGCCACTTTCGACTGTCGGGAACCACCCATCTTCCCGTTTCCTCCATCATGTCCCCCACTACCGCTTCGTTCCAAGCTTGTTGTGATCGACTCAACAAGGCCATGGATAACATCCTCGCTGCCATACACGAGCTTCGTCTCCGACTCCTTCCACAGGCGCACGCCCAATCACTGTGCCCTAGCCTCGACGGGCTGCCTCTCCTCGCATTGCCAACTGGAGTCGGATGCAGCCCCCTCCGTGCCCCATGATCTCTGATTTCCTTTCCTACAACATTGCCCTCCGCAATAGCATCCTCGCTGCCATACACGAGCTTCGTCGCCGACTTGTGTTCGCGTTGAGTGACAATGAAGGAGATTAGTGCATGCTAGGTCATCGGCTAAGGGATTGGGAAGGCTGCATGGTTTGGGGATGACTTCGATGAGGGTGGGGAGGATAGTTAAGGATTTTGGTGGGGGAAAATGCAGAGGAATCGGGGTCGATAGAGGAAGATGAATAGTTACAGATGGGAAAAATTGTAGACAGAAGTAAGGGAGGCTTTCGGGATTTGCTCAAACGGGACACTGGTAGCTTTGGATCACCAGAGGAAGACCTGTAATGGTGTTGTCGGTCATTGACCAACCTTTAGGTGGAGTAGACGAGGTCGATAGGCTGTCAACGGGCACCTTCGGCGGGAACAGAAGCAAAGTCAAGGCTAACTGAAATGCGTTTGGCTGTCTTTTGAGAATAGAGAAACGTTTCTCATTCTCGAAAGGGCTCAATCCAAAGGTGTTTATTTCGTGGGTCAAAGAGGTGTTTAAATGAAGTGAAATATTTTAAAGAGAAATTAATGAATGGAGGACCCAAGGAGTCACGAGAGAAACCCGAAGAGTCACTTAAAGCTTCTGAAATTCTCTCTTTAATATTTATTTCTGAAAATTTTAAATTAATTCAACATTTATCAAAAGTGCAAAAAAAATAATTTCACAGCATTAATAATTTTGAGTGATATTAGGAATTTTTGTAAAGCTTATAATCCACATTAGCTTGCTTGTGCGTCATCCATACCTTCATTGCCAGACTTTTTTTCTTAAGGATTATATTGGTGGGTCGGACCAATAAGTGAAGCCAAAAAGCCCAAAAGGCAATACGCACGCCAGCTGCGTGCAACTCGACATAACAAAACTGCGTAGAATAACACAACAGAAACAAACTCGCAGGTATACGAAAATAAAAATAACAATGATTTAAGATGATGCCTCGCAAAGCGCATCAATACTGTGTTATAGACTACTTCCTTACACACAATCAGTAGGTCTAGTGGAGGGCGTACATCAGAGACTCTTACATTGCAGTATCATATTGAATATGGTTTGAAAATATGTATTACATGCACAAAACCATATGAAACAGTACTATAATGGCTCTGTCACGAGGTCACGAAAAAGAGTGAGATTGGATATGGCCGCGTTTACACCCTTATCAGAAAGGCTCCGTTGTTATCAGAATCAACTACAAACTAGCACCAAGATTTTATGGGTCCTATGAAATTATAGAACACATTGGGGAGGTGGCAATACTGACTTCATCTTCTGAACGGAATCAAGATTCACAATGTTATTTCATGCGTCGACATTGAAACCATTTAAGGTTGCCCCACCTTCCATTATGGCCACTCTTCTGCTACAACAGAGGGGCAAGTGTAACTCAAACTGATTCGCCTCCTTCGCACACGAAATACACAAGGAGTCAAGGAGGTGTTGGTACAATGGGAGCATCTAACTACTGAAGAAGTAACATGAGAAAGTTGGGAAGCCGGCAAAACTATGACTGGTATGAGCTTGCGGCAAGCTTGCTTTGGAAGGAGGTCATGCTGCGGATAAGCCATCTTTGGAAGAGGCATGTGCTATTGCAGATGCAGTATGAGGACACACGTACAACCCGCATGACGCGCGCATCAACAAATATTCATGCTTTTAAATTTTGCACGCATTTTTATGTTTGAATTTCATTCATTTTTTAATTCGGCAATTTTATGTTAGTAATTATTAGTTGAAAAAATATTAATAGATGAAATGGGAAAGAGAAGACAAGTTTTACCCCAACTATTCTCTTTTCTCCCATTCTCCTTTCTTGTCTTAAGTTTAAGGTTGAGATTCCCCAAGGGGGAAGAACTCACTTCCTCTTCCTCTAGCGATCTGACTTGGAAGACAAAAATTGGTGGACATTGGTGTAACAATGGGAAGGAGTTTACTTCTTCCCACTTCAATCCCTCTCTCTCTACACTAGTGCACACAGCGGCTCTCTAATGTTTTTTTTGTTTGTCACAAACCTTTATATGAATATCATTTCTCTATACGTAAAACAGATCCATTATGATGGGATTTTGAATTAATGATCATGGATGGCCATTTTTAGCTATGGTTGTTTCATGTAAAACTGTAACTCCTTCAAAAGGGTTGTTATTCTCACATTTCATTCCATCTAGACCTTCATAAAACAGTGATATGTTTTCTTTTCCCTTATTCATGATTACATACTTCAAATTGAAGTTTTTCTGCGGGCAGTTGCAATCGTTTGTTTTGCCAAACACGTGTTTAATGGTGGTGACTTTTTTCTGTATGTACCGGAGCAAAAACGATGTGTCAAACAGACCCAAATCTTCTAGTTGTCATGTGCAAGATAATAAAATGCATAGAAGAGCTGGAATATGTTTCTTATTTTCTCACCTTCTTGTTTACCATTCCTCGAAGGCAGAGATCAATGTTTCTCAGTTTCCATTGTATATAGCTTCTGTAGTGACTACCCTGAGATTGGAGAAGTAGAAGACGTAAATGTGGTTTAATTCATTAAATTGTTTCTTATGATTTTAATTATCCAGGAAGAAGAGGAGGCAGCTTTAAAACAACTAAGGAAGAGCTTGAATTTCAAAGCTACGCCTATACCGAGCTTCTACCACGATGGACCTCCTCAGAAGGCTGAACTCAAAAAGGTACTTTTGTTTTCTTACACAGGTTTAAGGGTGCAATGCCCTCACTTAGCATCATTATGTTTCTATTTCCATGCCTGTCAAATTTCTCCTGCTTTGCTAAAGGTTGCGTCCTAGATAAAACAAGAACTAAGTTTTTTTAAGCTTTCTCTCTAAGTTAGTGTGACCTATATGCTGTCCGATTCTATCATCAATTTATTCAAATTAGATGCAGGAATTGGGTTCAATTGTAGTTCCTGCTGGAGTTAATATTTGTCTAAATTTTAAATTTGATGTTTGGACAGACAATAGGATTGATTATGCTGAAATGGAATTGGTCTATTCAGTTGTTCAGTATCAAGGGCCACTCATAGTCTATTTTTTATGATTATCTATATTAATTAAATATGAAGGGGAGCCTTGGCGTACTGGTTAAGGTGTTGTCATGTGACCTTGAGATCGCGGGTTCAAGTTCTGGAAGCAGACTTGTAAAAATGCAGGGTATGATTTGCCTACATTTCACCCTTGTGGTAGGACGCTTCTCCGGACCCTCGCTGCGCATGGATGCTTTGTGCACCGGGCTGCCTTTTTAATCTATATTAATTAAACACCTAACTTTTAACACATCTCATGATTTATGCTACATCACATGCCCACCTAACGTTTTCCAGTTCTCTCTAGAAATCTCACTAGAATTCTCTCTAAAAACTTCTTTCTCTAGAAAACTCAGTAGGATTATTCTCTTATGAGTTATGAGTTCTGTCCCACTAGAGCTCTCCTAATTAAAATATTTTCTTGTAATTTTCTTTATCTAGAAATCTCATTATGATTTTCTCTTTAGAAATCTCTTAAGAGTTATTCACTAGGATTTATAGAATTTTTTTTAGAAATCTAATTACAACTCTCTAGAAATATATTTCTCAATGGTTCTATTTCTCTAGATTTCTCTCACTCAAATACCTTACTTCTAAAAAAATATACCTTTATCAACTATATCACTCTAAAATTTTACTATAAGCCCTAGAAGATGACGATTCTCGCGTTCCGGTACACCATTTTGAGCGGGTGAGTAGAAACAAGATGTTTGGTGGATAATACGAAGGTCACTTGGGCTTTGTTTGGTTGGGTCATTGCCGATGGAAAGTTACTTATAGGAAAAGTGATGATTCTAAAAAACAGAGTTTTGTTAAAAAAACTGTTTGGGTGAAATGAAGTTTGCAAAATGAAGTTTTGGAAAAGTTGTTTGGAAACGAAACTAAGTTTTAAGTGAATTTTTTTGTTCATAAAATAATTACAACCACAACAAGAAGGTATATTCATCAATCTCCACAACTACAGATGATCCGAGTAGGGCTACTCATGAAAAAACTACGACAATGCAATAAGCATAGAATTTTCATTGCCATTACTGTCCTACCCAATGTGAAATCTAAACAAAAAAATACTCCAGACACAGAAAAATTGGAACAACTCAACCATCATATTGAGCATCTAATCAAAAGCCTAGGTCAAAATACAATTCCGATTTTTATTGCATGTTTTACAATTGATTACAACAATAGAATGAGACAAGCACACATGCATGTCATCTTTCTCGAGTACTTCATACAACTACGCAGGTCTCCATGAAATTGACAACTTGCAGATCTGAAGATCGAACTCAAAACCAAACCAAAAATGAGGGGAAAATCAAATAAATTTACCTCCTATCTGTGGCGTTTGAAATCCACACTAACAGATCAAAACAAGTGAAATGACACAATCGATTGACGCCAACGGGAGAGAAATGCCTACGGTAGAGAAACGCTGACGGGGAGAAACGCCGACGAGGAGAGAGATCTGTGCAGGGTTTTCTGCCGCCGTCGATCTACGCAGGTTTGTCGACAACAAAGGGGGAGGCGCTTGTGATATCAGGCCCCGAAGAAGAGCTGCGTGGCTTTTGCGATTCACCGTAGGAAAAAATCACGGTTGGTGCTGTGAAAAAAGGGCGGACTTAAAAAAACGGCGGTTTGGAAAAAAGTCCAAACAAATGTTGCTTATTGTCAAAATAGCTGTGCGTCCCAGCCGCACAACAGCTGAAAAGCATAACCAAACGCCACCTGAGATATGTGTCAAACTATGAATCAATGTACTCACGACTGTTGTCAGTCCAAACATTTTTAATGACCACATTGAATTTGGTGACTATCATTTTTGAATCCGCTGAAATAATGATAACACTTCATTTATAGCTTTCATTAAGTATATCTAAGTAGTGCGAAAAAAACAATCAATGAAAGCAATGAATTAGAAACACTTAGAAATTGAAGCAACATGGCGAGACCCAAAAACATCACACTATGAATAATAACAAAAGGTGTAGAACTAGAAGAAGAAACATAATTAAAAGAACTACTTCGGTGTTTGCCTAGTTCACATATATTACATTGAAAATTGTCCAATAACAATGAAGACATAGTAGAAAATAAGACTTTTATAAAAAGGATAAATGACTGTTCTAGACGACAATGTCAGGAATCCAAAACAGAAAACTGCTCAGTATGAAGAGCTTGCGGTGGTGACGCACGGATGGAAGAGTTAAGCAAGGACATCACACAGTGTTCCCGAGTCAATCGCTTTTCCCGTCTTCAAGTACTGAAACACAGAAGAGGTAGGAAAAATGTCACGTAGTTCATAAAATTAGTTAAGTGACTAATTAAAAGAAGGTTACGAATAAACTTAGGAACATGAAGAGCAAAAGAAATGGCGAGAGAGGAGCAAGGGATAAATCTTTTCCCAACAATGGGAGAGAAAGATCCATTCGTAATACTCACCTTGTCTCTATCAGACAATGGAAGATAGAACACAAATCTAGTAACAGAACTGGTCATATGATCTATCGCTCTAGAATCAATGATCCTGTGGGTAGAGGGATGAGTAGATGCAACATGAACACCTGGTAGCCTCTGATGGGCATATAAGGACGAATAAGTAGAAGACCCAGTAGATTGCACCTGCATCAAGCGGAAGAATGCATGTATCTATTTAGTAGATAGAGCCACTGGAAGACTTGCAGTGTCAGGGCCAGCAGAGGGTGAGGCCTCCTCTGAGGAATCAGAAAAGTGAGCAGACCTAGACTGAGGTGATTGGCCTTGAGAACTACCATAGCTGCGACCCCCTCTCAATACAGAACTGATTTGTGGTGGAGTGAAGTCTTGAAGCCAGAAACAAATGTACTATGAGTGACGAGATTTCTCGTAGTAGTCACAAATTAGATGATCATTGTCGGTGTGCTTCAGTCTCGTAAAGCCCGACTATCATAACCAAACTGAGCGCCAGGGCTAATTTCTCGGAAACTAAGTCAGGTATTCAATTCTGTCACCGATCAAACTCTTGTTGGACGAGTCTATACTTTTTTATATTAGAGTGAGCAGGGGAGCAACCAAGGATTTGAACACTGATTTGATTGAAGTCCCGATGCAGTCCATGCAAAAATTCAAAGACTCTGTTACGCTCTTCCCGGGATTGAACAAGAATTTCATTCTCAAGAGACACTAGGGTGAGCGAGTCAAAGCAATCATATTCTTGATGAAGCCGAGTGAACTATAAGTAGTAGATTGAAGGAGAACGATCACCCTTTCTCAGGAGAAAAATCTTTCGTCACAGTTGAAAGATTTGGGTTGCATTCCCTCGACACGAGTAAGTGGCCTCAACTCTCTTCCAAATATCTATCGCAGTATCCAAGTATAGATAGTTTCGGGCAATTGATTCCACCATGGAGTTTGTAAGCCAACATGACCAAAGAGTTCTCAGATTCCCATTGCAACCGAACTAAGGAAGTCTGTGCAGGCTTCGGTGTAGTACCCCGAACATAATTAAACAGTCGCCTGCTCTTCAGGGCAAACGTAATATATCGAGCCCACGTGAGGTAATTAGAGCCATCCAGGCATATAGTAGGTGTATTGTGATCATGACTTGATCAAATAGATCCACCAAACATCAAGATAGAGGAAGAAGCCCCTGCGCCAAAAGTGATAGTAGGAGATTTGACGTTCCCTGACATGATTAGCCAAGAATAGAAATCAAGAAATCAAGGGGAACTAAGAAATGGACCTTTAGGGTTTGCTCATAGAAATAGGAGAGAACCAAGATCCATGAGGATGCCTCATCCAATGATCCACAACAAGGCACAATCAGTGATAAGATAGAGGAGGAAGAATCAACTTCTCAAAAAAGAGAAAAGGACGCCAAAAATAGGTTCAAATCATCATTTCCAGCGCCGATTGAAGGGTCGACTGACAACAACTCGGGCCGCGCGGGGGACGTGCGGGGGACGCATGGCAAGAGGCGGTGGAGCGTGCCGGGGTTAGGATGCAAAAATAGAGCGAGAAGTGGAGACGACGAGGCGACACACTTGGGATGGGGGAAGACGAATGCGTGCGGGAGATGAGGGTTTCGCCCTATGGAAGCTCTGATACCATGTTAAGATGGTAAATTGCCGTTGTTGATTCATTACAATAAGTCTCACTCTAATATATAGGAATGTGGGGTAATTGCGAGAAAATACATAGAATATAGAAATACAAGAAACAATAACTAATAAATGCTAACAACTGCTAATCCGCTACCACAACATAAACTAAAATAACGAACAATATGTTTAAAAGTCTTGTCGGCCATATAAAAGGGGCAGCGCGGTGCACAAAGGCATCCCCACGCAGTGAGGGTCCGGGGAAGGGTCCCACCACAAGGGTGAAATGTAGGCAGACCTTACCATGCATTTTTGCAAAGGCTGCTTCCAAGACTCGAACCCGTGACCTCAAGGTCACGCGACAACACCTCAACCGGTATGCAAAGGCTACGGTTCAAAAAAAAAATCATTTGATATGTCGACCTATATTTTTTGAAAGAAAAAGTACCCCTTGATCCTCAAAATCTGCATGCTGGCAGACATGTCATAGATGTCAGAGAATATTTATAACAGTGATTCCCAATACAAATATTGTATAAAATATTACATAATAATGGGATAACCAAACCCGAGATTGGTAGGGATTTACAGTAGAGAAGTAGAGAATGCTTAATTGTCATTGAAAGAGAGCTCCCCACACATATATGAAGGGAGAAAACGTACAAAGGACAAAACTACCCTTATGGGTAAAATACAATAGACGTGGAATAAGACGACTTGATTTCAACTCTCCCCCTCAAGTCAAACGGTAGATATCCGTCATTCCGAGCTTATGAGTGTCATCAGTGAAGACATCGGAACCTAGACTCTTGGTGAAGATGCCAGCCAACTGATCTCTGGAGTGAACGAAGGGTGTGACTAAGTTTCCTTTTTCAAGATGATCTTTGATGAAATGGTGATCCACCTCAACGTGCTTAGTCTTGTTATGCTGAACTGGATTGTGTGCTATGCTGATGGCAGCTTTGTTATCGCAGTACAGGGATATGGGAGCTTTCTCCTGAAGCCCCAGAATATGCAGTAGGGTACGCAACCACAAGCCTTCACAGAGGCCTTGGGACATTGCCCCGTACTCAGCCTCGGCACTTGATCTGGCCACCACATTCTGTTTCTTACTATGTCATGTGACCAGGTTTCCTCCAATGAATGTGCAATAGCCTGTTGTAGATTTCCGGTCATCGTGGCATCCAGCCCAGTCTGCGTCAGTGAAAACATCGATTCGCAAGTGATTGTTCTTAAAGAACATTAGCCCCCGTCCTGGGGACTTCTTCAAATACCGGAGGACACGGTAAGCTGCCTCCCGGTGTCCGACTCTTGGAGCATGCATGTATCTACTCAGGATCCCAACAACATATGTAATGTCGGGGCGAGTATGCGAGAGATATAAGAGCTTTCCCACCAATCTTTGATAACTGGAGGGATCTGTACGATCACCATTGCTATCCTCATCAATCTTAGGGTTCTCCTCCATAGGAGTGTTTGCAAGGGCACAACCGAGCAGACCGGTCTCCGTTAGCAGGTCCAACACATACTTGCGTTGGGAGATAAAAATATCTTTGTCAGAACGGGTTACTTCAATTCCTAGGAAGTAGCGTAGCCTTCCCAGGTCTTTAACTTCTAACTCAACTGAGAGACGAGCCTTCAATTTGGAGATTTCATCTGTGTCATTTCCTGTGATCACAATATCATCAACGTAGACAATCAGAACAATGATTTTCTTTTCATTCCTCCTGACAAATAGGGTATGATCAGAGTGTCCCTGCTTGTAGACAAACTGGATCATGGCTTTGTGGAATCTACCGAACCATGCCCTCGGGGACTGCTTCAGCCCATACAAGGACTTTCGTAAGCAACAAACAAGGCTCTCTTGTCCCCTACTCACAAAGCCTGGAGGAAAGACCATGTGCACCTCTTCCTCGAGGTCCCCGTGCAAGAATGCATTTTTGACGTCCAGTTGATGAAGCTCCCAGTCTAAAATCACAGCACATGATATGATCACACGAATAGAGTCCATCTTTGCAATTGGTGCAAAAGTCTCTAGGTAATCAATCCCCTGAGTCTGGGTATAACCACGAGCAACCAACCGAGCTTTATAGCGCTCGACTTTCCCATCAGGATTCTGCTTGACAGAGAAGACCCATCTTGAACCAATGGGTTTCTTGCCAGGAGGAAGAGGGGTGACATCCCATGTGTGATTCTTCTCCAAAGCAGACATTTCTTCCTTCATTGCTTGAGCCCATACTGGAATGCCAAGTGCCTCCTGCCATGTCTTGGGAATAGAAATCTCGGACAAAGAGGATATAAAAGACTGGTGAGGCTTAGAGAGGTGATTATAAGCAACATGGTTAGAAATGGGGTGTTCGGTACACTGGGCCTTACCTCTTAGTTGAGCAATAGGAACATGTAAATCAGCATCAGGATCTGAGTCCAAAGGCAGCATTGGCAGCGGCGGAGCAATGACGGGTTGTTCACCTGTTTTTCGACGATGATAAACATGAGGTAGCAGCGTGATGAGAGATGGAGGATGAGAGAAGGGTATATGAGAGATATCTGTAGTGAATGGAATAGTGGAAGGAGAAGTGCTACTATGCCTGGGGGGGATAACAGGAAGAGGAACAACATCACTAACATCATTATCTTCCTCCCCCTGACAAGGAGTCGAAGCTAAGTAATATGATTCATATTCGTGAAACATCACATCCATGGTACAGTAAGTATGTCTAGAGGGTGGGTGATAGCACCGATACCCCTTGGTGGTGGTAGAATAGCCAAGGAAAACACAACGGAGAGCTCGAGGATCGAGCTTGTCACGGAGTGGTTGATGAACATGAATGAAACAGACACACCCAAACACGCGGGGTGGAAGCGAAGAGGTATGAACAACTGTCATGGAAGAAAGGCGCGTGAGAGGGGTAGCATACTGTTACGCCCCCGCTACGCTTTGCGGGTCGCCACTATGTTCGGAGGAGCAAGGATGCGCTAAACAATGGGGCTGAACCTTCCGGTTCAGCCCCCAATCAGTGAACCGGCCGGCCAGGGGCTGAACCAGGCGGGTTCAGCCCCTTTGGGAAGGGCCGGCCGGCCCTTCCGGGCCCGGATATAAATATATCCGGGCAGCCCCCTTTTGGGGGTTATGCAGAGTATAATCAGGTAGCCTCCTTCTTCCTCCTAACCCTAAATTCTCTTTCAATACCTAGATCTTCTCTCTTAGTTGCTTCTTGTAGTTTCTCCCCTAACATTTGGTATCAGAGCCTTCGTCCATGGTGACCACTCGCACTCAAGAGGAGTCCTCACGGATTGAAACCCTAGAGGAGAGCGTTGTTGGCCTAACCGACTCGATGGCGGCCATGGAAGGGCGGATGGAGGCCCGGATGGAGGAGTTGAAGGCGTTGTTGAAAGGAAAAGGGCCGGCTAGTGAGGATTCGGCCGGATCGGGTGCGGAACTCGGCGGAATCGGCGGAATCGGCGGAAATCCACCCGGCACGGGTTCGGCAGCGGCGTACGGCGGCTCGGCGGGTCCGACTCCGCCTGGAATCGGCGCAGGGGGGTCCGGCGGGCCTGGGTGGGCGGCGTACGGGCCAGCAGGGGGTTCGGCGGCGCTGCAGGGTGGCTTCGCGGGTCCGATCCCGCCCGGATTCGCGGCAGGCGGGTTCGGCGAGCCCGGATTGGGTCGCGGCCAGGGGCGCCGGGGCTGGGAAGACCCGGGTGGGGTTCGGCGGCCACCCGAGGGTGCGGGATAGCCAAGGGGAGGGCTCCTCCCTCCTCCTCGTGGATTTGGGGCACCGGGAGCGGCCGGTTTTGGCCAAGGATGGGGCGGCCAGCCACAACCCCCTCCTTGGGGAGCAGGTCCGCATCAAGGCTACGGCGGTTTCGAGCAAGGGGAGCCCGCAAGACGGGAAGGCGGTCAGGGGGGACACCGATTAACGCCCGGATTAACTCGGATGTACTTTCCGGAGTTCGAGGGCGGCGACACCTTGGAGTGGATCCAAAAGGCGGAACTATTTTTCCAATATCAAGAAGTGCCTGAAGGCCAGTGGGTGCAGTTAGCGTCCTTCCATTTGAAGGACGACGCTTTTCAGTGGACGCAGTGGTTCCTGCGAGGAAGGGAGTACGTACCTTGGGGGGAATTTGTGGAGGGTTTTTCGGCCAGGTTTGGCCCGCTGGAGTACGAGAACTTTGAGGCCCTCCTTCAGAAGCTTCGTCAGAAAGGGTCGGTGATGGAGTATCGTACGGAGTTCGAGAAGTTGGCAAATCGGGTTCAGTGGTCAGAGCGGACACTCTACAGCTGTTTCATATCTGGTCTCAAGGAGCACATTCGAGACGAGGTGCAAGCACTCATGCCTCGATCATTGAACCATGTGATTACCTTGGCTCGTATACAGGAGGAGAGGTTCAACCGACAGAGGGCTCGCACCATGAGTAGGCCGGCTTTGACTCCTGCGACCGCAGCACGACGGGAGCAGCCTACGGGTACCAAGCCGACTGTGACTCGGTTATCGTGGAGTGAGTTGTCCGCTCAAAAGGAGAAGGGTCTGTGTTTTAACTGCGACGAGAAGTTTGTGCCAGGTCATAAATGCCAGAAGATACAGGTGTTCATGTTGCATCAAGACGCGGAAGAGCCGGCTCCGGATGAGGAGCTGGAGGTAGATGTGGAGGAAATTGAGTTCGGGGTTTCTATACATGCTCTTGAGGGTTGCGCTCCCCCGCTTACTATGCGGCTGGCGGGCCGGATTGCCCAAGAAAGAGTTACCATTCTGGTGGACAGTGGGAGTACCCACAACTTCATACATCCCGATGTGGCACGACGAGTTGGGCACGTGCTTGACAGGGGAGCTGCCTTTCACGTTATGGTGGCGGACGGCAGCCGGCTGCAGTGCGAGGGGGTGTTACGGGGAGTGGAAATGCGGATACGTGACTATGTGGGAAGGACTGACGTCTACCTGTTACCTATTCGGGGCTCAGACATGGTGCTGGGAGTTCAGTGGTTGCGCCAGTTACAGCGGGTGACATTTGACTGGAAACAAATGACTATGGAGTTTGGGCACGGAGAAAAACAGTTTTGCCTGCAAGGGATCCTGTCTTCTCCTGTTAAGGAGGTTTCTCTTCGCAGCTTGCAGCGGTTGAGCGGGGACGGACAGTTGATGGCGGTCCTTCGGGAGGTCCAGACCGGAAATTCCACGCCTTCTGAGGTACCGGTTCAGTTACAGTTACTTCTGACAGATTATGCTGATGTTTTTCAGGAGCCACGTACTTTGCCACCACCGCGGTTTCGCGACCACCGTATTCCGCTCAAGGCGGATGCCGAGCCGACGAATGTTCGGCCGTACCGTTACCCACATGTGCAAAAGGCGGAGATTGAACGGAGTGTCCGCGAGATGCTGGAAGCCGGCATCATTCGGCCGAGTACGAGCTCCTTCTCGGCTCCTATCATTCTGGTCAAGAAAAAAGACGGGTCTTGGAGATTCTGCGTGGACTACCGGGCGTTGAACGGCGCTACTGTCAAAGATAATTTCCCGATTCCTCACATCGAAGAGTTACTGGATGAGCTGCATGGGGCGCAACGATTCACCAAGCTGGATCTTCGTTCCGGCTATTATCAGATTTTGATGGCTCAGGAGGATGTTCATAAGACGGCGTTCCAGACGCATGACGGCCATTATGAGTTTCTGGTCATGGCCAACGGACTGACTGGGGGGCCTGCGACATTCCAGGCCAACATGAACGAGATCTTCAGAGACTTTTTGCGGGAATTCGTCCTGGTTTTCTTTGATGATATCCTTATCTACAGCACCACCTGGGAGGACCACGTGCACCACGTGGGGCAAGTCCTTGAGAGACTCCTCCAACACCATCTTTATGCCAACCGTTCCAAGTGTTCCTTCGGGCAGGAGGAGGTGGAGTATTTGGGCCATTTGGTTTCCGGTCAGGGTGTTCGAGCCGATCCACGGAAGATTCAGAGTATGCAGTCCTGGCCGCGACCGGTGACAGTCCGGGCCTTGCGGGGTTTCTTGGGCCTCACCGGGTACTATCGCCGGTTTGTCCAGGATTATGGCAAGATCGCCCGGCCCTTGACCCAGCTGGTGCAGAAGGATTCCTTTTCTTGGACTGAGGAGACGGAGGAGGCATTTCAGGCCCTCAAACGGGCCATGACCTCCACACCCGTGCTTGCCCTGCCCGATTTCACGAAGGAGTTCGTGCTGGAGACCGATGCGTCGGGGGTCGGCATCGGGGCGGTTTTGATGCAGGCGGGACGGCCAATAGCCTTCTACAGCAAGGCCCTGGCTCCTCGTACCTTGGGCCTCTCGGCCTACGAGAAGGAGATGTTGGTCATCATTCACGCGGTGGCGGTATGGAGGCCCTATTTGTTGGGCCGGCACTTCAAGATCAAGACGGACCACCAAAGTCTGAAGCACTTCTTGGACCAGCGGGTCTCTTCGCCTCTACAGCAAAAATGGGTTACCAAGCTTCTGGGCTACGATTATGAGATTGTGTATCGCCGCGGCAAAGAGAATGTGGTCGCCGATGCCCTCTCTCGTCTCCCAGGAGCTGCCCTCTCCAATATTTCGGGACCGTTGATTGACTCTTTGGCGGATATTCAGGAGGAAGTGTTGCGGTCCGACACGCTTCGGCCGTTGGTGGACTCTTTACAGCGGGGCGAGCCGGGGCCGACCGGCTATCACTTGGGTAACGGACGGCTATACTATCGGGGACGGGTGGTCGTTCCCGCCGATTCAGCTTGGAAGACGGTTCTGATGCATGAGTTCCACTCCTCTCCCACCGGCGGCCATGCGGGGGTGCTCCGGACCCTCCAGCGGGCGCGCGCAAATGTGTTTTGGGCCGGCATGCGGCGGGACATTCAGCAGTTTGTTCGCCACTGTGACATCTGCCAGCGACAGAAATATGAGACTTCTTCTCCGGCCGGGCTCCTCGTACCATTGGATATTCCGCAGCTTATTTGGGACACAGTTTCCATGGATTTTATCGATGGGCTGCCTAAGTCGAAGGGCAAGTCCGTCATTTTGGTGGTCGTGGATAAGCTTTCCAAGTACGGCCATTTTCTGGCCCTCAGCCATCCGTATACCGGGGAGTCTGTCGCCGCGCTTTTTGCTCGGGACATTGTTCGCCTGCATGGCCTTCCTCGGGCCATTATTTCGGATCGCGATCCTACCTTCGTCAGTGGGTTCTGGCGGGAGCTCTTCAGGTTGCAGGGTACCCGCTTACACTTCAGCACGGCCAATCATCCGCAGTCGGACGGTCAGACGGAGGTCCTCAATCGGGGTGTCGAGACATATCTTCGTTGCTTTGTGATGGATGAGCCTCGGAGTTGGCCGGATTGGTTACACTGGGCAGAGTACTGTTACAATACGTCATATCATTCCGCCAGCCGGATGACACCGTTTGAGGTGGTTTACGGCCGCCCTCCTCCGACCTTGGCCAGTTATGAACCTGGCAGCACTGCCCTTCCGGCCGTGGATCGGGCTCTTCTGGATCGGGATCGTATGTTAGTCACTCTTCGGGAGAACCTCCGCCTGGCACAGGAACGCATGAAGTCCCAGGCGGACAAACACCGCACCGAGCGGGAGTTCGCCGTGGGAGATGAAGTTTTTCTCAAGCTCCAGCCGTACCGGCAGTTGTCTGTGGCTCGTCGTGGCAACCATAAGCTTTCTCCGCGCTACTACGGCCCCTTTCAGATCCTCAGCAGGGTGGGGCCGGTGGCTTATACGTTGGCGTTACCGGCCGGTTCCCGCATTCACCCTACCTTTCACGTCTCTTTGCTCAAGCGGAAGTTGGGTCCGCATGTCCAGCCAAGTTCTTTTCTACCAGAGGTTACGCCTGCGGGCGAGCTGCGTCCGCTACCTGCGGATATCTTACGGCACAGGTGGAAGATTCGGGGCACGGAATACCGGCCCGAGCTCTTGGTCCAGTGGAAGAATCTGCCGGCCGCGCACAACTCTTGGGTAGACTTCTTCGATTTCAAGGAGCTCTACCCGGATTACCACCTTGCGGACAAGTTGGTTCTTGATGGGGCGGGGAATGTTACGCCCCCGCTACGCTTTGCGGGTCGCCACTATGTTCGGAGGAGCAAGGATGCGCTAAACAACGGGGCTGAACCTTCCGGTTCAGCCCCCAATCAGTGAACCGGCCGGCCAGGGGCTGAACCAGGCGGGTTCAGCCCCTTTGGGAAGGGCCGGCCGGCCCTTCCGGGCCCGGATATAAATATATCCGGGCAGCCCCCTTTTGGGGGTTATGCAGAGTATAATCAGGTAGCTTCCTTCTTCCTCCTAACCCTAAATTCTCTTTCAATACCTAGATCTTCTCTCTTAGTTGCTTCTTGTAGTTTCTCCCCTAACACATACTCTAGAACCCGAGAAGGAAGGCAGTTGATAAGATGAGTGGCCGTCATGATGACATCACCCCAATAGGGTTTCGGAAGGTGCATGGAGGTGATGAGACAACGGGCAACATCAAGAAGATGCATGTTTTTCCGTTCGGCCACACCATTTTGGGTGGAAGTATAGACACACGTGGTTTGGTGGAGGATGTCATTGCTCGAGAGATAGACCCCAAGAGCACCACGATCATCATATTCCCCCATTGTCGCTTCGAAGAACACGAATTGTGTCATTGAACTGTGTTTGTATCATCTTATGAAATGTTTGAAAAACAGAAGCAACTTCTCCTTTCTTCTTCAAAAGATAAACCCACGTAGTATGAGAAAAACAATCAATAAAGGTAACAAACCATCTATAGCCAGTTAAAGACACAATTGGGGAGGGTCCCCAGACATCAGAATGTATAACAACAAAAGGTGTACTACTGGGAGAAGATACATGGGATGTCGAATGACGAACATGTTTAGACATTACACATACATCCCTTTTTAAACTAGGAATAAACTGAGATAAAGCAGGAAAGAGTTTCTGGAGATAAACAGGAGACGGATGACCAAGATGCAAGTGTCAGCGGCGAGCATCAGTAGCAGTAGCAACCAAAGAAGAAAGAGCAAGGGATGATGGTGTAGTATCCAGGTAGTACAGACCACCACGATTCCTACCACTGTCAAGTATCCGCTTTGTACCCAGTTCTTGAAAGATACAAGAATCAGAGAAAAAGGTTATAGAACAGTTAAGGGATTTAGTAAGGTTGCTAATAGAAAGTAAACTGCGAGGAAAGGAAGGGACATGTAAGACGGAAGAGAGAGGAAGAGAAGAGGACCATGAAAAAAACCCCTTGCCGGCATTAGGAGACAAGGTACCATTAGCAGAGACAACCTTGTCCTTACCAGACAAGGGAGTGTAGGAGGAAAAACCTGTAGAGGACCCGGTCATATGATCAGTGGCTCCGGAGTCAATGATCCACTCAGACGGGAGAGGCATAGCGGCATGGGCACTGGGCATCGCAGCAGTAGCAAACAAAGAAGAAGTGTCACTGGGAATCAGATCAGACTGAGAGTGAAGCAGGCGTCGTAGAGCATCCAATTCTGATGTAGTGAGGTGATCCAGGGGCCGGCTATGATGGGCCTCCTGCATCTCTGTGGAATAAGCAGATAATGAGAGCGGGTACCAGTCGGCAGGATCCTCCACGTCCAGGATCACGACCACGTCCACGGCCACGGACATATCCAGGTGGAGCAAGGTGAGGATGAAGCTTGAAGCACACTTCACGAGAATGATCCCGGAGACCACAATGAGCGCACGTGGGAATCGTGCTGGTATGACTGAAACCACCACGTCCAGTACTCGTAAAGGCAGAACAGTCAGGAAGAGGAGCGTATTGCTGAGAGAACGACGACGATCTTCATCGTCAAGAACCATACTGAAGGCCTCACGAAGAGATGGAAGAGGAGACCGATGAAGAATATTGGTGCGAACCATATCTAGCTCTATTCCTAAACCCATCAAGAACACATGTAGGCGGAATCGTTCGTCACGCTTCTGCAACAGGACTGCATCGGCAGTGCAGGCGGGAGTGAACTGGTCAAAGTAATCCAACTCTTGAGATATGCGCTCGAACTCGGAGTAGTAGGTGGACACCGTCATAGATCCCTGCCGTAGCTCCAACATCCGGCGGGTGAGCTCATAGACCTGAGTGGAGTTCCCAATCTGAGAGTAGGTCTCCCGCACTCGAGTCCAAATCTCATAGGCTGAGTCAATTAACATATAACTGCGGTACACCTTGGGTGACATAGAATGGAGAAGCCATGAGACCACCAGTGAATTTTCTGAGTCCCATCGTGGCGAAGAAGAATCAGCCCTAGGCGGTGCCACCTTAGTCCCATCAATGCATCCAAACAACTGATGACTGCGGATAACATGCTGTGCTGCACGAGACCATTCGAGGTAGTTTGTTCCATCCAGTAGTACAGTGGTAATTTTCAAGGAGCCAGCATGGCCAGAGGGCCGCTGAGATTCACCCATCGGGGGAGCCATAACCATCGGGGATGTAGAATCAACCGCAGTTGAGGAATCATCCATGACGAAGGCACAAAAAAGCAATGAGAGAAAAAAGAGTAGTCGGCAAGATCAGAAAGCTGGCTGCAACATAGGGTCAAGATCTGGATCACTCTGGATGTAACAGGAGACGAGAAAGAGAGAGATCTGGATCTGGAGAAGCAGCGTCGGCAGGGGAAGCAGGGAGAAGCAGCGTCGGCCAGAATACGCCACAGGCGACGGCAGGAGAAGCAGCGTCGGCAGCGTCGGGCGAAGACTGCAGGAAACACGACGTCAGATGCAGCGTCAGGCGAAGATGCAGTGACCGGCGACGGCCGGCGAAGCAGCTACAGGCGGCGTCGGCATAAATCGGAAGCGAAGCGCAGACAACGACCACGGCGATGCTTCATGAGGAGACGGTCGGCTCCTTCAGCATGCCCCGCTGCCAGCGATAGAGCCGTGAGGCTCCATGCACGATGGGGGCGACAAAATGGCCGGGAGAGAGAAGATCGGGCGGCGAACTGAGAAGATCGGGCGGGAGGCGAGCGGCGACGTGAGGAGGATTAGGGTTCAGGTTTATTTCTTGCTCTGATACCAAGTAGAGAAGTTGAGAATGCTTAATTGTCATTGAAAGAAAGCTCCCCACACATATATGAAGGGCAAAAAAGTACAAATGACAAAACTACCCTTATGGGTAAAATTCAATAGATGATTTTTTGTGTGTATCCTTCTCATAATCTATCTTCATCACTTATTAATATAGTTTATTACACTCACTTCCTTAGTAATTTTGTTTAATTTTCAGACCCAGTTAACATATTTTAAGATTGCACCCCTCGGGTGCGTGGGGGGAGGTCCTTGTCAAGGGTCCGTTTGGCATGGCGGCGGCGGTCGTGGTTATGAACTGTATAAAATTTTTCTTAGTGGCGGTCATAATCATTGTTATGTCTCACATATATTCATGACAGTTCATTTTTGTCCCAAGCTCATCAGTGCAAAAATGTTGCACCAAATGAGGTTTGTAACCGCTACGTTGCCAAACGGACCCCAAATGAATTGTCCGCCAATTATGATTAAAACCGTCGGTTACTTCCATCGAATTCTCATCTTACCCGCTCATTTCTCATTCATACAAACTATTAATTACCCAAAGCTCCCTTGGAAGTTAGCATATTTGCAGGTTTCACCCATCCAAAATCTCTCCAGGGATATTTTTGTGCGTGCATGTTATTGAATGTAAACTTGCAGGGGAGGTATTTGAAATTTGAAAAGGTAGAGGGGCGCAATCTGTAATTTCGCAAACTTACAGGGGAGGTCCCGATAAATGACTCTTCGTACAAATTATCCATGAAATTGTTGATACATTGCTTCTTACATCCTTTCCCACGTGCAACCAGGTACCGACAACTCGCGCAAAATTACCAACATTTGGTCGAATAAAGAGCTGCGGTCACTCCACACATAATCCTCCCCCCGCCGACAACAAAGTCCGCCGCAGGGCAAATCGTCTCCGCCTAAACGACGCCGACATATCACGGAGCAGCCCCAACAATGGAACTCCGCCGCGCAAAACCGTTGAAAAACGGAAACACGAGGCGCTCAAGCCAGTCAAGGCCTCCGAACCTAGCTGCGCAAAGCCGGCCGAGCAGGAAATCGTGGACCCCGCGGATCAATCCTGACCTGTGATATCTTCTCCCTCCATTTTACAAGATGCTTTGTGTGATAAATTTTATTTTATGTTGCTTGTAACTTCAATTAAATTAACTTGAATATATGGATCATGGTGTTTTTGGTCTCATGTTCGGTTCAGATCTGTTCTTGAACTGCATTGCGGTTTTATTTTAGTTTGATTTGGCGGTTAGAGATGTTAATAATGCGAGCAAACATCGTGCGCGGCGGAGCGAAAATATCAAATAAAGTTGAGATTTTGGGAATAAGGTTCAGTTTCAACTTTGTTTGATGTGAGATGCAAACATAATGTTGATGTTCATGGTCTAAACCTGGATATGATATTCTTGAATTTTATAATAATATAAGGTTTATACACTTGTGTTAATTTTGTTCAGTGTATGAATATATTTTGAGCTATTCTATATTTAATCAAACAAAAAATAATTGGTTTAAGTATGTATATTACGATAACTTAGGGATAATATTATGATTGAACTTGTCTATTCAAGTTGATGTATAACTTAAGCGTCTATAATTTATTAGATTATTAGTTTAGGGGATTGTTATCCGCAGATCGAAAATGGCTATTCGCAGATTATTACTATTCGCAGACCCAAAGATACTTAAAATTGTCATTCACAAAAATTATTGTTATTCGCAGACCAACATTAAAAGTAAAAAAAATATCAAGAAGTGCACCAACACCACAAGTACAAGCAAAGACATAGCTCATTACCATAAAAATTGAAGCCTACATCAAAATATATATAACCTGCATCAAAAAATATGAAGCAGAATAACACGGGGGCGTGGTCTACCATCCAATTTATCAGAACTTTGTATGGTGACAACAAAACTAAGTGTTCTGCCAACATTTCGTACTCACGCAATTAACTCATCTCATGACGTCAGCGAGCGGGCGGCGTCGGCGGGCGGGCGGGCGACGTCGGCGGGCGGGCGGGCGACGCCAGCGAGAGGAGAGAGCGGAAAATGCGAAATGCGAGATCAGGCAGACGACTGAGAAGGGAAAAAGATATAGGGTTTTGGTTTGTGAATAAAGGATTTGAAATAAAAAGAGAAATATTTAATCCCTTTAAAAAGTGATATTTTTGATCGCGAATAGCCATTTTCGGTATGCGGTTAACAATCCCCTTAGTTTACATATTTTAATGTTAGTTGTTGCCATTTAGAGCAAAGAAGTTGGATATCTTGATACAAACAGTATTATAATACATAAGTGTTGCTATTGTTTCGTTTTTTTTTTTTACCCAACCAACAAATTGAATCGAACCAAAATGATGTCGTTTTTAGTCTGCTAGACCGAAACCAAACTGAACCAATCGGTTCGGCCTGAAAATCAGTTTGACTTGATCGGCCGGTCTGGTTCGATCAGTTTTATTTTTTTATACACTCCTAGTGAACTGGCTGTGCTCGTGCATATTACATAAATTGAAAGATGCATGTTACACGGATAGCATATATAAAAGTAATATATTGCTTTTGTGATGCATCTCATGGGAATATCCAGAAGGCTTGCCGGCTGAACACTTGATTAAAGAGGGGATTGCGCCTTCCCTTTCTCGATCGAGTCTGTTCTCAGGTGATCTAATCACGATGGTTGGGTCGGAGGCGGGGGACTTCTGGCAAGGCTGTCGATGACAAAAAGTTCAGCTTGACGGTGTAATCCGGCTGGGAGGGGCCGAGCCCGACACCCTTTGTTACAATTTTAGACACCAAAAGAACTTTTAAGTAGCTGTGACACACTGCGGGTTGTATTATTCGCGCCAAAATGTGCGCTTTCATCGGTAATACCTGTCCACAATTCCACATTTATGAAGCTGGATGTCATTCAAAGTGTTTGGTAATGCAAACTGTAAGCCGGAAACCAGCCCTTAAATCGTGTTACCGCCCGCAAGTCCTCTTTTCTCCTCAACGGATCTCGGAAAGACAAGAGTCGGCATCTCACTCTCATCTTCAAGTCTTTTGGAGCTCTTCCTTTTTCTCACAAGATGGAAGAGAAACAACCGCCCTGCATCTTGAAGAGAAAGCGATCAACACATGCAGTTTTCCATCACTTTCTAGCAGCAGCTGACTTAGTATTTTTCTATCCCATATAGGTTCCCCTTTTGGAGAGGCCCACCACCAAGCAACCTTGAATTTCCAAGGCCAACAAGGAAAATTTTTTCATGGCACCAAAGCGGTCTTCAAGGGTATCGACTTTTCTTCCTAGCCATGTGAAGGCTTCCTTTTGGCATATGTTTGTGATTCCCCCACCAAGAGGTGGTTGATTTAGGGAGTCTTTTGAGTGATTCATGGAATTCCCTTTTATTTGGAGGTGGCCATTTTAAAATCAGGTTCTCTCAAGCCTGCAACAACAAGATTGAAAATCTCGAGATCTTTTTGAGGATGCATGGCCTTCTATATCACAAAACAAATCTCCATCCAAAGGTATAGCATACGGGCTTTATTCATGTAATCTTTCAAGTCGATCATTGATATTATCGCCGCAAGACCGGCCCTTTTTTGTCTAATCTTCCTTGTAATCTTTCAAGTCGATCCTTGATACAAATTAGCGCCGCAGACCAGTCTTTTTTTGCTGGCACCAAGTATTTTTCAAAATATATGATTTGTTGTTAGCAATGGTTTGCAGATAATCATTTTTGATTTGCGGCTAACATTGCCCTTTATAAATCAAACCTTATAATATGAAAGAAGGGCAGTCTAATGCATAAAGTATTCCCGCGCAATGAGGGTTCAGGGAAGGGTTCCACCATAAGGGTGAAATGCAGACAAACTTTATCCTGTATTTTTTACAAAAGACTTCTTCCAGAACACGAACCCGTGACCGCAAAATCACACGGCAACACCTCAACCGGTGCACCAAGGCTTCCCTTAAAAATATGGACTATGCCCGTGATTGTAGGTATGAAAACCTATTTATAAATCTAAATATTACTCATATAAAATTAAAATTTAAAACATTATTTGTGCATATTTGGCCATCCTCTCACAGAGCTCCTGCTGTTGCTTCTCACCGAAGCTTCGAATCACAACTTGGCGTATGCAATTCCTTCAATCAACAGAAGGTTCTCCTCACCTCACCTCACCTCCCCCTCCCCTCTCCTTTACTAAGTGGGAAGCAAAAGAGAAATCCTTTGCTAGGGAATAATACCCCCCAGCCAAGGTCCCCTCCTAACTAGTCATAACCTCATGAAAATAATGTAAATAAAAATTTTAATTTGCTAAGCATATATGCTTGTGGAGGGTCATTGACAAGGACCTACCTCCCCTATAAGTGTATTAAATTACATGTTGCACCCCCTCTCATTTGTGAAATTACAAAAATCTTCTCTGTAAGAGTACATTTCATAATATTCGTGCACAAAAAGACCCCCACCCTCTCTGAAAATTTACTCCAAAGAGGATATTTTTGCGCAAAAATGTTATGAAATGTAAGATACAGAGGAGGTTTTTGTAATTTTTTTTATTTTTTTGAAATATTGCATTCGCATTAGAAAAGAAAAAAATGAGTACAAATAAAAAGATATTGCAAAAAGATCAACAAACACAGTGAGCATGTTCACCACTGTCGGCCAATAGAACGAAGAAGACATAACATAGCGGGCACAAAAATCGGTCACACGGTTCGCCTGGTGGGGCATAAACTGGAACCAGAGCTGACCAAATTTGCCAAGAAAGGCAAAGTCCCCCCCCCCCGGACCGGGATCCTCTCCATTTCACATGAAATGGAGGAGATCCATTTTGCGGCTATGATTGCATCTCGCAAATCAGACGGCGGGCAGGCGAGAGCGGTTGAACTGGCGAGTGGGCCCCGCAAGTGCAGTTAAGTTACTTCCCGCCGTCCGATTTAGGAGATGCAATCGTAGCCGCAAAATGGACCTCTCCATTTCACGTGAAATGGAGAGGATCCCCCCCCCCCCCACCCCACCCCAATAAGCAGTCGCCTCCCAGTGTCCCTTACCAAGGCTCCGACAGCAAGCCTCCACGCCCCCATGTCCCAATGTAACATAGAGGAGCCGGTGGCAAAAAGAACCGCACCATTCGCCGTACGGGCGACCACCCCAAGTCTGGCTGCAGAGTTACGACCGAGAGCACCGTCAATAATTTAAGAAGTAAGAAATATGCAACCTATAATTATAGGGTTAGTTATCAAGACGTCCCATCGAAGTTTGCGTAATTATAGCTTGCACCTCCTCCATCTTTTGAAATTACAAAAACCTTTTCTCACAAAAATGCTCCCTTGGAGCAAATCTTCAGAGGGGTCTTTTTGTGCATGGATGTTATGAAATGTAAATATTGAAAGGAGTAACTACAATTTCGAAAGTTAGTGAAGGGCAAGCTATAATTACACAAACTTCGAGGAGAAGTCCCGATAAATAACCGTTCATTTATTTATATATATACATATTCCCTCGCCGTAAATTTATTACGAGGGAAGAGAGCAACGCACCATGGATTCAATATCAGTTGTCGATCATCGTAGTAATCCATCCTTCTTATCTTTTGCCGTCAATCAAGTTGTGATTCATACATTCGTAATAGGTTTTCATTGGCGCGGGAACTAGCTAATGATCGGTTTAAGGCTTTGTTTGCCGCAAACAGAGCCTCCAAACGCCGCGCCAAACTAAGCCAAAAGATTGCCAAATAATGTTCCTTTGTTATATAGACAACAACTAATTAGATGATACTCTATACTGGGAGGGCAAACTAGGTAAATAATTGCTCACTTTAATAATTATCTAATCAAAAAGATTACTTTTTTATTAGCTTCTCATAATTTCATGATTAAACTAATAAAATGTCATCTTTATATCGTATGAAAGGCTAATCCAAAAGCTGAGCTGCTAATGATGACCCCAAAAAAGAAGGGCACTGCTCCAAAATCCTCTAAGTATATAAGAAACTATGAAATTGTTTTGCATGAAGAAGCTCTCATCTTTCTTCTTTCTCAACCCCAAAAGCTCTAATCTTTCTTCCCCTCGAGCGCTTTCCGCCATGAATGTGCATGAAATGAGGGGAATGTCGTCTGGTTCGAAGTTCTTCACGGCGGCATCGTGTGAGCGATTTCGGACCAGGCTTCATTCCCCCCAAATCCATGGATTTGGCTTCTGGAATCGTCTTCTTTGGATCGTTCTGTGAGTCTATCTTCTTCCTTCTTCTCTTCATGGATGAAATTGAGGTTCTGGAATTGAAATTGAAGGTCCAATTCCGACAAAAATGAACATTTAATTCTAACTCCAGAGCTCCAATTTCATTCGAAAATACGAAAAGAGCGAAAAAACGAAATCTTGCTGACTGAAAGAAGCATGGATCTGTCAAAAAATTGAATAAATTGAAGCTTTTTTATTGATTGATAATTTAGAGGTTTATTTTGAAGTAAAAAAAGGCATTTTGGGGAGTAATGTGGGAGGGGTTTACTTCATGGAGAAGCATTTAGAGGGAGAATTAGATTCCCAGCAGACTCAATATACTTCAAAGTTTCTTTATTTCATTATCATAGCATTGGCTAGCACAATGCTGGAATTTTATTGCTTATTTATTCCTTCATATATTGGCATTGTTTGTATGTTAATAAACATAGTTTTAAATTCTTCTATGTGGGACTAAACCAATATTTCAGTGTGCTTGGATGTTGGAAAAATCTCTCTTTCAGGTGAGAAGAAATTATTGGGTCCGCGCATGTACTACTAGGATTATTTTTTACAATAACTTTTTGGGGCGAAATATGAAGATTTTATGATAAAATGATCATATTTACGATAAAAGTATACTTTTTTTTGTTTGTTGGTTTGTTTGAAGAAGGATTAAGCCAATATTTTAGTGTGCTTGGGCAATTTCCACATGAAGGGAATTATTGGGTCCACACATTAGATTTTGTTAGGGAGCTCTGCTCAAGGTATTCTATATAGTCATATATATCAAATTTGAAATAGGTATATATAATATCTTCAGCACACACGAACATTTTATCACTTTTTGGGCGAAACATGAACATTTTATCGTAAAGTGATCATATTTACGATAAAAATGATCATGTTTATGATTAAAAAAGTAGTGTTTTGATTTTATTTCAAACGCCCGGCGGAGAGATAGGGTTGATGCTTGAGTACCCATATTTCTTTAGTATAAACTATCATCCACTAAAGAGCACACTCAACCATAGAAACAACATTACTCGCGCGAATCAGAAAGCCCATAATAAATTTCAGTTGAGCCTTCGACTTTGATACCACTTGTTAGAAGGCTCGAGTATATACTAACACTCAAATTCATATGGTATTTTTATACAACTAGTATAGTTTTCTCTCCCAAATTATTAGAACAAAAAAAGTTCTAATCAAATTGTGGCATACATGCATTTATTAGCTGAGAATTAGGAAAGAAATTGAAAATATAATCTGACTTCTCTCTTGTGACCATAAAGTTAGGGTTTATACTGTCATCGTTAGAAGAGTTTAGGTAGTCATAATTGAATAGTAGAGACAGTCTCATGCGACTATTTCTCGTCTGTAATTCATATTGTGTAACGTTGACAAGTAATCTAGACCGCAGGGCGACCTTATCATGAGACCGCAGGGCGACCTTATCATGAGTTCACTGCGCGCCAACTAGCTATGCGAATAAAGCCTATTTATTGTCTCAACATGGAGTGACCTCTTGAGTATATATATAAGTGACAATATATGGAGGACTCCCCCGTGTGGCCGCGGTAGTACCCGTCCGTCAAAATACTTATATCCGTGCTCATCTGCTCTCGGGCGTACCAGTTTTGTAAGACACACTCCTATCTTTTGCAGTCTCCCCGAGAACAACTTTAATTAACTAAATGAATCCATTGATTTCATTCATTTTTTTTTTCACGAAGGAAATTAAATATAATAAAAAAATAAAAATAATAATATATTATATCAAATGATTTTACTAAATAATATAATATCACAGGTATATTATATTACTAACAGAGATGCACTTGTCCGCAGGGGTGAATTCGGGGGGGGGGGGGGGGGGGGGCAATGAATTTTGACTACTTATACGTCAAAAAAGATGGTCAGATGAGGAAGAAATAGCTCTGATAAGATGCAAACGTTTAAAAAAAACTTTAAGAACGTTGATGTCTACCCCATGTTAAAATTTTTATAACTCGGTGCCGCATTCAAATAATTTTGTGCACCCCCATTATCAATTAATTTGTGCACCTTCTATCCAGTGTAGTCGTGCTTCTATTTTATGGTCTCTAAAAGTATCAGAAACTCTTCATTTATGTAATTCCGGTCAAATGTTTTGTAAGATAATCAAATTCGGGAACTTCGGTTAGCTTA
The DNA here is from genome assembly GCA_039583875.1 of Platanthera guangdongensis. NCBI lineage: Eukaryota > Viridiplantae > Streptophyta > Magnoliopsida > Asparagales > Orchidaceae > Platanthera > Platanthera guangdongensis. The sequence continues at coordinate 131,189,849 of CM077154.1, read as the reverse complement.
TTAGGGAACTTTGGTAAGCCTATTGACTAATGCACAGTGTTGTGATATCGGGCGGTGCCGTCCCCGCAACCATAGCAGATCCTCCCTACCAAATGGGGCCTTAGTTACACCCATGTTTGGTTTGAAGTAAAATGATTGTAATGAGTTAAGAATTCATTCCTCCATGAGATGTTGCTTAGGCTACATTTTGCAGGAGGTGGTCAACACGGTGGTTACGAACTGTTGTTCATGAACGCCAGATCTCACCTAAATAACTGCATACAGTTTATGTTCAAACTGTTTTTCATGGCAATCATAATCTCACTGTCATGTCAAACATATTTTATGACAGTAACATTTTTGACGAAACTCATTGGATGAAGTTCTCTGTATCTTTTGAAATTATATATTATACCTCTCTATCTTTTGAAATTATAAATACGTCCTCTCTAGAGCCAGCCGATGAGTTGTTCGTAATTTCAAAAGATTGAGAAGTGCAACCTATAATTTTTCAAATTTAGAGGGAAGGTCACCATAAACAGCCATATTTTGCATTAGTATAAGGTCACTTCCATGATTATATATGATGCTACACATTTACATAATGAACAAATATGAAAATAGTGGACTTATTAATTTTTGAGAAATATTCATTATTAGCTGGGCACTAAATTACATAACAAGCAGGGGTCTGCAATAAAAAAAAAATTGCATGATCAAATATTGAACTACATTGATCAAATTTCACTTGAACCCGACAGGTCCACGGTATGGCTATGGGTCGAAAGAAACTGAGAACCAACCCTTTGGACCGGTTCTTGGTTTTTGAGGTCAGGTACCTGGCACCCGACCTGATTACACGAGTTCTTGAGGCTCGAGATGAAGTGCATCGGGCCCAATATGTTCGTTCACTTCTCGACGAGTTTTAAAATTGTGGTCAATCTTATTTACATACATTATAATTAAGTTTCATTAATAATAAAGTTTACATAAACTTAACAATAACAAATCACCAAGCAAATCATTTACCATGTAATATGCAACCAAAAAAAATATTTAATATCATATTTAAATCATTCCACATCTCATCACCTGCTAATTTTTTCTATATTATTGAAACATTTCAAATTATTTTAATCATAATTTCATAAACCTATCCAAACAATCACAGAATCACTAGCCCTGAACACAGCCATAAGAAACAAAACAAAGGATTCCTGAACTCAATAACACATCCCAGCCGTAGAATCCGCTTTGGATGTCCGAGATTAAATTCAGAAAAATCCGTGGTCTTAAAATGAACAACATCGATTCAGTCACGACCACCCGAAATGATGGCACGGCCAGGATCAAGTCACATCTGCCCGCCCATTTGCAGGGTACTACTGCCTTAAAGAATTTCAAGGCGCGGGCTGAGGAGCCGCAGTCTTCTTAAAGTCGATCTTGTCAACCTTCACCTCGCCGTCCACGAGCTCGTAGACGTACACGACGACACGAAGCCCGTCGATGTCCATGAGCACGAAGCTAGGGTTGACGTCGTACGTGATGCTGCTGAATGCACCGGTCGCGGAGCCGGGGTTGATGACAACACCTCCCTCGTGCTTGTAGGCCTTGAATTGGTGAGTGTGTCCGGTGACTAGAATGTCTACATCTAATTGCCTCTGAAGCATTGCCAGTGAGTCCAGATCACCCCATGGAATAACCTGAGGAATTGAGAATCAAAATCTGATGCAGAAAACTTAAATATAGTGTAAAGGGGATGAACCAAATTCTAGTAAATTGTATTTCAAAAGATAAATACGTGCGCACGTCAGATCGTCCAAGGACGACTCGCATATCACATGGATTGAGTCGAGACTTTCATGTCTAACCTCCAGGTCGCTATGTAAGAGATTCACGCCATCCCCGTTGGTTGCCGACCATGACAAAGAGCCCGCCTCTATAGTCAATACTCCAATTCACCTTCCACACAAATTCAAGCTAATTCTTGTCCCCCGCCTGCATCTTTCACCTTCCACACAAATTCAAGCCATCTTTGTCAGCTCGACAACACTGCCCACAGATTGGAAAGTTCGCGTAGAGCAGTTTTTTTAAACTTCATTGCATACAGAACAATCAAAAGTGCCCTCGTCCATCACTCTTCATTGGATTCGTTGACACGCCCAACCCTTAACATGGACACTTCTAAAGGAAGAACTAATCTACCGATACAAAATCAGCCAATCAAATAGTGCTATGATCGAAGTTCGAAATTGCTACATTCACGACTTCATTAGGCTCGTCATTCATGCACTTGTGCTTACTACTGCGCATGTTTCATTGAAGAGTTCAATGACAAACTGCACTACACTTCAGTACCACCCCCAAATTTGTTGCACCAACTTCTCTACCATCTCTATCATGTCCCACCATTGAGACCCAACTTGAAAACCCATCACCACCTCCTATGCATGCACCCAATCTTCCACCATCCCTGCCCAAAAAGTACCTTGACCTCTTTCATCATGGACTCTATTTCCTCTACAAACAACCATATTCCCCCTACACAAATAACCAAATAAAGAATTATGCAAAGCTATCTAGAGTCAAAGATGAAGACATTGTCATCGCTAATTTTGAATCCCTCAAGTATGATGATGGTCACATCTGAAAGGTTGTTTTCTTAAAGGAAAAGTATCCATACATGCACACACATCAACTCAACCAAGCACGCAGACAAGCGACTTAGGAGATGCATGAATCTCCTTTCAATTTCCAATTTTTTTAGCTCTTCAAGTAGTCGTTTTGTTTTCCCTCTTTTGTACCTCGTGAACACTTTGTGGTAAGTTTGTCCTAAAAATTTTGAATTTAGCACTTGTGTTTGGGTGAGAGGCTTGCCTCTCGAGTTTGCATTGTATTCTCCTCCGCATTGACCCTTTCCTCTATCATACAAATTGTAAAAATGAGAATACCTACCATGCATTTTACTCTTCCATAATAAAAATCATGAGCGAATCCCTAGCAAAGTAGATATTATAGTGGGCTAACCCTAACGGATGCAATAAGCTTAAATGACCTAATATTTATGAATTCAAATAAGGCCCACTAGAAAATTTAGTAATTAGACTACATCCCTATTGCCTGGCGACTCAAAAAAAAACCTTCAAAAAACATTGGATGTATTATTTGAACAGTTAATTAAGTTTAATTAAGCTTTCACAAATCAATATCCTAAAGTTATTTATCAAACATATGAAAATATAAGTATATAACTAATTTTCAACCCGCTTAAATAAAAAATTGCCAGAAATACATAAATAGTTTAGAATGATTCTCTTATTCTTCGAGGCTCAAGAAATTTATTTCTAGCTCAAAATTATATGTTTATTCCTGTAACATTAATTTCAGGGACCACATTATGCTGTAGCTTGGAACAAAAAATCCTAATATTAATAGTAACCCCACCATGAACTATTTCATTTTCATTTATGAACTGAATAGTAATAGAAAGATGTCCTACCCAAACAATTTGACACTCGCTATCCTCCTGCCTATAAGGCAAAGATGGATCCTGTGGAAAGACTGATTCATTAGGATCAACATGAGGGCCCAACTCCATTGCATTGCTAGAATTCATGTTGTATAGTTGAATCAGTTGACCTCCTTACTTCTCTCATGGTATGACCCCTTGCTGTGGAGCCCCCTTTCTCCTTGGTCCACAGAGACAATGTCGAACTGGTGCTAAATCACTAATTTAAACTTCAGGCCGTGAATACTCCTCCATTAGACACAAACGGCACCACCAAATTCTCCATATGCCCAGTCTTGAAGCGTCTAGATTATCCTCCAGCCACCTGGCTGCCGTGTAACAATATTGATGATTACTCAACAAAGTGGAACCATCTGCTTGGACAACTACAGTTACAAAGATTTGAGACTTCCACTAGTCCACATAGTTTTAAGTAGATAGTATTTCTCAAGTGTATACCCTTTATTATGAGCCCTTCTCTCCACAGCATGACATGTCACTCTTACTTTGCGTGATAAATGAGATGAATTGTTTTAATACCGTTCATTCATCACTAACCTTACTGATTGATAGAAACAGAATGGGAACTTCTTGTTGTTAAATTCCTCTTCAACCTACAACCATCTCACTGGTGTTGGGAATTAGGACGAGTCCTGATGCATCCTTTGTAGCATCGGAGATACACCACAGTGTGGCTCTTTATTTCCGTTATCTTATTTCCCACATTACATTATTATGTATATTTTATTTCCTGCACATGCATGTTTCATGCTTGAAGATGGTTTACTAGACTATCCATAAGACCCTGAATAAAGAGATCCAGTAATTTAAAATAGTTACAAGCACTAAATAATAGGTAACGAATAAAATAAAAAGACATTATGAATAATATTATAGCAATGAAAATATATTGGGGATGAAAATATGGATATAAGATTCAAAAACAAAGGAGAAGGAAGCAGGCCATTAAGCAAAGAAAACTAAAAACCTTTCTCTCTCTCTCTCAGTCTCTCTCTCTCGGCCTGACATCATCTACTGCACCTCTCATTCCCATTCCCGTAACAGCTCGTAGCAAACGAGCCCTCTCCTCCTGCGAACGTCCGCACACGCAGCTGTCATTTCCTGATGTTGACTCCCTTCGACGATTAATGCTGGTATGGACGCAGAACGCATTCCACCAATGATATTAAACACATCTCGCCACTGACGTCTCCTCCCTGTTGGATTACCCCGCAAAGACTCTTTTGGGCTACTATTGACCTCGACGCCTCTCCGGCAGCCTGCCCTGTCATCGAAATACCTTTATAGGGCACTGTCAACCCTGATACCCACTCCAACGGTTTATCCTCCTAGTTTCGCCCAGCTGCATTTCTTCGCTAGAAGTTCTCACCGGTTGTGACCAATGTTATTAAAGGCGCAGCTCAGGCTCGCCTAAGACTTCAGGCTCACCAGACTCAGAGGTTTGCGTCTCCATACGCCTTTAGAATATAAAATGCGAGTCTGAGTGAGATTTTTGTTGTAATTTTTTTTTCAAAAATTAAGAAAAAAATGATGTAAGAACTCAATAAATTTTTATCGATTACATATTTGTGAAAGATAATTATGCGTTGAGACATAGATATGATGCAAGTGACCACATTAATTCTATTTTTTAAGAGATATAAATGATAGTAATGAATGATTAATTAGTAGACTGGATGAAGAAATTGATTGAGAAGCTGAAATAATGTTTGATGCTGATTATTTAAAATGTATGTGATTGCGCCTTACCTTCGCCATGCACGCGCCTGCGCCTTGAGCCTTGCGCCTAAGCTACAAGACCCCTTTGCGCCATGATATGCCTTTAATAACTAAGGTTGTGACTATTCTCTCCATGAGTCGATTTCCCTTGTAGCAGTTGCCCACTACTGCTCGGTAAATCCATCCATTCTCGCTGCTTGGAATTCATTAAAATATTTTTATTGGTTCTCTTAAATAATCCAGAGCTTGCCTGAAACTCCAAAGTTAACCATGTGTATCATTATTTTGTCATAAGTTATTCTGTGCTATTTGCCTTTAAAATAATTGTTTGGTGCTAGGTTTCGACCTACAAGCGCATGAGATTGTCCCCCTTGAAGGCATAACTTTGTTACAATCACAAAATTTTATTACTCCAATAAAATTTAGATTACATCAAATATAAGGAGAAATACATGTGGAAAAAAAACCTAGATGAAGTCAGGTTACAAACTGTTAGAAAAGCCCTGGTAAAGGCCCATTTAAGAGGCCCTTTTATTTCGTGTATTTGTCCCACATCTTGGATTGGGATCTTCTCTTCTCCCTCTCTTCCTATATAAATGTATTCATACTTGTATTTATTCATTCAAGAAGTATATACAAGGTTGGAGGTCTCTCTATTCTTACATGGTATCAGAGCCATCGGTCTCTCTCTAGCCGGCTTGCCTGTGTGCAAACCGCCGGGTCACCGGGCTGACCGCGCGGCCTGTTCTTCTCCTGCTTAGCCGCGGATTCGGGCGACTAGTTTCTCTCTACCCGTTGTTCCTCTATCTCCCCTTTTGTTGTGACCTCCTCTTCCAATCTCTCCCTCTTTTATAACCTTCTCTCACGTGGGGTCCACCTCTACCTTTTTCTCTCCTGCCCGGCCTTCTTCCCTGACCGCGCGGCCTCTTGCCCCTGTTTTCCGCGTGGCCTCTCCCTTCCCGTTTCTCGCGGTTTCTCTCTAGCTGCTGCGGGTTCCTCCCCTTCCTCGGTTCTTGTTTCTGTCCGCATTTAGGTCGCGGCCTCTCTCCCTGTCGCTGGTGAACTCCACTTGACCGTGCGGACTTCCCTCTTTTCCTTCTCCCCTCTCATCGCAGCGACCTGTCAAGTCGCATGTGGCCTCTCCTTCTCCCTTAGCCGCATCTTGGTCGCGACCTTCCTGGTCGCTGGTTGAATTCACTTGACCGTGCGGCCTTCTTCTCTTCTCAGCCCCACCCACGCCCTGCTAGTCGATGCGCCTTTCTTGTCGCGGCCTCTTTCCTTCTTCCTTAGCCGCGTTGTGGTTGCGACTTTCTTTGTCGCTGGTCGTTCTCCCTTGACGTGCGGCCTTCTTCTCTACTCGCCAGCTGCTACTCGTTGTGACTTGACTTGTCGCTAGCGATTTCTCCTCTCCTCTTCGTTGCATCCGGTCGCGACTTGCTTAGCCGTCTTTTCTTCTCAGCCGCTCGGCCTTCCTTGCCAAGCCGCCCGGACTTCCTTGCCAAGCCGCCCGGCCTTTCCTTGCCAAGCCGCACGGCCTTCCTTGCCAAGCCGCCCGACTTCTTCCTTCTGCTAGCCGCGCGACTTCTCCTCTTGCCAGCAGGCCTCCTCTATTAATCGCATGACTTCTCCGCACGCATTCGCTGCTACTTCTGCTCCGCTAGCCTGTGAGGCTACTCCGGCTTCTGATCTCCGTGATAAACTGCGGATCACTACCATCTCTCTAACTGGCAAACGCAATTTTGTCGAATGGGTTCATTCTGTTCGTCGTGTTCTCCAGACAAAGGGTCTTCTCCACCACCTGACTCGGGCTACTCCTGTTGCTCCCTCCGATGATTGGCTTCGTGATGACGATCGGGTCCAGTCTTGGCTCCTCAACTCTATGGACACCGAACCCTACCGGATGGCCATGTATCATGATACGACCAAGGCAATGTGGGAGGAGCTCCACTCTTTTTTTCTGGGCAAAACAGTCTTCAACACCTCTATGATATTATTTCCAACCTTCAGAATCTTGCTCCAGGTGCTCCCGACGACATGATTTCTTTTGTTGCCCAGGCCAAGACCCTAGCCGGGGCTTGGATTCAACATCAGCCTCCTACAACGGATCTTGCTACTCAACGGGCCCAGAAAGAGGCAGTTACCATAACGATGATGATGTCCCGCGTTCCGCCCCACCTGCATAGTGTTCGGGCCCAGATCCTCTCTTCCACGACGACTCCGTCACTGTTTGACGTCTGCTCCATGCTACTTCGGGTTACGCCTCCTATGGAGGCCCTCCCAGCTTTGCCCCTGCTCTTCTTCAACAACCTCTCCTTCCAACCCCCCCTCCTGCTCGTGGCTCTTCCACTTTGGGGGGGGGGGGGGGCAGACCTCCGTCTCGGGGAGGCGGACGTGGTGGACGCTCGTCTCTCAAATGCACATATTGTGGCTGGGGTGGCCATCTTGAGACCACCTGTTACAGCAAGCATGGGTTCCCTCCCCACCTCGCTGCCACTTCCTCTACTGCTCCTGCTTCCCCTGGGGCTCCCGCCCAGGATCCGGACTCTACTACCCGACGCGATATTGATGAGCTCCGCACCCAACTCCATCAGCTACAGGGTGTCCTCAGCCGCTCCTCCGGCTCGGTTGCGACCTTTTCTGCGGAAGGTATAACCTGTCTCTCTCCTAGCCCTCACTGGATCATTGATTCTGGTGCTACTCACCATATTACTTCCAGAAGCCCTCAAAATATCTCCAGCTGGCTCATCCCCCGTGTATCACTGTGGCCAATGGTGACACTCTACCAGTCTCTGGCGCCGCTGCCCTCCAACTTACCTCGGCACTTTCTCTTTCCTCGGTTCTTCATGTTCCGGGATCTCCTTTCAATTTACTTTCTATTAGTCGCCTGACAAACGACCTTGATTGTTCAATAATCTTCTTTCCCTCTTCCTTTCATATGTAGGATCGTCGCACCCGGAGTATCATTGGTAGGGGGCAGCTGGTGAATGGGCTTTACATCTTGGATACTCAACCCACTCTTCTATCCACCGTCTCTACTGTTGATTGACATTGTCGCCTTGGGCATGCTCCTCTTCTGATTCTCAAGCGGGCTCTTCCTGATGTTCCATTACGGGAGTTCTCTTGTGAATCTTGTATCTACGGCAAACACCATCGTTCTGTCTTTCCCCCTGCATGTACCCGGAGTAGTACTCTGTTATCCTTAGTTCAATCTGATGTATGTGGCCCTTATAAGGTCCCTAGTATTTATGGTTTTCGCTATTTTGTCACTTTTATCGATGACTACTCGCGTACTACATGGTTATATTTAATGCATGATCGTACTGAACTTACATCTGTCTTTCGTGCCTTCGTAACTGAGGTACGTACGCAGTTCGCCACCCCACTCAAAATCCTTCGCACTGATAACGCTCGCGAATATACAGGGCGCACATTCTCCATCATCTGCACCGAATTTGGCATCATCCATCAAACTTCGTGTGCCTATACCACTCAACAAAACGGGGTGGCCGAGCGGAAGAATCGTCATTTACTCGATGTTGCTCGCTCCCTCATGTTCCAAATGCAGGTTCCCATCGAATATTGGAATTTTGCAGTCTCCACAGTCTGTCATCTCATTAACCGCCTCTCTTCTTTTGTTCTTGATTTTGCCATTCCTATCCAACTCCTCTATCTCACTACCAACCCAGCCTCTCTCCCCCCACGTGTCTTTCGGTGCGTTTGTTATGTTCATCTTCTTGGACCTCCCTCCGACAAACTTGCTCCTCGTGCGGCCAAATATATGTTTGTTGGCTACTCCCGTACTCAAAAGGGGTATGTTTGCTCCTCTCCTTTCGATGACAAGATGGTTGTCTCCGTGGATATCACCTTCTGCGAAGATCATCCCTTTCACTTACCTTCCTCCTTGATTTCCTCTCCTGCTCTGCCCCGACCTACCGTTCCTATAGCGCCCTCCTTTCTGCCCTCTCCCTCCACCTCTATTCTTGCTCCCAAAGTCCCTCCGCCCGTTATCCGTGTCTATACTCGTCGCGGCTCCAAGGATGGTTCCCTGCCCCAGCTCCCTACTCCCAGTGACACTCCGGCACCGGCGGATCTGTCTCCTGCTTCTACGGCCCATCACCTGGCCAACTACGTTTCTCTCCACCGGCTCGCTCCACCTCTCTACGCCTTTGTCACTTCACTTTCCTCGATTTCTATTTCTAATACTGTGCAGGAGGCGCTTCAACACCCGGGGTGGCGGGCGGTCATGGAGGATGAAATGAGGGCTCTTTAGGCTAACCAGACTTGGGATCTGGTTCCCCTTCCTGCAGGCCACCACTGTGTCAGCTGCAAGTGGGTTTTTGTTGTTAAACATACCGCGGATGGGACTGTTGAGCGTCTGAAGGCCCGCCTCATAGCCCGAGATTTTACTCAGCAACACGGCCTTGATTATGAGGAAACTTTCTCTCCAGTGGCCAAATTGAACACGGTCCGAGTTCTTCTTTCCTTGGCTGTTCACCGTCATTGGCCTCTTTATCAGCTGAATGTTAAAAGCATCTTTCTCAATGGTGATCTACAGGAAACTGTTTATATGCATCAACCTCTCGGGTTTGAGACCACGGGGGAGTCTCAGGTTTGTCATCTTCGAAAATCTATTTATGGTCTCAAACAGTCCCCGCGTGCTTGGTTTGACAAATTCAGCAAGGTAGTCCGCGATATTGGCTTCACTGGGAGCTCGGCTGACTTCTCTCTCTTCACTCGACACCGGCCAACCGGAACTGTGATTCTACTTGTCTATGTTGATGATATCCTCATTACTGGAGACAATACTACAGGGATACAACATACCAAGCAACAGTTGAACTCCGCCTTTCAGACCAAAGATCTTGGGAACCTACGGTATTTTCTCGGGCTTGAGGTTGCACGACGGCCTGATGGTCTTGTATTATCCCAAAGGAAGTATTGTATGAACCTCCTTCATGATGATGGCTATTCGGGAAGCAAACCTACGGATACTCCAATGGACGCTAATCACAGGCTCTCGGCCCATAGCTCTGACTCCGATAAGCAGCTTACGAATCTGGAATACTACAGACGCCTGGTTGGGAAACTGATCTACCTTACAGTTACTCGACCAGACATCTCCTTTGTCGTAGGAGTCGTGAGTCGATTTATGCATGCTCCTAGGACATCTCATCTTCAAGCTGTCGAGCGCATTTTTCGGTATCTCAAGAACGCTCCAGGACAAGGGTTTGTGTACAAGCCATCCACATCACTATCTCTTGTTGCATACTCGGACGCTGACTATGCAGGATCCATTGATGATAGGCGATCTACATCTGGTTTCTGTACCTACTTCGGTGGTCATCTCATAACCTGGCGTAGCAAGAAACAGAATGTGGTTGCTCACACTTCTGCTGAAGCTGAGTACCGGGCCATGGCTGCTGTAGTATCCGAGTTAACATGGCTTGAGAGCCTTCTGGGAGACTTGAGTGTTTGTCTCTCATCACCGGCGACCCTATTTTGTGATAGTCAAGCAGCAATACATATTGTCAAGAACCCGGTATTTCACGAACGCACAAAGCATATTGAAGTTGACTGTCACTTTATTCGGGAAAAAGTACAGTCAAAGAAGGTAAATCTGGAGCATGTTTCTGCTCCAAATCAAGTTGCTGATATCCTGACCAAAGCTCTCTCCCGGCCGTTCTACTACCAATTTTTATCCAAGCTTGGCGCCTACGACTTGTACGCTCCAGCTTGCGGAGGAGTGTTAGAAAAACCCTTATAAAGGCCCATTTAAGAGGCCCTTTTATTTCTTGTATTTGTCTCACATCTTGGATTGAGATCTTCTCTTCTCCCTCTCTTCCTATATAAATGTATTCATACTTGTATTTATTCATTCAAGAAGTATATACAAGGTTGGAGGTCTCTCTATTCTTACACAAACTATACACAAGACAATGAATAAACTGGCTGCAATCTGCAAATACAGACGCACAAGATTCTTACTGGAATGAATCTTCATCATTGACGACTACTACCATCACCAGAGAAGAGAGCCTCCACTAAGACTTGTATTTGGTACTCGTCAGACCTATACTTGGAACTTGCCATAACTGCACTTGGAACTCGGGAGACCATATTCTGCACTAGTCAAACGGTACTCGGCGACCTGTAATCGGTGAACAGTACTCATCGCTCACCAAACAATATGCATTTGGCGCTCGACGCACAATACTCGCTGACTGTTCACTTCTCATGGAGCAGCGTACCAAACCCATGAAACAAAGGACTACTTATAGGAGTGAAGCCTCCTCCCAACCGGATTCGAATTCGGATTAGAATCAACAAGAACCACAATATTTAGGGGGTCAAATCTCAACTAGGCATGCACGTGGTGTGGTTTGGGTCCAAACTATAGCCGCCCCACAAGGGTGCAGCTTTGGCTAAAGTAAAATCACACCGCACCGAAAATCATGATTGTTAGGATTGCGATCCGGATCATAGGATCTTACGATCCAGATTTTGTAAATCGATCCAAATTTTCTAGAGCGATCCTCGATCCAATCCTACCATCTAATCCAATCCAACCTCGAAACAATCTCATCTAGGATCTCGATCCTGACAACCTTGCAGAAAATATGCACCGCGACTTCAACAAATATTTTTCTTTTCGGAGTTTTGTAGAGTAGTGGTTTTTAGAGTGATGATCATAAGTATTTCAAATTATCTCTGAGTTAATAGTGATAATGAGTCGATGACAATGATAAGGAGTTACCATCATATGTCATCCAACAAAATTAGTAGAAATACAGTTGCTAAAAATGTAGGAAGCCCAAGATAAAATAGTAATGATGCATTGTTATTGAACATATTTTTAAGTTCTTAATTCTAATAATACGGGACACTTTTCAATTCACGACTTCATGAGTAATAGTAAGATCAAACACATAAAAACCAATTGAATACAAATTCAAGCATAAGACTACATAGCCTGCAATGCAGGAGAGAAGAAATGGGCAAGATTCACATAATGCATGGGATAACAAAGCTCAGTCTACAGAAAGGATAAGGAAAAAAACATAAATAGCATGATAATGGCATTATTCAGCCGATGAGGACATAGTTAAATCTCCCATAATTCAACATCTACATTCCATCTTTCATCCATAGCTTTAACAAGCTAGAAGCCCCATGAGGAGAAGAACTAACAGGAATTAGAGCATGAAAACTGAAAAAAATCAGCCGACTAATTATTTAAAATATCAAGAATTAATGGAAATTGGAGCCTGAAAAAAGAAGTCTACTGGTTAAGCCTGTAAGGCTGCTAATGGCATTATTCAGCAGATGCTGACATCGTTAAATCTTCCCTAACTCAACATCTACATTCCATCTTTCACCCAGAGTTTTAACAAGTTAGAAGCCCCATGAGGAGAAGAATGTTATAATCCTTTCCTGGAGGGATTATAACAATCACAAGCAATTGATAATTTCAATCGCGGTAAAATGCAATGCAATTGATAACCAGCACAAAACAATTTCAATTAAACGCGGTAAAATTGCAATGAACCAAATCAATTGATAATTGCATCATAGATTATCCCATAATTCACAGCACAAAAACAAGGAGAAGAACTAACAGGAATAGTTTGATAATTATTTAAAATATCAAGAACTAAGAGGGTAAGACAGGCATCACCCTCTTAAATCTTCCCTAACTCAACATCTACATTCCATCTTTCACCAGAACAAATGATCGCAATACTAAGAGGCAGACCGAATCACTCTCTGAACAAATGATTGCAGTGCCGAGAGGAAGGGCTTCGTCTTCTTCGCGGGAGCTTAACAAGGGAAAGGAACACAATTAAACATTAATCTGAAGCGTCTGCTCTCATCCTCACTAACTGCTATTTATAACTATACAACAGCAGTGATATTACTGATTTACCCCTGTTCGTTTATTTTTGAATAATTTACTTACCGCCATTTTTCTGCGCCAAAAGCAGATACAGGTAGCTCTCGGAAAACAGCTTGAACATTTGGAATGTATCAATGCCTTCCCCTTCACTGATTCCTTCACCTCAAGGAACGAATTGAGGGCAACGACGCCGCAGCAGCCATAGATCTTCCCAGGTAAGCATCTGCCGCCATCCCATTCTACTATAGAAGCAGGAGCTGAGCGACTATCTTGCTGTTTTGCTGAGTGATTCTCCTGTCCAGAATCACCAAGGGTTCCATCTGCAAATTGCCCTCCATTGTAACTGTTGTTGGAAGAGGAGTGATTTGAACTGGAAGCTCGCCTTTATGTTCTTGAAGTTGAGAAATATGGAATGTGTGATGAATTTTAGCACCCTCCAGAAGATCCAGGCGATATGCCACCACTCCTATGTTCTCGACGACCCGGAATGGACTAAAAAACTTGGGGGAAGTTAGTGAAACCCATGAGATCAGAGATTGATTTGTTTGTAAGGTTCTAACTTGATATACAGCCAAGAATTAACCTCAAGGACTCTTTCTCTCCGCTTCCTATCTGCAATAAACTGCATGCGATTTTGAATCTGGTGTAAATTGTGCTTTAGAAAAGATACCATCTTCTCCCTAGCTTCCAAAGAACGGTCCACCGCCTCAACAATTGCAGAGCCCTCAATGTAAGGCTATGCTGTGTGGGTTCTTGACCATACCCATGTCGTAGGGAGTCATCTTGGTTGCACTCTGGAATGCTGCATTGTACCACTATTCCATCATTGGTAGCCAGTTTTCCCAAGTCTTAGGTCGTTTGAAGCACATGCACCTCAAATAGTTTTCAAGACAACGATTCACAACTTCCGTTTGGCCATCAGTTTGAGGATAGTACATCGTGGACATTCTCAATTGTATTTGGAGAATTCAAAATAGTTCCTGCTAGAATTGACCGACAAACAAAGCATCTCGATCACTAACAATTAATTAGGTAACCCATGTAATCTTACTACTGCATCCAGGAAAAGTTGAGCCACCTTGTCGGTTTTATAAGGATGCATGACGGCTACGAAGTGAGCATGTTTGTTCAGTCTATCTACAACAATCAGGATAGTAGATTTCCCATTGTTCTTTGATAGGCCATCAATAAAATCAAGGGAGATATCTTGCCAAATTCTCTCAGGCACCGGCAAGGCGGCAACGACTGCAACAAACCAATAGACTTCCGGTGATCTGACTTATATTGCTGGCATACATTGCATTTTTGGATGTAAGTGTAGATGTCTAGCTTCATCCCCTTCCAATAAAACATCCTCTTCAACCTTAATGCCAGAGTGACCCCCCTACGAACCCATCATGATAAATTTGTAGAAGCATGGTCTTCAATGCTTCATCCTGACCAATTGTCGGCTTTCCCTTCCTCTTAAGTAAACCATGAATCCACAAATATTTAGGCCTACTTAGACTGCTCACCTCTTTCTCCACAATGATTTTTTGAATGTGGAAATCACTGGTCCAAGACGCTTTCATCGATTGTAGGATACCAGAAGTGATAGTAACTACTGCATTTAATTGAGCCTTTGGAATCTCATGTTGTCTGGAGAGGGCATCCACACACATTCTCCTTCCCTTTCTTATACTGGATTTGAAAATCATAACCCCATAAGTTTAGCCAAGTACTTTTGTTGAGCCGGTGTGGCGATCTTTTGATCTAACAAAAACCTTAAGCTCAGGTGATCCATCCTTATGATAAAGGGGCAACCAATTAGATAGTGCCGCCAATGTTGAACAACCATCACAATGGCAAATAATTCCTTCTCGTATACTGAAAGGAAACTATTCCTCCTCCCTAAAACCTTGCTGAAATAGGAGCAATGGGTTGCCCTTCGTGTAGTAAGATTGCTCCCACTCCACTCTCCAATGCATCTGATTCCAGGATGAAGATCTTGTGGAAGTCAGGTAGTCTCAATACCAACAGTTCAGAAACTGCCTTCTTCAACTGATCGAAGGCTGCGGCTGCTGCGGCTGCCCACCTAAATGTTTTTTACTTCAAGAGTTCAATTAGAGGTTTAGCCATAAGTGCATACTCAATCATCGCTTGGATTTTGAGGGGGACAGTTTTCACCCCCTTGTTGGATATAAGATGGCCTAGATAGTGTACCTGTTAATGTCCAAAGGAACATTTCCCTTAAGAAACAACTGCTGAGATCTTAAATCCTTGAAGGTAAAGGTCAGTTGTTGGATGTGCTCACTCCAGGAATTGCTGAAAACTAAAATATCATAGAAGAACACCGACAAAAACGTTCTTAATTGATTCTCAAAAATCTTGTTCATCATACTTTTGAAGGTGGAGGGAGCGTTGTAAAGAACTCATAATACCCTTGATGACTTGGTGTGTTCTAAACGCAGTCTTGTGGACATCATCTGCGTCATTCTCACTTGGTGATATTCGGCCCTCAAGCCCGATTTAAAGAAGACATGGCCCCGTGCAATTATTCTTCAATGATGGGTATTGAAAACTTATCTTTCATCGCGGTTTATTAAGCTGCCTATAATCGATAAATAACCACCATGTACCATCTATCTTCCTGACCAACACAACTAGTGAAGCATATGGGCAACATTTATACCAGATGACTTGCGTGCCTAGCATTTCTTTGATTAACCTCTCTATCTTCATTTTCTCCAAAGGGAGGATAATGATAGGGCCTTATATTGACATTCACAACTCCCTCTTTAAGAACCATATGGTGTTCATGATCCCGATGTAGGAGGCAACTCCCTTGGCTCAACAAATAGATTTCTGAACTCATGAAGGCATGCAATTGTGTATTCTCCATAGTCGATAACCACTTTCCCGTCAACTGGGAAGAATTGGAACGCACCGGAATGTCAAAAATTTTAGGTGAAATACTCTCTTGGATGTTACACACCGCCATCATTGTAAGTTGCCTCTATTTGGAGAGTAATTTGCGCATTCTCCTTTGTTTCATCCAAGTTCTATCCAATTGTGACTTGTCATCCGACTATTCGACAACGTGTCCTTCGACTGTCCAATGACGTATCCTCTGAATGTTTGACGACATGCTCTCCGACTGTCTGACGACATGTCATCCGATTGTCTGACAACATGTCATCCAACTGTCAAATGATATGCAATCTGATAACATGCAATTTGATTATCCAACAACACGCCAACCCATTGCACAACGACAGGCCCGCCGACATGTCCAAAGTCAAGCCATCTACCTATTAGGCAACAAGCCATCCGACAGTCCGACGACAAGCCGTCTGCTTGTCTGACGACAAGCCATCTGACAGTCTGACATGTCATTTGATTGTCTCACAACATGCCAACCCACTGTCTGATGGCAAGCCCAACGAAATGTTCAATGACATGTCATCCGACTGTCTAACAACATGACAGTTGGCTATCTGACAACATATCATTCGATTAACCGACAAAATGTCATCCAACTGACCCACAACAAGCCATCTTACTTCCTGATGACATGTTATCTCACTGCCCATCCAGCTGTCCAACGACAAGTCATCCGACTGTCTGACGGCATGCCATTCGACTGTTCAATGACATGCCTTCCCAATGTCCGACAACATGTCTTCCGACTGTCTGGCGGCATGTCATCTGACTGTCTGTTCGACATGCCTTACGACTGCCCGACGACATTGCCATGGCATGCCATTCGACGATCAGACGACATGCCAACCGACATTCATACCAAGATTTTTACTAATCTCTGTTTACTTTTTAATTCTTAATAATATTTTATATAAATATACATATATGTAAATAAATTTGAAAATAAACATGTGATCCAACCATCCGACTGTCCGACAACATGCCTACAGACTGTCCGGCAACATGCCTTTCGACTGTCTGACAATATTCCTTTCGATTGTTCGATGACATGCCTTTCGACTGTCCAGCAACATGCCTTTTGGTTGTTTGACGATATGCCTTTCAACTGTCCGACGATCTCAGCTGACAGCCCGACGACATAGGCCAAGGCATGTCATCCGACAATCACCGTATGATTAGAATGGTAATGAGAATTCCGACTTTCCGTCGAAGACAACATTCCTCCAGATTCTGCTAATCTCTAAGTTTTCAGGCTTGCAAACATGGCCCGAACCTCCTCCAGAATTCGATTATGCTGATCATTTGGCGTCTTGATAGAACAAGCCATAGCTTCCTGATTCTGTTTCAAGATCTCCCAATCAGATTGTAAATCTTTCAATCGGGTCGCATCCACAACTGAAATAGCTACAAAACCCAGCCCGGCAACATGCCGCCCAAATGCCCGACGACATGCCGCCCGAATGCTCGGCGGCATGGCGCCCGACTATCCGGCGACATGATATTTGATTGCCCAACGGCATATGAAATGGTATGCCATTCGACGATCATGCGACATCCCAACCGACATGTTTGACGACATGCCAACTGACATGTCCGACGACATGCCATCTGACATGTCTGATGACATGTCAACCGACTGTTCGACGACATGCCATCTGACAATCCCACGGAATGCCTTCCGATTATCCCACGACATGCCATCTGACAGTCCGACGACATGTCACCCGACTATCCGACAATATGCCAGTCGACTGTCTGATTACATTCCATCAGGTTGTCCGACGATATGTTGCGATATATCAATTAACTGTTTGACAATATGTCGTGGCATACCCATCCAACTATCTGACAACATGCCAACCAATTGTCCGACTGCATGCCACTCAACTGTCTGATGACATGCCCTCGACATGTCCTCTCATTGATAGACTTATCCCAACTATGTACAGTATGATATAAGAATCCTCATTTTACATTAGTTACTGTGAGTGCTACCTAAGTTGTAAAAGTTAATCTACACAAATCTTTGTTAACAACTTTCATTCAAGTTATATTTGGTCTACCACTTAATCCTGATACTTATATACTAATTCTACATCATTACTTTCAACAAAATGTCATAAACTTTAAATATAATGTTATAATTAGCAGGTCATCCAACATTGATCGCTCTACTAAGAAATAATTTCCAAATTTATTCTGACATGATTCATCCAATACTCTTTCAATTCTTCAAGAGTTGTCACGAGCTTGTCCCTCTTCAAGCTCCCGTGCGGTTTTAGCTCCTCCTTGCCACTCCGCGTAGCCAAGCTAAGTCAGCCTTTCCCTACAAGAACTAGGTGGTGATGAAGAAAATAGAGTGGAACAAATTCAAGAGAATGCACACAAGTGAAAGAAATCCAAAGAACTTCGTTGTCTTCTCCAAAACTTGGATCTAACCTGAATGAATACAAATGAGGGTGGGCCTTCCCCTTTTATAGGCCCTAACAGATTTTCCCTCCAAAGTATCAAAGGTTCTAAAATTCTATATTTCTAGAATACTCTACACTATAAAATTTTCTTGAATTCTCCAGAATGCTCCCATGAAACAACTCTAGAACTCTCTATCATCTTCATATGTATCGCTCCAGATATTTCTAGAATCTTCCCAAACATTAACCCCAAAGATGATGATCCATCTTCATGACTTCTCTCCACTTATGCATGAACAACTCAAGTATGAAGTCTTTGACCTCCTCGAAGCTTTGTTGCATCAACATGCGAACTATTGTACCACCCGTGCATCCATACATGGTCACAATTGTGTCTTGAGCTACAAGACTGTGACGTTCTCCCAGACCCAATCTTGTGACGCCCTCGTCGCAACCATATATCAAGTAGCAACATTTTTTGAATCTTTGCTCTTTTGTCACCGAGAAAATCATGCTTCCAGTAATTCATCGCTAGTTGGTGGTCTTCAACTCCATCAAGTAGTATCACTGACTCAACGTCGAGTAGTGACTTCTCCGCATCTTCACAGATCACAAATTCACATGGTGCGGACTCTGCGTCCTCCTTTGGCTTATCCTCAAGTCAATCCTCAATGTGAGTTTTGATCCCTTGGATGTCAGACTCTGTGTCCTCTTCATGCTCCATATTGATCCTGGTCCATGGTAATCTTGTGTGAGCATTGCCTCCGCGGTTCTTGGACCTCTCTTTCCCCGATTGCTCACCTTTGAAATCCTCAACTGGATCCTCTGTCATCCTCTCCCCTATTATATTTGGACTCCACGTACTCAACTGGTTGTTCCTTGATACCCATAATTCTTTTCTCCTTGTGAGCTTCGCCCTCTTGGCACTCAGAGTCTTTGTCCACATCCTGCTCCACATTGCATAACATCACTTCTTCCTCCGCGGAAGTGTTGTCCTCTTGGCATCTCGACTCCACATCTTGCTTAGGCTTGATGTATGATTCTTTCGGGAGAGCCATGAATCCATGTCTAATTGAACAACTTTTCAAATTATGGTATCCTTTGCAAAAGATGCACACCTGCTTTCAGGAGATCCGCATTGGGCAATCCAGCGATCTATGACTCTATTTGCATCTAAAGCAACGGCGTGTTGGCATGGCCATCGTTTCCTCCTTTAAGGTTACTAAGACAATAGGTTCTCCTTTCGTAACTCCCTTGGCTATCTGCATAAACGATAGTTGCTTTGTTCCACAGCTACTTGGAGGACCCTCTACCGCAGGAGCCATGCACGTTGCTCCTTTTTCCATGATGCATACCGAGTGACAATTTGGCATGATGATTGCATTTACCACATCAAAGAAGTCCATGACCAACACAACCTTGTGATCTTTCATCGCCGTGACCGAGAAGTTCACATGTCCTCTCCACGTTCCCAAGCGATGCTCCATGCCACGAGCCACTCCAGATAGCAAACTCGCCTTCCCGTTCACGGTCTTGAGCAATCCATTGCTCTGTCATATGAAGGCCAAGCTTTCGCGCTTCTTCCTCTGTCATAAAGTTGTTTGTTGCACCCGAATCTACCAAGGCTTTGGTAGACTTGTTGTTGATCATGACCTGGACGTACATAAGTCCTTTACTAGCCACCTTCTCTGATGGTTCTACATTCAAGGTATTTAGACGTTGCAAAGAGAAGATTTCACCATCCTCGCACTTCGCTAAATCTTTCTCTTGAAAAGGTTGACAGCGAACCAAACTTTGACACTTATTCATCATGTACGGTCCCTTGCAAATGTAGCATCCACTTTTTGGCATAAAACCCGTGTTTGCACCATCCATCTCCCTTCCACGATGCGTGTAAGTCCGATCTCCTCTATGGGGTTCACTGTCTTTCTACCCCATCTTTGGTGTGGTCATCCTTGTATCCCTTTTTTGTTAGAGCATCTACTGATGGTCTTTGAAACTCGATCATTGCTTCGGTAACAACAATTGCTTCATCAAGTGTCTTCGCATCCCACCGACGCACTTTCTGCTTCACCCAATTCTGAAGACTGTCTTTGAAGTTGAAGTGTTGGTCATCTTCAAACATACCTGAATACCATCAACATCAACGTTTGGAACTCCTTCACATACTCCGTGATTGAACCCTTTTGATTTAGCTCCTTCAACTTCTTTCTTGCCTTGTTCACAACGTTCTTCGGGTAAAAGTGTCTCTTGAGTTCAATCTTGAACTCCTTCCAGGCTTCCACGTGTCCAGCTTGCATGCTCCTTTTTTAATATTTGTAAACTTCCATTGCCACCAAAGAGATGCAATATTCAAAAAATAGTAGCTTACAGCCATTACCTTAAGCGCCTCCTCCATGAGCACATCCTTCAAAGTAGACTACCATTTGATAAAATAAGTGTTCAACTTCCTTTGTATCCCTCTTCCCGGTGAAGGCTTTTGGCTTAGGCATGTTGATCCTTGGGTTTGCCACAACCCCACTGTTGCCACCATTAGTGATGACCTTCCTACAGACGGCCAATTCTTCCTCCAATTTGAAGATCTGCTCCTCATAGTCATCCTTAAGATGATCGCACTTTCGTGTAAGCTCTGAATTTGCATCAAGACAAGCTTGGATTTGGGCCCTCAATAGATCCAGCTCTCTGCAAGTCGACACCACTTGCTTGACAATGTCTAGTTCTTCGCAAACATGTAGGTGGTCCCGCTCCACACCCATCACGTGCTTGTCCCAATCCATCAATGCAAGATCCAAGTGTCCGGTGGGCTCACAAATTTGTTTTGGTTTATCTTCTTTCTTTCAAATTGATGCCTAACCTCCCAGTCACACTCATCCATGTTGGAGTTGTTTATTTCACCAGCCATCTAGTCTTCTTGTGCAACCACGTACTTGAGTTGAACCTGGCTCTGACGCCAACTGTCACAAGTTTGTATTTCTTCAAGCGCATGCGCAGCCTTAGCTCCTTCCTGCCACTCCGCGTAGCCAAGCCAAGTCAATCTTTCCCTGCAAGAACTAGGTGGTGATGAAGAAAAGAGAGTGAAAACATTTCAAGAGAATGGTCACAAGTGAAAGAATTCCAAAGAACTCTATTGCTTCTCCAAAATTTGGATCTAACTTGGATGAATACAAATGAGGGGGGCCTTCCCCTTTTATAGGCCCTATAGGATTTTCTCTCCAAAGTATGGAAGGATCTAGAATTCTACATTTCTAGAATACTCTACACTATACAATTTTTATGAATTCTCTAGAATGCTCCCATGGGACAACTATAGAGCTCTCTATCATCTTCATATGTATCGCTCTGGATATTTCTAGAATGTTCCCAAACATTAATCACAAGGATGATGATCCATCTTCAGGACTTCTCTTCATTGTTCCAGAAACTTTTGCATCCTCTTGCGCCAAAGAATATCATGTCTTTGCTTGGGCATGCTCCGCTTATGCATGAACAATTCGAGAATGAAGTCATGCTTATACCCAAGGGCTCCCACATCCAAGTCCTTGACTTCCTCGAAGCTTTGTCGCATCAACATGCAGCCTATTGTACCACCCACACATGCATACATGATCACGATTGTGTCTTGAGCTACAAGACAGTGACATAGGACATATTATTCTATAAACAAAGATGGTGCTAGTTCTTCTGCAAAAAGTACAAGACACATGTCCAGCATTTACTTTTTGAATGAATGTAACGTTAAAAAAAATCAAAGTTTATATAAGCATGTAAGCCTACTAAAGGATTTAAGAAGTCCAGAAGTTAATGATCTACCATCTATCTATTTTAATTAGCACAAGAAATTAAGGAAAAAAGAAGGCAGTTACTTGATGACCATGACATAAACCAAGCTTGAACTGGCCAATTGTAAGAGTCTTGGTTTCTGGATAATGGACATCTTCATCATATTCACCTCGTGTAACATGCAAGTCAGGGCAAAGGCCTTTTAGATAATCATAAATCTCCTGGAAAAAGAAATAACAAAGAAGTCAAATAGATATATAGACTTGATCAGCTCTACCTAGAACCAAGCAATTAGAAACTTTTGATCCGAGAAAAAAATCAAATAACTAGTTAAAAAACACCAAGGCCCTGTTCATTAGGGCGGTTTTGAACAAAAGAAATTGGATTTGGCTCTCAAATCCTAAATCAGCTGTTTGATTACCTACTTAAATGGGAGGAATCATCATTCAGGTAAAACTGACGGCTTTGTGTTATTTAAAATCATGTAATTTACAAAATCAACCACTTTAGGTCGGTTTTATATCGATGTGCATACTTCGCTTTTTCTTCGTGTTGCAAGCTACCTCGCTATCGCCGGCAAACCCATTCCCGCCGATGTAGCTCCTTCTCAGTCTCACCGGCCCGCTACTCCCCCTTTCTCGCATGTACTTCTCAGTCTCACTATGCCTTCAAGAATGAATTGAAGCATAAGAGATTCAACACCAATTGTATTAATACTAGATAGAAATGATCACTCCAAAAATTTCACTGCACTCAACGCTTAAAATTTCCAGGAATTACCCACTTCAACGGTCTTTGATGGTCATATGTGTTGAAGCCGAGAAAATCCCTACTCCAAAATTCGGATCAAGGCAGCCTAAAATTACTAATTCTGCGGACTGCGGTCCGACGCCACAATTCAAATGGATATCGCGGGAGAGAGAAAACTATCTATAAGCACATCCCAAGTGCTCCAGCAGGGAGGTCCCACCACGTACCCGGAAG
Source organism: Platanthera guangdongensis (assembly GCA_039583875.1). Taxonomy (NCBI): domain Eukaryota; kingdom Viridiplantae; phylum Streptophyta; class Magnoliopsida; order Asparagales; family Orchidaceae; genus Platanthera; species Platanthera guangdongensis. Next base: position 131,166,631 of record CM077154.1, on the reverse strand, counting down.
TTCGGGAGAAACTTCCCCTCTGCAACCAAAAGGTTGGGCGAGATAATAGGCAGACATGGACTTGACGAGTATCCACTTGGGGGGCCTCAATCTCTTCCAAAAGTTCATTTCTAGTACCCCTCGGGATCTATTTATAGAGAAATCCTGGGGGGGGGGGGGGGGGGGGGGTATAGGGAGTATTCAGCCCCTGCTCACCCAAGCTCGCCTCTGCTCGCTCAAGCTCGTCTCTGCTCGCCCAATGGTCTGCGAATAGCCGTCTTCTTGGTACTTCTGATCTCGACGAATTACAGGTTATACAATATGGGTACCAAAAGTATGAATGAGATGGATCTTTGTTTTTCCAACCATTATTTTTAGTCCCGAAACCAATAAGGAAAAGGGTTATTTTGAAGTAATTTGTCTAAATACCGGGCAGTTACCCATGTGTAACCGCCCGATGTTGATTGGTTGGAGAAGGTCGGGCGGTTAAATGTGTAACTGCTCAGTGTTGATTGTTGTAACGTCTATATAAAGGCTGGGCGGTTACCCATATGTAACCGACCGGTGTTGGATGTTGATGTGTTGTGTAAAGGTCGGGCAGTTACCCGTGTATAACCGCTCGGTGTTGCTGATCTGTTATTGCTACTTGTTGTAGTCCGGGCAGTTACCTGTATTGTAACCGCCTGACGTATTTAGTCACACATATTATGTTGTACTTTCTCTCACCTCCTCTATTCTATATAAATAATGGTGCACCCATGTAATAAACAGATTCAAGGAGAATAAAAATATTTTTTTATTTGTATTTTTGAGTACTTACATGGTATCAGAGCCAATGATCCGTGGAACGGACTCCGCGCAAACTCCACTTTGAAACTTCCCTGGTGTCTTTGTGTGATCTCCTTATTTGCTAACTGCAATGTGTGGACTCCTCTTCATAGTGTTTGTGGGGTTTCCTTGTTTGCTTCTTGCAAACTCTTGTTTCTTTGTCGCGAGCTCCGTCGGGAGACCTCCTTGTTTTGAGACTGCATTTATCCCTCCGCCGGGACTAACTCCTTAAGGCCTCCCTGAGTTACGACCGTCCTTGTCGCTCCCTGACTGAGTTCGTTGAGCTCGCAGTGCTCACAACCCCCCTCTTGTAACTGTGGAGACTAATGTGTCCCCAACTCCTTTTCTAAGACCGTGCAACCTCTTCACCCCTCTTGCTTCGGTTTCTCCTCTGGTCGCCAGCTCATCCATGTGTCCTCTTCGTGCAGCTTCTCATGGGCAACCTTGCGGAGACCTCTTCCCTTGCTCTGGCTTCTCTCCTTAAAGTGTGATGAAATGAAGATTACTATTATTTCCCTCAATGAGAAAAAGAACTTTGTGGAGTGTTCTTTCAGTGCGTTGTGTTATCCAAACTAAAGGGTTGCTTCATCATGCTACCCATGTCCCGCTCGTTGAGCATATAGAGCAGTGGTTCCGTGATGATGTCGGTGTTCAATCTTGGCTTAACAACTCTATGGAGATCGAGCCATACCGTATGACCATGTACCACAAGATTGCCCCCGCCATGTGGGACAAACTTCAGTCCATCCACTCTGGGTGGGACAGTCTCCAACATCTCTACGATATCTTTACTGAGCTTCAGGCGGTTGATCCTAGTATGACCGGTGACCTAACCTTCTTTGTCACCACGCCCAAGACTCTTGTTGAAGCATTGCTTCAGCAACAGCCCCTCCTTGGATTTCGCTGTCCAACGAGCGCAGAAGGAGGTCATGGGCATCGCACTCATGATTGTGCAATTACCTCCCCACCTTTCACAGTGTCAGGGCAACTATCCTATCATCCCCCAATGTTTTGTCTCTCTATGATGTGTGCACCATGATACTCAGTCACCGTGCCGCCCGAAGCTGCGATGTCACCTTCTCCAGCCCTTCTGCAACACTCTCTAGTCATGTGGCCTCCTCCTAGGACTCGGGGTGGTCGACCTACCTCTCGTGGCGGCGGCCGTGATAATCGCAATCTCCACACTCGACTGAACTGCCTTTGTACTTACTATGGCCTCCCCAACCATACAGAGGCTACCTATTTCGAGAAACATGGATTTTACCGTCGTCATTGAATATGCCGCCTCATGCGGTTCCTGTGGTAACTGTTCATTTGACCTATCACTTCGATGTTGACGCCTTCCATGAGGAACTTCAACATCTTCGGGGGATGTTTACTTGGGCTTCTGACTCGATCGTTTCTACCTCCAACGAAGGTATATCCGGTTTTCCCACAGTCTGAAATGGATAGTGGACTCTGGTGTTACCAACCATATCACCTCGTACAAACCTTCTCAGTATTCGGGTACTACTTCTCCTAAGGTTATTACGGTCGCTAATGATGATACTACCCCTGTCTGAGGCTTTGGTAACATGTCTCTCACTTAATCCCTCCTCATCCGCTTTGTCAGTTATGTTTCGGGCTCTCAATTTAATCTCCTTTTTGTCAGCAGCTTCGCTCAGGATCATGATTTCTTAATCACGTTTGTCCACTTCCTTTGTGATATAGGATCAAATGACTCTATCACTAGAAGGGAACGACTTACGAATGAGATGTACACCCTGGATCTTCCTCCCTCAGTTCTCTCCCCGCCACTTTCATTGACTGACACCGGAGTCTTGGCCATGTTCCTTTGTCTATCCTAAAGTAGGCTCTTCCTGAGTTTTTCTTGTCTGATTTTCAATGTGAATCATGTAATTATGGGAAACAACACTAGTCTACTTTTCTCCTCATTGTACTCAGAGCTTTGTTCTTTTTGATTTAGTGCATTCAGATTGAGGCCCCTACAAAATGGCTAGTGTCCTAGCTATCGTTACTTTGTTACTTTTTGTTGATGATTACTCTCGCATGACGTATTTGTTATATGTTGAGTGATCGTTCTTAGTTACTTCAAATCGCCCGTTCTTTTCTCATTGAGACAGACAGTTCTCGCGGTCTCTTAAAATTCTTTAAATGAATAATGCGTCTTAATATACTAGTCACGATTTTCAGGAAATGTGTAATACGCTGGGTATTATTCATTAAAACTCTTATCCCTATACACCATAACAAAACGGTGTGGCCGAGCACAAAAATTATCACCTCCTCGAGGTTGCCAGGTCCCTTATATTCCAAATGCAGGTTCCTACCGCTTATTGACATTTTGTCATTTTCATCACCTGCTACCTGATTAACCGCAAGCCCTCTTCTATTCTAAATTTTGCCACACTATTTTCCATCCTCTTTCCCTCCACCTCACTCTTTTCACTGACAGTTTGTGTCTTCGGCTGTGTCTGTTATGTCCACCATCTTAAACTTGTCATGGATAAGCTGGCTCCCCGTGCTACCAAGTGTATGTGTGTTGGCTATTCTCGTACCTAAAAGGGCTATATTTATTACTCTCCACCTCTTCGGAAGCTTGCCATCTCCGCCGATGTCACCTTCCTTGAAAATCAACCATTCCACCAACTCGAACCTCCTACCACCTCCTCCTAAGGCCTTCCACGTCCTTTTGTGCCAACCTTCACTGATTCTCTTCTTCTGCTACTCACTCCTCTGGTTGTGCCTCCGTCCTCGCTGCATCCTCCTCTTCGTGTCTACACCCGGCGACGTCCTCGGTCTACTATCTTGCGAGAGTAACCCCTGCCTACTGATGCTTTGCAGACCACTGATTAGGCACCGACCTCTACTGCTCACCCTATTTCAACTTCTGTCTCATTACACCGCTTATCTCCGACACTTCACAAGTTTGCAATCTCTTTATCATTTATTTCCACCCCTACTTCTCTACAGGGGGCTCTTCAACATTCTAAGTGGAGGGCCACAATGAATGAGGAAATGACTGCACTATGGGCTAATCACACCTGTGCTGGCTACAAGCAGGTCTTCATTATGATGGGAGGTTAAACGTCTGAAAGATCTTTTGGTGGCTCGTTGTTTTACTCGACAACATGACCTCGACTATGATGAAACTTTCTCACCCGTTGCAAAGATGAATATTGTTTGGGTCTTAATCTGCATGGCCATTCATCGACATTGGTCATTTACATCAACTTGACATCAAAAATGCTTTTTTGAATGGCGACCTCGTTGAGACTGTCTATATGCAACAACCTCTTGATCATGAGACCAAGAGAGAGTCTCTTGTGTGCCCCCTCAAAAAAATCTCTCTATGGTCTCATAAGTCTAGTTGGATTGTTCATGTGGTTCACTTCACTTGGAGCTCGCTGACTTCTCCCTTTTCACTCGACAGTGCCTGACAGGCACAATAATATTTGTGTATGCTAATGATATTCTCAGCACAGGCGATGGCCTCAACAGTATAGTCATGATCAAGAAGCACCTGACATCCAAATTTAAAACTAAGGATTTGAGGTCTCTTCGATATTTTATTAGCATCGAGGTGGCTCGTCGACCTGATGGTCTCGTTCTTTCTCAACAAAAGTACTGTCTTGATATCCTTCATAAAACATGATACTCTGGATGCAAGCACACTGACACACTTATGGAATGCATCTGGTTCTGATTTGCTCTTCCCTAACCTGATGTACCATCGTCGTCTTGTATGCAAACTCATTTACCCTATTGTTATAAGACCTGATATATCTTTTGTTGTTGGGGTGGTCAGTTGCTTTATGCATGCTCCACGAACCTCCCATTCCCAGGCCGTGAAGCGCATCCTTTGGTATCTGAAGACTGCTCGGGGACAAGAATTTGTGGATAATGCATCCTCCTCTTTATCACTTGTTGCCTACTTTGATGTTAACTATGCTGGGTATCTTGATGATCGTCGATCAACAAATGGGTACTGCACATATTTTGATGGACATTTTGTCATCTAGAGGAGCAAAAACAATTTGTAGTTGCACGCTGATCTGTGGAAGTTGAGTATTGATTAATGTCATATATCGCTTTTTGAACTCACATGGTTGGAGAGTCTTCTGCGTAATCTAGGTGTAAAATTCCCCTCTCCAGTCAGTCACTTATGTGATAGTCAAGTTGTTATTCATATTGCCAAGAATCCAGTATTCCATAAACACACAAAGTACATTGAGGTCGATTGTCATTTTATTCGAGAAAATGGTCAACTTAAAAATTAGACCCAAGACATATGTTTGTTGTTGAGCAAGTTGTTGATATCATCACTAAAATCTTACCTCAATTATTATATCATCTGTTTTTGTCCAAGCTTGGCTTCTACGATTTGTATGCTCCAGCTTGCGGGGAGTGTTGAAATAATGTGTATAAAAGCTGTGTGGTTACCCATATGCAATTGCTCGATGTTGATTGATTGGAGAAGGTCGGGCAGTTAACCATGTGTAACCGTCTGGTGTTGATTATTGTAGCCTTTGCATGAAGGTCAGGAGAATAGGAGATTACCCATGTGTAACCGTCCGATGATGAATGTTGATGTACTCTATATAAAGGTCGGGCAGTTACCCATGTGTAACTGCTCAGTGTTGGTGATTTATTGTCGCTACCTGTTGTAGTCCGGGCGTTTACCTATATTGTAACTGGCCAAAGTATTTAGTCTCACAACATCTGTTATAAATTCTCTCACCTCTTCTATTCTATATAAAGAGGGGTGCACTCGTGTAATAAGTAGATTCTAGGAGAATAAAAAAAATATTTGTATTTTTGAGTTCTTACAAAGCAGAAGCTATAGTTTTCATAACTAAAATTTCACAAGAACTACAACCGAGTTTGTTTTCATGGAGTAATAGCCCGTCGCCTAGGCCTCCCTGGGGGAGGCATGCTATGCCAAAAGCGTTTGTGCGTCCCCATGTTCCTCCCGTGTGGCGATATGGGGACATAAAAGAGATCATATCAACTTGTTATGACCTAGGATAATAAGTTCATGGGCTTGGCCTTACTTCACTATTGGGAAACGAAAGAAAACTTTCATATCCAAGCTTAGCTCAGACGTAGCTCGCTTCTTTTTGGGTGTCAAGCAGCGTCAAACCAAAATACACAAACAAGCATAAACATTAGTTCTTCCTGAAAAGGAGGTGATCCAGCCGCACCTTTCAGTAGGCTACCATATTACGACTTCCAGGGAGTAACTTATTTTAATCAAGTGGAAGCAGCCAATGATGTTGTGAGATGTAGCTTATTACTACTAACTTCACACTTTTGAATTTATGATTCTTAAAAATTATGCATTGTTTAATCTGTTTGAATTTTATTATTCAAAATCCAATTCATGTGATTGAATTTTATCCTGCACTCAAACAATAGAATTGTGAGTTCTAATTCTTGTGATTGATTGCTATCTTACAACTAATCAATATATTTGGAATATGGAGCTACACTATTTTGCATGAATTTTAGTTTTGGAGCAAAACCAATTCCATCCAGACAAACGCAACCTAACAGTATCGTTAAATTGTCAGCTATATTGATTTGTAACTTGGAATAAGATTCCTTGAAGGGAATCAACAAGATAACGGGGTATTGGCGAATGGATTTTTGATTATTTATTTCTCCCATTTGAGTGGATTCAATTGTATCCCTTTGAAGAAATGATCTCCCACACTCGTAACAATGGATTTCCATGTCTATCCTTATCTATCAATCCCCTTGGAAATTCATTCTTACTTATAACATAAATTCCGATGAAATTTTAAAGGAGCTATGAAAGAGAAGTATGTGAAAAAAGATGTGATACGTGGCTAAAGAGTGATAGAATTCCTCCTATGGAGTGGACTTGCTCCATAAGAAAAGGACTAAGATTTTTGAAGAGGAAGGGCGAGGTTTGGTCAAAAATTCATAAAAGTAAAGAGGCGAAAAACGTAACTTACAATAGCTCCATAACATTAAAAGTCTACCCCATAGGTTCTCTCTTACATGGTTGCTTATTTCTATAAGTAAGGTTTAGAGGACGTTGAAAAAGTTTAAATGAAGAAGAATTATAAAAAAGAGTTGTTTAATAAAGAGGAGTTATTAAAATAGTTGTAAAGAAGGGAGATAAGAAAACTAGTGTTTTAACAAAGAGGAGCTAATACAAGTGAGTTTTCAAAAATGATTTATTACTAAAAGGGTTCTCTAATGCACCCACCAGAAGGGTGAAATGTAGGCTTACCCTGCATTTTTGCAAGAGGATGCTTGCAGGACTTGAATCCGCGACTTCAAGGTCACATGACAACACCTCAACCGGTGTGCCAAGTCTCCCCTTCTACCTTTTATTACAGGAATTAAAAAAACTAACAAGCTTTTTGACTTCTATGGCGGGACCAACGACCTCTTGAGCATCCATTTACTGGGCTTTCAACTCGATTATACTAATTTAAACTCCAATTCATTTCTCAGTAATTCAGAATACATGCACTACTTCAGAGGATTATAGTTTACTTCAATCACATCCATCAAGGTTGAGTTCATTCAATAACCTAGTAAACAGATAGGCGACAAGAAGATCATAGCATACATATTAGATTGGTGACTTGTGCAGCTTATCCACGACCTTAATATCCCAATTTTTTTGTTGAGTGCATATATGACTCTTCAAAGGATGAACACATGCACCCAATCCAATTCCACCTCCTCCACCATATTAATTATCTCTTCACAAGTCTAGCAAAGAAACCTTCTTTTTTTGCGTAAGTCAGTCGATTAACTATAGACTAATAAACCTAGAAGTGTGAGATCAGATGTTGCATTCATCCAAAATAAAGTTGTCTAGCATTTGTTTGCTATTTTCCAGTGTTTTAAGAACCGTACCGAACCGGATGGTCAGGCTGGTTAGATGTGAACTGGCCTATAAATCGATCCGATCAGGCTAACGAACCCTTTCAGCTGAGAACCGCAGAGGAATCGGAGAATCGTCGGTCAAACCACTTAATTGGTGAACCGGTCCCGATTTTGAAAAACCGGGTGGTTCTATAATCTTAGCTCCAAATGAAATTTTTTTAAAAAAAAGTTTATTTTACGTTACACATATTTGCTAGACAAAAACTATGAAAAAATTCTACACAATATTTTATGCAAAGATTCTTTTTTTGTAATATTGAGCTAGATTGGATTCAAAGTACTATTAAATTTTAAAGCATTCTCATTTTTTTAGTCAGCTTAACAACAGTAGATTTAAAATAAATTTTGATGGGTCAAAAATACAAAATTTGTTAATATAAATATTATATAAATCATTTTAGTTATAATATTTACTTTTAAGGTATAGAGGTTCAACACCAGTTGAACAGGTCGAACTGATCTCACCTTGTACCTCTCCTACTTCTTGTTCAATGTTTGATCCGGTTATGAAAATCTTGCTATTTTTATTTTTTATATTTAATTAAGATTTTTTACATGTTTTGAATTTAAGTGATTATTCATGATTTTTACTCTTATTTTTTTAGTTTTGTATTATTTACAATAATAAATTTATGATCATAGATGAAATAACAAGAAAAATTTGAGTTGTTCTCTCCTTATCGTCTCTCTATAATATGTTTTTTTTACTTTTTTACCTTCTCTTTCTAATCTTCTTCCTCCCGCTCTTTCACCTTTGCATCCACTTATTTTCCCTAAAAAAATTGTTCCTTACGTTGCCATTTTGTGCTAAATATATTTCACCATAGGAGCCTAATGGAAATCAGTTGTGCCACAACATTTTGGATCATCTGATGGATAAACGTAGGTTGTCATCGCGACATCGCGTTCCACATATTTTTCATATTTTTTGCTTCTTTTATATTTTTCAGTCATATTTCGAGAGTTATGATAAATTATTCGATCTGACGATTTGAGCAGTTTGTATCATTAACCCTAAATCCCAAAATATATTTCTATCATTTTTTTATGTTCAGAATCAAGGGATTATGGATATTGCAAGGCGCTTGGTCTCAAGAAATCGGGTGTTGAAGCATGTTACGCAACTTCTCTGGTGGTGTCGAATCCACCTGCCACCGCCATCCCTTCCTTTGATGGGCCACCTCCCGCTCCCTACAATCATATTTGAACTTTTTATTACCCCTTCGATCGTTCCATCCCCAAACAATGGAAATATCACAATTCCTTGCCAACCACACATTCAATTCACCACATCACACCTACGAGGCTACGACCATCCCAATCCCTCCCACAACATCCTCCCTGCATCGGATCCAGTTACTTGGTAAGTTTTTTACATTTCAGTTTTCATTTTCCTCACATTATACAAATGTTTGTTTCAGTGTTGTAGTCTTGTAGATATCATCCAACATGGCCGACATGCCGGACGTCATAAAGGTTTTATAGAAAATGATATGTTTATAATATTTTTTGCAAAATATTCTTTTGGAATATATTGATCAATATATTAGCTATCGACCGATATATCAACATTAAACATGTGTTCATTACTTTAGTTATTACTAGTGGTATCTTTCTATAAGTTCGTTTGTTGGCTTCCCTTCTGGTGGCACTGTGGCAGTGAATTATTTATTTACTTTCCTCTATAATATCTTTGCACTCTCAATTAATTTGCAATTGTCACGTGTTTACTTAATTTGAATGTTTGTGATTAGTGTGATCAAATGCATAAGATTTAAAGTTTGTTGTTAAACTAATTGCACGTCGGAAATATTCACATGATTGAATCAAATGCATCCCACTAGGTTTAGGAATTTTTATTTCTTCATTGTTGAGCCCATGCCTGAAGGGGGGCCTTGACGCACTAGTTGAGGTGTTGTCGTGTGACCTTGAAGTCACGGGTTCGAGTACTGGAAGCAGCCACTTGCAAAAAATGCAGGGTAAGGTTTCCCTACATTTCACCCGTGTGGTGGGACCCTTCCCCAGACCCTAGTTGCGCGGGGATGCCTTTGTGCACCGGGCTGCCCTTTTTCATCGTTGAGCCCATGCCTACATTTGCATCTACATTTAGATAACCCTATAGAATTGTTTTGTGTCAGATCGTCTCCCCATTCAATAGAAAAGGAGAAAACAATTCTCATAAATATAAAAAAAACTTAAAAATAGTCCTCTTTCAGAAAAATACCATTGAATACTTCACAGATAAATTCTTAAGACTGTTTGAACATGTGCAGATGATCCTCATGTAAAAAAAGAAAATATCCACCACAATCATTTATTTTATAGCAGATTAACACTTAATACACAAATGAGAATAAGAAAGCAAAGATCATCAACCATGAACAACTAAGATCAAGTCTGATAAAAATTTCAAATGAAATAATGCTAACAAGAAACAAAGGAAGTCCAAGCTGCTTACAAGAGACAAAATCGAAGACAAAATTACCTTAATACATAGATTCCCAGTGCATAGAATATGATGTATCTTCCCTGGAACAAGCATAGACATAAATTTTGCGGGTAAATCGGGAGCCCTATGAGGAATGTGGAGATCCCCAAGAGCTAAAACTAGCACCATCTTTCTCGACTGACCAGATTCAATCTCATAACACAATCAACTCTTCCATCTGATAAAAAGGAAAACAGATTCAGAAGCATACTCGGTCCCCGATCTTTCAAACACGGTGATAAAATAAAATTATAAATATTAACCAATCTTCTGCCACTGAACGAGTATACCCAAAGATTAGACCCACGGTTGTTAGAAATTAGAATCGACATTAAAGATTAGATCCATGGTTCTTAGAATCGGGAGAAATCGGAAAGACGAAATTAGTTTGCGAGGGTTCCAAAACCTAAGATTAGTTAATCGAATCCTTGGCTTACTGATGGAATTGAGATGAAGCAGATAAGGGAAGAAATGAAGAACCTTGATTAGCGAACGCCGAAGCCGAAGAATCCGAAGAGGAAAAAGTAGAACCCTAGAGGGCGTTTCGATCAAAGATGACGGACGAAATGGCCAAATTTTTAGTTCGGGCCTCCCTTTCCAAATCACTAGTTTGGATTTTAATCCCGTGATGCTACGTGGCTCCGTCAAAACAGTCTAACGATCAAAACGCATTTTATAAGAGAAAATTTTTAGTGCGGGCTAACCGGCAAAATGCACCTGTGAATATTAGTTTTTGACAAATGCATCTAGAAAATTTAAAATTGACAAAATGCATTTTCAAAGTGGTTTTTTTGGCAATGTACAACATCAGTATGCAAAAAATGAAATGACCAAAATGTACATTTTAAGGTGCACATTGTCAAGAAAAACCACTTTGTGAGTGCATTTTGCCAATTTAAAATTTTCTGGGTGCATTTTGTCAAAAGCCGATATTTTCAAGATACACTTTGTCAATTATCTCGTTGAACACACGTGGAGAAAACCAAATCCAGTCTTGATTTCACCAGTCGGATCGCCGTTAGATACAACCGGCTCAGATCCAGCCGTTAGATACAGCCGGATCTCAAGCAGATCCAGCCATTAAAATCAGGATCGTGCGTCCGAGTCATCTCTCACACATGTGTTAAACACGCCAATATTTTTTCCCCAGCTAGGAAAGCTCCAAAGTTATCTTTATGGAGATCAAAAGTGATCTTCACATTTGGTGGAGATCATTTTGGATCTTCATGAAAATCATCTTTAAGTCTATGTAACGCAATGATCTATGCAGAGATCACTAACATTATTGTGGAAGTTGCTCGAAGCATCCGGATGGGGATCAAAGTGGAGTCCCCTACCCGTTGCCCCTAGGTGGGTATAAATAGGCAAACTCTTAGGAGTTACTACTGTTGGAGTGCTCGAAGCATCCGCGTGACCATCTAGTTTGGAATGGCTTACCCGTTGCCCCCAACAGGGTATATATAGGCGAAACCCTAAATCCCCGACTACGGGTTTGGATTCCTATCGGATCCTAACCAACCTGTTAAGTAACTCATTAACACGAATATAAATATACCTCAACAATCTTCTCCTATATTGTATATAAATGTTAGCATAAGAAAAGTGTTACTTATCCAAAAGTTAATAATGATCAAACAAACAAGAGTTTTTCCAGAAATATAAATATGAGTTTTAGATGACAAAATACTAAACTCAAACCAAATGTTCCAAACATGAAAAGGCAATAAACTGGAAAGCTCAAACCGATAATTGATCTAAGCGAAAAGCAGATCATCATCATTTGGGTCAAAATCAACTGTCTCTCCTCCAATCTCCACTTTTCCTACAAACAATCACAACAAAAATGTCATGAGATAAATCTCTATGAATTCAAACATTTGCAGAAATAAAGTGATTAGTTCTAACAACGGGTGAACTTAATACTCTAACTGGGAGGAAAGAATCCCAAAACAACATCTCTATCTAATTTACACAAAATTAGATTAATTGATTTCATAGAATCAAATCATGTTCCTTCGATTATTAAGATTATTATTAACGTTCCACAATTGTGTTATATCATCAAGTTTGGAATGATACAACAAGCTGTGACTATTATATTATTAAGTTTGGAATGATATAATTAATAATCATAATATCAGGACACATATCAGCAACCTCAGTACTCCTTTTTGGAATGATAACCAATTCAGCCTTTGGCAAAGAATAATTACGTAAGTCATCAAGTTTGGAATGACTGACAACTATCTCACCTCTAGCTTTCATCAGATACCATCTGAAATACTTTAGTGTGCTCAACGTAGATGCTTGAATGTAAACAGACAACGGTTCTGAGATTTAAAACATAAGCTAGGTATTAAGTCCTCCTAAATGGACGTTAATCTCATCTTCCCGATGTTTTAGATGTGAGAACCTTACATAAGCTCTTGGTAAGGACATCTGCTACATTATCTTTTGATCTCACGTCCAATAGGGAGATTATCCCCTGACTGGTGAGATAGGTCAACCAGGTCTGTTTCATCGTAAGTTGTCTTCGCTTGCCATTGAACAACGTATTTATAGCAATGGTCTTTGTGGCTTGATTGTCACAATAAATCGAAATAGAGTGCATTTTCAGACTCGTCATTGAAATGTCCAATATCAGATCTCTTATCCACTCTGCTTTTTCTCCAGCTGGAGCGAGAGCATAGAGTTCCGATTCCATGGAGGATGGTGCAATGCATGTTTGCCTCTTAGACTTCCAAGCTACTACAGCTTCTCCTAGTGTAAACACAAAACCACTAGTGGATCGACAATCAGCTATTTCCGAGCACCAAGATGCGTCAGAGTACCCTTCAAGCACTGGAGGATGCCCACTGTAACATAAATCATACTTCTCAGTAAACTTTAAGTATCTCATTAGCCTGTCTAAGGCGTCCTAGTGGTCCTTCTTAGGGTTACTGGTGAATCTACTCAACATGCCGACCGTAAATGCTATGTCAGGTCTAGTGCAGGTAGTAGCGTACACGAGACTTCCTATGAGTTTGGAATAATCCAACTGTCTGATAGCTGAACCTTCATTCGGTTTCAGTCTACTGTTATAATCGTATGGAGTCTCAGCCTTTTTGCTTTTATCGTAACCCTACTTTTCCAGTAGATTCCTAATGTAGTGACTCTGACTCACGGTAATACCCTTTTTTGTGAAGTTCACTTCCATTCCTAGGATGATTTTCACCTCACCTAGGTCTTTCATGCTAAATTGTGCCGTCAAGGCAACTTTCACGTCTTTCACCTCAGACTGATCAGTGCCCAGAATTAGCATGTCATCAACGTACAAGCATATGATAGCTACTTTATTTGCACTTGTTCTAACGTACAGACGTTTATCTGATAGGCTGGATTTGAAACCCAAGCCTTTTACACAGGTGTCAAATTTTTCATGCCACATTTTAGGTGCTTGTTTCAATCCGTATAGTGACTTAATCAACTTACAGACCTTATTTTCTAGACCTTCTATGACGAACCCTTCAGGCTGGTGCATGTAGATCTCCTCAGTCAGATTTCCATTCAGAAATGCAGTCTTGACATCCATCTGATGAACAGTGAAGTGTTCAATAGATGCTAGTGCGAGAAGAATCCTAATAGTCGCATAGTGACATACAAGTGAGTATATATCAAAGTAGTCTACACCACTCACTTGAGTGAAGCCTTTGGCAACTAGACGTGCTTTGTATTTTGTGATACTCCCATCAGGATTAAGCTTCTTTCTCAGAACCCACTTATTGCCAATGGTTTTAGCCCCTTTGGGCAAATCGACCAAAGTCCATGTGTTGTTCTGCATGAGAGAGTTCATCTCTTCGTCTATGACTTCTTTCTATAATAGAGAGTCTCTAGATCGCATCGCTTCCTTATAAGTGGATGGATCAGCTTCAACGTGGTAAGTCACGAAGTCTGTACCGAAGCTTTTAGGCATTTTCTCTCTATTAGATAGCCTTCTGGTATCTAAACCACTCGTGTCTACAGGCTCAATGTCAGAGTTACGTTGTCCTGGCTCAAATAAAGGCTCAGTACTAGTGGCTGGCAGACCTGGCAGTGTCAGGTTCTTGTCCTTAAGGAACTTATCCTCAAAGAAAACAGCGTCTCTTGATTCTATTACAGTATTAGTTGAGAGATCCAGAAACCTGTCTGCAGCACTATCATCTGCACATCCTAGGTAGACGCAGGTATTAGTCCTGGGTCCAATCTTAGCTCTTCTAGAGTCTGGTATCCTAACATAAGCGATACAGCCACAAGTCTTAAGATTGTCAAATCTAGGAGGCCTCTTAAACCAAAGCTCGTAGGGTGTCTTAGTCAACTTTGCATGAGGAACTTTATTAAGAATGTGATTTGACGTGAGGACGGCTTCACCCCAATAGGCCGCAGGCATGCCAGCAGTCAACAACATAGAATTCAACATTTCTGTTAAAGTTCTGTTTTTCCTTTCAGCGATGTCGTTGGATTGTGGGGAATATGGAGCGGTGGTTTCAGGGATTATGCCATTACTGGCAAGGAAATCTTTGAACTCCCCCGAGACGTATTCTCCTCCTCTATCACTTCTTAGCCTTTTTATTTTCGTGTCAAGTTGATTTTCAACCCTATTTTTGAAAATACAAAATTTTTCAAAAGCTTCATCTTGGTTTTAAGAAGGTAAATGTGACTGAATCTAGAGTAGTCGTCGATAAATGTTATCAGATACTTCCGACCGCCTCGAGTGACAAAACTTTTGTAGTCACAAATATCGGAATGTATTAACTCTAGCAATTGTGTGCTCCTAGAAACCTGACTAAAAGGTGTTCTAGTTATCTTAGTTTGAGCACAAATTTCACATTTTTCAAATTTGGTTTTTGTGTCGAGGGGTATGTTGTGAGTTCTAGCTAGCAGGAGAAGTTTTCTATAATTGACGTGTCCTAGTCTTGCATGTAAAGTCTTAGGATCTATCAGATTTGAGTTAACCTGATTAACTACCTCGTGTGCTAGACTCAGCCTATACATCCCATTAACGACATATACGCAACCAAAGTAATGTGAGTGAACCATTAAAGTTACCCGACCACCACTAATGTTAAAAGACATACCCGCATCGCACAATAGACTAATCGAAATTAAATTAGCAGCTAATGTCGGTATAAATTTAACATTTTTCAAAGTAAGAGTTTTACCTGAGGAGAATGTCAAGGTAGCGTTGCCGACCTTCAGCACGTCAGCTACAGCTCCATTTGCAACAGTGACAGTCTCTTGCACCTCTTTTGCATCCTCCAGAAGCTTTGGATTGTAACAGACGTGGCAGGTAGCGCCTGAATCGAGCCACCACTCTGAACTGGCCGTCCCGTTACCGACCATGGCAACAAAGTCGGTAGGCGCAGTCTGATGAACCATGTTGGCTTGATTATTAGTTCTTGGTGTGCTGGATTCGCCCCGTTTGGGCTGACAGCACTCGGAAGCGCAGTGACCCCACTTATTGCAGTTGTAGCACTCGGAAGCGCAGTGACCCCACTTATCGAGCCACCACTCTTTATTTTCTTGCTAGTGGCAGCAACTGCGGGTGCACTGGTCGGTGGGCGAGTCTTGCCAGGCTTAGGCTTCCGCTTAGGGTGCGTGATCATGTTAGTAGTAGATGACTGCTTGCTGATCGTCTCTATAGCGTGCCTAGTCCGATTTTCATCCTCAATGCAGATGAAGTGCTTGAGGTCTTTAAGACTCACCTGCGTCTTCTTCCGGTACATCTCAGTTTTGAAGGAATACCAGGCCGAGGGCAATTTGAAAATGATCGCCCCTGCAACAAATCCATCTCGCAGAGGGATGTTCTCACTGTTGAGCTTGTCCACCAGATTTTCAAACTCAGCAACCTGTGGCAGAATTTCCCTTTCCTCAGTGAAGGTGAATGCCATAAACTTGTCCATCAGGTGCGTCTTGGACATGTTCTCCTCCTCCTTGAACTGCTCCTCTAAGGCATCCCAGATCTCCTTGGCCCTTTGCATCTTGCCGTACGTCTCTGCAAGCCTGTTGGAGAGGCAATTTAGGATGTAATCTCTGTAGAAGTCCTCGTCGTTGACCCATTGATCTTCAACATCACTTCCTTTGAATTCTTCAAGACAGTCTGCACTGTGTAGAAGATGTTCAGGTACTTCATGCCAAACTGTGTGTTGCGTTTCCAGGCACTGAACTCGGCGTTGGAGAATTTCTCCAGCTTGATCATCGGCACAGGAGAAGAGTGATTGATCGCCTTTGACATTTTGTGTTTCTTTCCACTACGTGTAATTCTACTTGCAGACAAAATTGCGAGCAGAAAAAAAACTAGAAAGAAATCACCTGAGCGAGGCGACGAAACTTCGGATCCAATCAAGAGAAATTGCTCCTCCTCTCTGGCTGAACACAATCGTCAGAGACAATATTTGATAAGCAGTTTCCCACAGAGATCCCAATTCAACTCGATCAATCACAGCAAGCAAGGTGATAGGGAGATCCACAGCAAACAGAGCAACTGATAGGGATTCACTGATGCAGAACCTTCTACTAATCTGAAAACAACAGAGCAACTTCTCCCATATTTGCGATCAAACTTATCACTTTGATCGATGGAGACCAGCGGCGAAATACAAGATCCGCAACAAAAAAAATAGCAAAGAAGTTGTCGGATCTGCGCAGGAGGCGGCCAGATCTACACCAGACGGGCGATTCTGAGCACTGGAGGAAGCAACGGCGTCCTGGAAATCACAAGCGGCGACGAAGAGATTTCCGATCTTCTTCTTCAATCGGGAGCGGCCGTTGAGGTTGAGAACGACAGGAAACTCGCGACAAAGGGCGGAGATTTCCGTTCCCAACCCGATCGGAGTGGCTACGCTGGAATCTAAAAAAAAAATTCCGTTCCCAACCCGATCTTCTTCAACAATGGAGGCGGCGCACTCGATCGACTGGAGCAGTAGGAGAGAGCGGCGGCTCCTTCGTGATCAGCTAGGGCGAGGCAGCAAAGATCGCGAACGGGAGGAGCAGCGGGATGCGACCTCCTTGCTATGAACTCCGGCGCCTTTGATCGATGACTGTTACTGTGCTTCCTTCCCGACGGCAGCGTAAGCGCGCAACCTCCGGCTGCGATGGCAGAGGGCGATGCAGGAAATCCCGAGCGGGATTATTTCTCCTTCGATCGGCGAAGACAAGCGATGGCGAAGCGCAGAAAATCGCGAAGGGAGACGGCTGCTAGGTCAGGGAGAGGGAGCGGGGCTAGGGCAATCTTCGAGAATGTTGGAGTGCTCGAAGCATCCGCGTGACCATCTAGTTTGGAATGGCCTACCCGTTGCCCCCAGCATGGTATATAGGCGAAACCCTAAATCCCCGACTACGGGTTTGGATTCCTATCGGATCCTAACCAACCGTTAAGTAGCCCATTAACACGAATATAAATATACCTCAACAATTACGGGTATGGGTAACCGTGTACCATAACTGACCCGTTAAGCCTCCGAACTCGTTATTCGTCTAAATATACACTAACAATTATTACTCGAACTTCAATAGTGATGGTCTATGTAGAGAACAAAAGTAGATTTCGTGGAGATCGAAAAAGATATTCAGGAGATCGTTTTTTTTATTAACACACAGATTAGTAGTGGTGGAGATGTTTGTGTGCTTTGTGAAAAACATAAGCATTATTTTCATTCTTAAACAGTTGGATGAAGAAAATAACTTTTTTATATGCTGTTTTTCAACAAAAAAAGAGTCAATTATGCAACATTGTGGATGAGTTGGAGGAAGACGAGCAATAGACATTGAAAGATAGCAGGGTTTGGTTCATTTTTCATGTGTTGATAGCCCCGCAAAACTATATGTCTTGTTTATATGTTATGATGCTATCAAGGACAAATTCTATGTTTGTTCAAGAGGGTTGTCATTTACCCCCAATGATGTTGCGCTTATCTTAGGTCAGGCGAATCAAAGGGCAAACGTTGTATTTCGGCTCAAACGTTGCACGAGTCATATGAAGATAGAGCTAAAGAATCAATTACTTGGAATGGCTAGGAAGAGCCACAATGTGGAGCTGAAATCCATTGTTTGCATAAGCTAACTTTTTTTCTTTCTAGTGGCGAGAACATTCCACAGGTATAGGTGGATTTGTGTGGACCTCCATAGAGTATATATAGGAGACATAATTAGCCCAAGGTCATACATTTCTTTTTAATAAACAATTTGAAGATTGTTGTTGAGAAGATTCCATTCATTCATGCTCGACAAATTCAACATTGATCACGAAAATTGATGGGATGCGTTTATGGATGCACTCATACTTTGATTATAAGTGTTATATTTGTTGATATAGAAATAATACCCAAACCTCCCTGAAAACTAGCATAATTAGTGAGAGCACATCTCTTATTTTCGAAATTACAAAAAACTCCCTTAAGTTTTCATTTCATTACCAAAACCTCCCCTGATATTTTCATTTCATTGCATCCATGAAGAAAAATACCCCCGGGACATTGTTCACCGAGGGGGTGTTTTTGTGCATGGATGTTATGAAATAAAAACTTCAGGGAGGTTTTGTAATGAAATGAAAACTTTATGAGAAGTTTTTGTAATTTCGAAAATAAGAGGGGTGTTGTCAGTAATTTAGCAAAGTTAGAGGGGAGGTCCCGGTAAATGGCCCTATATTATATCTATATCTTTAAAAAAATAGTACCAAAATCCACTTTGAATGTGATTGTAGATTTGGTTGATAACATGCAAAGATTATTACGATGGTCTGATAAATCATCATTTAATCTGAAAGAGTTGTTACACATCATATCACTTATGTCCAATGAATAGGTTTACGGGTTTCGTGTCTCTCTAGGGTTTGGCCCTAAGCTGGAAGTACTATATATACCCCATTCCATACTTAGATGGGGCATAGTAGAATACTTTGAGAATGATAGGGATTATTGGCGCTCAAAGTATTCTACTATGCCCCATCTAAGTATGGAATGGGGTATATATAGTACTTCCAGCTTAGGGCCAAACCCTAGAGAGACACGAAACCCGTAAACCTATTCGAGTCGGCGTCGACACGTGCGGACATATAATAAATTAACCTAACATTTTCATAGCTAATTTTAAAATTTAACATGATCACCTTCATGTCATGACCTTACGTTTATGATATATTTGTTTTTGTGGGTGATGAAGCACATGAAGAACTTGACTCCTGAAGAATTGGTGTTACTCTGATGTTGGTGAGGAGCCTTCCCCACTGAAGGCGAAGAGAATGTTCTTGAGCCTAATTCCTCTATGACAAGAGGAGTTGAAATTGCCCCAGAGCACACGCAACCTTGATCACCTCCGCCAGTTTCCACGACACCTACTACGGTTGTTCCCACCCCTCTTCTTTGTAGAGTTATTGACAACATTACAGAAACAAATGATTGCTCCTTGTGATGATATAGTAGCATATATTGGTAAGATAAATAATAAAGTAGATGCACTAAGTGCACATTTTGATTAGCAAATCCATAGGCCACAACTATATTGCATTCAAGGGATGGAACAATATGTGTTTTCAAAATTCCATGGATATGTGGTTGATTGTCATGTTGATGCGTTTACCAAAATCTTGGAACTTCGTAGAGAGGTAGATGACAAATTGTGTGGTCATTTCTCTACATTAGTCCAAACCTCCGGGTATTTTCTCTATCATGACATTCATTTTTTTTTTGACACTTGTAAAATAATTGTATCAAATCAAGTTGTAGGGGTGAGGAACGAAAACCGAAAACTGACTAAACCGACCGAACCGACCGAACCGCACCGACTTTGAAACCGAGCCGCCCGGTCCGGTGTCGGTTCGGTTTGGAGCTTTTGAAAACCGAACGCTTATCGGTTCGGGTCGGTTTTCAAGTTGTGAAAACCCGACTAAACCGAACCGAACCGAGCACTTCGATCATCACTGTTTTGGGTGTATTTGATCGAACAACTTTCAGATTACCTTTGGGTCTACAACCAGTTCACTTTCACCATCTCTGTGCTTGGTGAGATTTTTCTTACCCTTCTCCTTAGGTTTAGAGAGTTCTTTTGATCCTAAGTAATTCTGTGGGAAAAAGTTTTATTAACAGTTTAATTATTTGAGATGTGCTGTATATTAATTGATTTAATAACGACAATGATTATCTATCGTGATACTCCAATTGCTCTAATTGCTTATTGTTGGATCTATTGATATTAAATTTGTCAAGTTATTATAGAGAATTGTGGGATGTCATAAGGAATGTTTGCCCCAATATACCCAAGCTCGGCATGTCTAAAAAATGCATGAATATAATAGTTGTTTGTGTGTGATGTAGATTTAATAAACCTTCTCTCTGACTTGTACTCAAAAAAATTTGTATGCTATTTATTTAAACCTTCAGTTAATAAAGATTATGAAAGAGGATGATGAGCGATCCAATAAATAGCACTGATTACGTTTGTTTGCAGAAAAAC
>CM077154.1:130989288-131145442 GCA_039583875.1 Platanthera guangdongensis | reverse complement strand
AAAATTGCAATGAACCAAATCAATTCATCAAAGAGTATCCCACCCAGCACGAAAACAATATATTTTGATCAATACCAAGAGGTAGACAGAGTATACCCCTGAACCAATGACCGGCAATACTAAGGAGGCAGGCCGAATCACTCCCCCCCCCCCCCCCCCCGCAGTGCCGAGAGGAAGGGCTCGTCCTCTTCTTGGGAGTTATAAGGGAAAGGTGCCGCAATAAACATGTAATCTGAAGCGTCCGCTCTCCTCATCACGTAACACTGCTATTCCTAACTATACAACAGCAGTGATATTACTGATTTACCACTGTTCATTTATTTTGTTTATTTTTTGAATAATTTACTTACCACCATTTTTCTGCGCCAAAAGCAGATACAGGTAGCTCTCGGAAAACAGCTTGAACATTTGGAATGTATCAATGCCTTCCCCTTCACTGATTCCTTCACGTCAAGGAACGAATTGAGGGCAACGACGCCGCAGCAGCCATAGATCTTCCCAGTTAAGCATCTGCCGCCATCCCATTCTACTATAGAAGCAGGAGCTGAGTGACTATCTTGCGGTTTTTCTGAGTGATCCTCCTGTCCAGAATCACCAAGGGTTCCATCTGCAAATTGCCCTCCATTGTAACTGCTGTTGGAAGAGGAGTGATTTGAACTGGAAGCTCGCCTCTATGTTCTCGAAATTGAGAAATACGGAACGTGTGATGAATTTTAGCACCCGCCAAAAGATCCAGGCGATATGCCACCTCTCCTATGTTCTCGACGACCCAGAATGGACTAAAAAACTTGGGGGAAGTTAGTGAAACCCATGAGATCAGAGATTGATTTGTTTGTAAGGTTCTAACTTGATATACAGCCAAGAATTAACCTCAAGGACTCTTTCTCTCCGCTTCCTATCTGCAATAAACTGCATGCGATTTTGAGTCTGATGTAAATTGTGCTTTAGAAAAGATATAATCTTCTCCCTAGCTTCCAGAGAACGGTCCACCTCCTCAACAATTGCAGAGCCCTCAATGTAAGGCGATGGTGTGTGGGTTCTTGACCATACACCATGTCGTAGGGAGTCATCTTGGTTGTACTCTGGAATGCTGCATTGTACCACCATTCCATCATTGGTAGCCAGTTTGCCCAAGTCTTAGGTCATTTGAAGCACATGCACCTCAGATAGCTTTCAAGACAACGATACACAACTTCCGTTTGGAAATCAGTTTGAGGATAGTATATCGTGGACATTCTCAATTGTATTTGGAGAATTCAAAATAGTTCCTGCTAGAATTGACCGACGAACAAAGCATCTTGATCACTAACAATTAATCAGGTAAGCCAGGTAATCTTACTACTGCATCCAGGAAAAGTTGAGCAACCTTGTCGGTTTTATAAGGATGCGTGACGGCTACGAAGTGAGCATTTTGCTAGGTCTATCTACAACAACCAGGATAGTAGATTCCCCATTGTTCTTTGATAGGCCATCAACAAAATCAAGGGAGATATCTTGCCAAATTCTCTCGGGCACCGGCAAGGCGGCAACGATTGCAACAAACCAATAGACTTCCGGTGATCTGAGTTACATTGTTGGCATACATTGCATTTTTTGATGTAAGTGTAGATGTCTGGCTTCATTCCCTTCCAATAAAACATCCTCTTCAACCTTTGATAAGTCGCATTAATGCCCGAGTGACACCCCCACGAACCCATCATGATAAATCTATTGGAGCTTGTTCTTCAATGCTTCATCCAGCCCAATTACCGGCTTTCCCTTCCTCTTAAGTAAACCATGAATCCACAAATATTTAGGCTTACTTAGACTGCTCACCTCTTTCTCCGCAATGATTTTTTGAATGTGGAAATCACTGGTCCAAGACGCTTTCATCTATTGTAGGATATCAGAAGTGATAGTAGCTACTACATTTTATTTAGCCTTTGGAATCTCATGTTGTTTGGAGAGGGCATCCACCACACACACATTCTCTTTCCCTTTCTTATACTGGATTTGAAATTCATAACCGAATAAGTTTAGCCAAGTACTTTTGTTGGGCCGGTGTGGCGATCTTTTGATCTAACAAAAACCTTAAGCTCAGGTGATCCATCCTTATGATAAAGGGGCAACCAATTAGATAGTGCCGCCAATATTGAACAACCATCACAATGGCAAATAATTCCTTCTCGTATACTGAAAGGAAACTATTCTTCCTCCCTAAAACCTTGCTGAAATAGGCAATGGGTTGCCCTTCCTGTAGTAAGATTGCTCCCACTCCACTCTCCAATGCACTGATTCCAGGATGAAGATCTTGTGGAAGCCAGGCAGTCTCAACACCGACAGTTCAGAAACTGCTTTCTTCAACTGATCAAAGGCTGAAGGCTGCAGCTGCTGCGGCTGTCCACCTAAATGTTTTTTACTTCAAGAGTTCAATTAGAGGTTTAGCAATAAGTGCATACACAATCATCGCTTGGATTTTGAGGTGGTCAGTTTTCACCCCCTTGTTGGATATAAGATGGCCTAGATACTGTACCTGTTAATGTCCAAAGGAACATTTCCCTTAAGAAACAACTGCTGAGATCTTAAATCCTTGAAGGTAAAGGTCAGCTGTTGGATGTGCTCACTCCAGGAATTGCTGAAAACTAAAATATCATAGAAGAACACCAACAAAAACGTCCTTAATTGATTTTCAAAAATCTTGTTCATCGTACCTTCAAACGTGGAGGGGGCGTTGTCAGGAACTCATAATATCATGACTTGGTGTGTTCTAAAAGCAGTCTTGTGGACATCATCTGTCGTCATTCTCACTTGGTGATATTCGGCCTCAAGCCCGATTTAAAGAAGGCATGGACCCGTGATTATTCACCGATGAGTTCTTCAATAATGGGTATTGAAAACTTATCTTTCGTCGCGGTTTGTTAAGCTGCCTATAATCGATAAATAATCACCATGTACCATCTATCTTCCTGACCAACACAAGTGGTGAAGCATATGGGCAACATTTATACCTGATGACTCGCGTGCCTAGCATTTCTTTGATTAACCTCTCTATCTTCATTTTCTCCAAAGGGAGGATAACAAGAGGGCCTTATATTGACATTCACAACTCCCTCTTTAAGAACGATATGGTGTTCATGATCCCCATGTAGGAGGCAACTCCCTTGGCTCAACAAATAGATTCCTGAACTCAAGAAGGCATGCAATTGTGTATTCTCCATAATCGATAACCACTTTCCCGTCAACTGGGAAAAATTGGAACGCACTGGAATGTCAAAAAATTTAGGTGGAATACTCTCCTGGATGCTACACACCACCATCATTGTAAGCTGCCCCTATTTGGAGAGTAATTTGCACATTCTCCTTTGTTTCATCCAAGTTCTATCGAATTGTGACTTGCCATCCGACTATCCGACGACGTGCCCTTCGACTGTCCGACGACGTGCCCTTCGACTGTCCCATACCCTCCGAATGTTTGACGATAAGCCCTCCGACTATCCGACGACATGTCATCCGACTGTCCGACATCATGTCATCCAACTGTCCAATGACATGCAATCCGATAACATCAATTTGATTATCCAACAACATGCCAACCCATTGCACAACGACAGGCCCACAGACAAGTCCAAAGTCAAGCCATCTACCTGTTGGGCAACAAGCCATCCGACAGTCCGACGACAAGCCATCTGATTGTCCAACAACAAGCCATCTGACAGTCTAACATGTCATCTGATTTTCTCACAACATGCCAACCCACTGTCTGATGGCAAGCCCAACGACATGTTCGATGACATGTCATCTGACTGTCTAACAACATGACAACTGACTATCTGACACCATATCATTCGACTAACCGACAAAATGTCATCCAACTGAACCACAACAAGCCATCTTACTTCCTGATGACATGTCATATCACTGCCCATCCAGCTGTCCAACGTCAAGTCATCCGACTGTCCAACGGCATGCCATTCGACTGTTCAATGACATACCTTCCCAATGTCCGACAACATGTCTTCCGACTGTCCGACGGCATGTCATCTGACTGTTTATTCGACATGCCTTCCAACTGCCAGACGACATTGCCATGGCATGTCATTCGACGATCAGACGCCATGCCCGACGACATTGCTAATCTTTGTTTACTTTTTAATTCTTAATAATATGTTATATAAATAAACATATATGTAAATAAATTTGAAAATAAACATGTCATCCAACCATCCGACTGTTCGGCAACATGCCTACCGACTGCCCGACAACATTCCTTTCGGTTGTCCGGCAATATGCCTTTCGATTATTCTGCGGCATGCCTTTTGACCTTCCGACGACAAGCCTTCCGATTTTTTGACGATATGCCTTTCGACTGTCTGATGATATGTCATCTGACAGCCCGATGACATATGCCAAGGCATGCCATCCGACAATCACCATATGATTAGAATGGTAATAAGAATTCCGACTATCCGTCAAAGACAACATTCCCCCAGATTCTGCTAATCTCTAAGTTTTCAGGCTTGCAAACATGGCCCGAACCTCCTCCAGAATTCGATTATGATGATCATTTGGCGTCTTCATAGAACAAGCCATAGCTTCCTGATTCTGTTTCAAGATCTCCCAATCAGATTGTAAATCTTTCAATCGGGTCGCACCCACAAATGACATAGCTACAAACCCCAGCCTGGCGACATGCCGCCCGACTATCCGACGACATGATATCTGATTGCCCGACGACATATGAAATGGCATGCCATTCGACGATCATACGGCATTCCAACCATGTTTGACAACATGCCAACTGACATGTCCGACGACATGCCAACTGACATGTCCGACGACATGCCATCTGACATGTCCGACGACATGCCATCTGACATGTCCGACGACATGCCATCTGACATGTCCGACGACATGCCATCTGACATGTCCGACGACATGCCATCTGACAGTCCGACGACATGCCATCTGACATGTCCGACGACATGCCATCTGACATGTCCGCGACATGCCATCTGACATGTCCGACGACATGCCATCTGACATGTACGACATGATCGACATGTGACGAATGCATCCGACTGTTCGACGACGTGCCATCTAACTGTCCCACAGCATGCCTTCCGACTATCCCACGACATGCCATCCGACAGTCTGACGACATGTCACCCGATTATCCGACAATATGCCAGTCGACTGTTTGATTACATTCCATCAGGTTGTCCGACAATATGTTGTGATATGTCAACAGACTGTTTGACAATATGCCATGGCATACCATCCAACTATCTGACGACATGTCAACCAATTGTCCAACTACATGTCACTCAACTGTCTGATGACATGCCCTCGACATGTCCTCTCATTAATAGACTTATCCCAACTATGTACAGTAGGCTATAAGAATCCTCACTTTACATTAGTTACTGTGAGTGCAACCTAAGTTGTAAAAGTTAATCTCCACAAATCTTTGCTAACAACTTTCATCAAAGTTACATTAGGTCTACCACTTATTCCTGATACTTATATACTAATTCTACTTATCATTACTCTCAACAAAATGTCATAAACTTTAAATATAATGTTATTGTTAGAGAAATAGGATATATTGTAAAGGTCCATTAATTTGGCCCATTTTATTCTCTCTTGCTTTAGTCCCACATCTCTTGTATAGAACCCTTCTCCTCTCTCCTCTCCTATATATATGTTCTCATACTTGTTTTTAATATATGGAAAAGTGTTCATAAGGTTTGGGACCATTTCTCTACAATAAGGTTTGGGACCATTTCTCTACATGGTATCAGAGCCTAAATCGCTCTCTCGCGGTCTCCCCTGGTCTGTCCGCACCTAGTGATCTCTCGCGGACTGCCTCTCGCGATCTGCCTCCCGCGGAATGTTGTTTCTATCTGCTTCCCTCTGCGGCTTGCTCCTCTCAGTCCGCTTCCTTTTTTTCCGATGCCTCCTGTTGCTCTCTTTCTCTCGTGGTTCCACCCCCCTCCCTTCTTATAGTCATTTCTCCTCCTCAATCAGTGGGGCCACCTTCTCCTTTATTCTCCGCTGTCTGCTGCGGCCTCCCTACTTGTCGCGGCCTATCTTCAGTCCGCTGCTCTGCTCTCCGCTACTGGCTTTCCGCGGACTGCCTTGCTCGCGACCTGTTCCAACTCGCCGCTTCACGCTCCTCTTCTGTCCGCTCGAGCCTCCTTGCTCGCAGACTGCTCCTCTCTACTCCCTATCCGCGGTCTCTTGCGGACTGCTCTTGTCTGTTGCGGGCTCGAGCTCATCTCTTCTTCAGACCGCCACGGGTTTGCTGTGGTCTGCTCTATGCTATAGTCTGCTGCGACCTGCTCAGCTCGCTGCGTGGGCTGTCCTCCAGTCCGCTGCGGGCTCTCCTCTGCTCTGGTGCGGCCTGCCTTCTACTTCAAATCCGCTGCGGTCTGCTCTCTACTCCAGTCCGCTGCGGCCTGCCCCAGTCCGCTGCGCTCTACTCCAGACCATTGCGATCTCTGCCTTCTACTTCAAGCCGTTGCGGCCTGCTCACTGCTCCTCTCCGCTGTGGTCTCCCTGCTCACTAACTGCTCCGTCTGCTGCCTCTCTTCACTCGGCGAGCTCCCTTCCTGCACTTGCGGCCTCTCGAGTTACAAGACCTGACATCTCATTTGCTGTCGGAGTAGTCAGTCGGTATATGCATGCTCCTCGAGACACTCATTTACAAGTCGTGGAACGGATCCTCAGATACCTGAAGAATGCACCAGGACAAGGGTTGGTATATAAACCATCTTCTTCTCTATCTCTTGTTGCATATTCTGATGCGGACTATGCGGGCTCCCTGGATGATCGACGCTCTACTACAGGTTTTTGTACCTACTTTGGAGGGAATCTCATTACTTGGCGCAGCAAGAAAACAATTTGTTGTTGCTCGCTCTTCTGCTGAAGCTGAGTATCGTGCAATGGCCGCCGTTGTTTCTGAACTCACCTGGCTGGAGGCTCTTCTTGGTGATCTAGGAGTCACCTTATCATCACCAACTGTTCTACTTTGTGATAGTCAGGTCGCAATCCACATTGCGAACAACCCAGTTTTTCATAAAAGGACCAAACACATTGAAGTTGATTGTCACTTCATCCGTGAAAAGGTTCAGTTAAAGAAGTTAGAGCTAGAGCATGCTCCCGCTTCTAAGCAAGTTGTTGACATCCTCACCAAGGCATTGCCCCGACATTTGTACCATCAGTTCTTATCCAAGCTTGGTGCCTACGATTGGTATGCTCCAGCTTGCGGGGGAATGTTAGAGAAATATGATATATTGTAAAGGCCCATTAATTTGGCCCATTTTATTCTCTCTTGCTTTAGTCTCACATCTCTTGTATAGGACCCTTCTCCTCTCTCCTCTCCTATATATATGTTCTTATACTTGTTTTTAATATATGGAAAAGTGTTCATAAGGTTTGAGACCATTTCTCTACAATAAGGTTTGAGACCATTTCTCTACAGTTATAATTAGCAGGTCATCCAACATTGATGATGTAGGGGTAGGCTACGGGTGCATAAAACCTACAATGCTAGCCGCTAGGTGAGAGTGTAAGGGTGACATGCTACTCCAAACATACATGCAATGCAATGATCGATATTTTGACGAATAAATTTAAGCAATGAAAAATTTAGCACCACACAGATATTAAAATAGAAAAACAAATATTTATTTTGGCAATATTATAATGGTTTTCCTCCGCTCGGAGGGCCAAAGCGAAGCGCGCGGCGAATATCTCCTCCTGCAAGTTATTAGAACACCAAAAGAAAGTTCTACAAATAGGAATCACAGCAGAATATAATAAATCACCAAATGAAAATGCTGAATCAAATAGTACAATACTACAAACGCTCACAAAGTAGAGGGCTGAACCGAGACACTGAAGAATTAAGATCCGGATGTGTAGATCGGCGATCGGAGGGGGAACCGACGACGTGAAAATGATGGTGGTGGTTGTCTTCGGCGGTACATGGTGAGATCGGACGTGAAATGGGTAGATCTGGCCACGTACAAGTAGATCCGGGTCGGGGAAGGGTGGATCCGCTATATAGGGTCGGATCCGGGTGAAGTGGTGATGAACGAAAGGTGAAAATAAAGGATCGGGGCTGAAATTCTTAGATCTGAATTGTTCCAAGAAATTAGGGCTAACAGATGGTAGATCCAAGGGAGGGAAGAAGTGGAAGGTCGGTGTGAATAGTATTTCGGCGGACAGTGTTCTAGTGAACAGTGTTTGTGGTGAACAGTATTTTCGATGAACAGTGATCGTTAACATTGTTCGGCGATAGGGGTTGGGATTTGGGGGTTGTAGGGGCTGCGGATGATGAGTTTTGGAGGGGAAAGAAGAAGGCTATGGATGGGTAGTACCTTGGGGGGGGGGGGAGTTTGAGCGCCTAGGAGTCGTCATTTAGGGTTCTACGACGCCGGCACCGGGGAGTGATCGCAGGAATCCGGAGATAGAAGTCTCCAAATTCTGCAATGATCTCAATTCAGCCTCATACCACTCTTATTTATAATAAAAGAAACACTAGGGCATCCCATTCGACGGCTATGATTGGCCGGCGGGAGATGCCTCAAAATACAAGAAATAAAAGTCCAAACAAAATAAAGTAATATAAGATTTTGACTCGCGTCGACGCTCCAGACGCAATCGCGGAGCCCGATCGTCGATCCGGGCACGCCATATATGGAAAGTTGTCAAATCAGCCCCGAACGGGCCCAAAGCGCGTCCTCGTCTCTGCTCCGCATCAATTGATCTCTCTACTAAGAAATAATTTCCAAATTTATTCTGACATGATTCATCCAATACTCTTTCAATTCTTCAAGAACTGTGTCATGAGCTTGTCTCTCGTCAAACTCCCGTGCGGTTTTAGTTCCTCCTTGCCACTCCACGTAACCAAGCTAAGTCAGCCTTTCCCAATAAGAACTAGGTGGTGATGAAGAAAAGAGAGTGGAACCAATTCAAGAGAATGCTCACAAGTGAAAGAACTCCAAAGAACTCCATTGTCTTCTCCAAAACTTGGATCTAACCTGAATGAATAGAAATGAGGGAGGGCCTTCCCTTTTATAGGCCCTAAAAGATTTTCCCTCCAAAGTATGGAAGGTTCTAAAATTCTATATTTCTAGAATACTCTACACTATTCAATTTTCATGAATTCTCCAGAATGCTCCCATGAGACAACTCTAGAACTCTTTATCATCTTCATATGTATCACTTCAGATATTTCTAGAATCTTCCCAAGCATTAACCCCAAAGATGATGATCCATCTTCATGACTTCTCTCCACTTAAGCATGAACAACTCAAGTATGAAGTCATGCTTATACCAAGGGCTCCCACACCCAAGACTTTGACCTCCTTGAAGCTTTGTCGAATCAACATGCGACCTATTGTACCACCCAGGCATGCATACATGGTCACAATTGTGTTTTGAGATACAAGACCGTGGCATTCTCCCAGACCCAATCTTGTGACGCCCTCGTCGCAACCATACATCAAGTAGCAACATTGTTCGAACCATTGCTCTTTTGTCACCGAGAAGATCATGCCTCCAGTAATTCATTGCTAGTTGGTGGTCTTCAACTCCATCAAGTAGTGTCACTGACTCAACGTCGAGTAGTGACTTCTCCTCATCTTCACAGATCACAAATTCACATGGAGCGGACTCTGCATCCTCCTTTGGCTTATCCTCAAGCCAGTCCTCAATGTGAGCTTTGATCCCTTGGATATCAGACTCCGTATCCTCTTCATGCTCCATATTGATCCTGGTACATGGTGATATTGTGTGAGCATTGCCTCTGCGGTTCTTGGAGCTCTCTTTCCCCGATTGCTCACCTTTGAAATCCCCAACTGGATCCTTTATGTCAGCCTCACCCCCATGGCATTTGGACTCCACGTACTCAGCTGGTTGTTTCTTGATACCCATGATTCTTTCCTCCCTGTGAGCTTCTCCCTCTTGGCACTCAAAGTCTTTGTCCACATCCTGCTCCACATTGCATAACATCACTTCTTCCTCAGCGGAAGTGTTGTCCTCTTAGCATCTCGACTCCACATCTTGCTTAGGCTTGATGTATGATTCTTTCAGGAGAGCCATGAATCCAATGAATCCATGCCTGATTGAACAACTTTTCAAATTATGGTCTCCTTTGCAAAAGATGCACACCCGCTTTCGGGAGATCCGCATTGGGCAATCCAACGATCTATGACTCTCCTTGCATCTGAAGCAACGACGTGTTGGCATGGCCATCATTTCCTCCTTTAAGGTTGCTAAGACGTTCTCCTTTCATAACTCCCTTGACTATCTGCATAAACGATAGTTGCTTTATTTCACTGCTTCTCGGAGGCCCCTCTACTGCAGTAGCCATGCAAGTTGCTCCTTTTTCCATGATGCATACTGAGCGACAATTTGGCATGATGATTGCATTTACCGCATCAAAGAAGTCCATGCCCAACACAACCTTGTGATCATCCATCGTCGTGACCGAGAAGTTCACATGTCCTCCCCACATTCCCAAGCGAAGCTCCACGCCACGAGCCACTCCTGATAGCGAACTCACCTTCCCGTTCACGGTCTTGAGCAATCCATTGCTCTTTGTCATATGAAGGCCAAGCCTTCGCGCTTCTTCCTCTGTCATAAAGTTGTGTGTTGCACCCATATCTACCTAAGCTTTGGTAGACTTGTTGTTGATCATGACCTCGACGTACATAAGTGCGATCTGTTATATAGGGTTTCCACGCCCACTGTCTTTCTACCCCATCTTTGGTGTGGTCATCCTTGTATCCCTTTTTTGTTAGAGCATCTACTGATGGTCTTTGAAACTCGATCATTGCTTCGGTAACAACAATTGCTTCATCAAGTGTCTTCGCAACCAGCCGACGCACTTCCTGCTTCACCCAATTCTGAAGACTGTCTTTGAAGTTGAAGTGTTGGTCATCTTCAAACATACCCGGTTACCATCAGCATCAAGGTTTGGAACTCCTTCACATACTTCGTGATTGAACCTTTTTGATTTAGCTCCTTCAACTTCTTTCTTGCCTCGTTCGCAACGTTCTCCGGGTAAAAGTGTCTCTTGAGTTCAATCTTGAACTCCTTCCACATGTCCAGGTTGCATGCTCCTTTTAATATCTGTAAACTTCCATTGCCACCAAAGAGATGCAATATTCGAAAGATAGTAGCTTGCAGCCATTTCCTTAAGCGCCTCCTCCATGAGAGCACATCCTTCAAAGTAGACCACCATTTGATAAAGTAAGTGTTCAACTTCCTTTGTATCCCTCTTTCTGGTGAAGGCTTTTGGCTTAGGCATGTTGATCCTTGGGTTTTCCACAACCCCACTGTTGCCACCATTGGAGATCTGCTACAGACGGCCAATTCTTCCTCCAATTTGGAGATCTGCTCCTCATAGTCATCCTCAAGTTGATCGCACTTTTGTGTAAGCTCTGAATTTGCATCAAGGCAAGCTTGGATTTGGGCCCTCAATAGATCCAGCTCTCTGCAAGCCGACATCACTTGCTTGATAACCTCTAGTTCTCCGCGAACATGTAGGTGGTCCTGCTTCACACCCATCATGTGCTCGTCTTAATCCATCAATGCAAGATCCAAGTGTCCCGTGGGCTCACAAGATTTGCTTTGGTTTATCTTCTTTCTTTCAAATTGATGTCTAACCTCCCAGTCACACTCATCCATGTTGGAGTTGTCTATTTCACCAGCCATCTAGTCTTCTTGTGCAACCACATACTTGAGTTGAACCTGGCTTTGATACTAACTGTCACAAGTTTGTCTCTCTTCAAGCTCCCGTTCAGCCTTAGCTCCTTACTGCCACTCTATGTAACCAAGCCAAGTCAGTCTTTCCCTGCAAGAAGTAGGTGGTGATGAAAAAAAGAGAGTGAAAACAACTCAATAGAATGGTCACAAGTGAAAGAATTTCAAAGAACTCTATTGCTTCTCCAAAACTTGGATCTAACTTGAATGAATACAAATCAGGGGGGTCTTCCCCTTTTATAGGCCCTAAAGCGTTTTCTCTCCAAAGTATAGAAGGATCTAGAATTCTACATTTCTAGAATACTCTACACTATACTGTTTTTATGAATTCTCTAGAATGCTCCCATGGGACAACTGTAGAACTCTCTATCATCTTCATATGTATCGCTCTGGATATTTCTAGAATCTTCCTAAACATTAACCACAAAGACGACGATCCATCTTCAGGACTTCTCTCCATTGTTCCAGAGACTTTTGCATTCTCTTGCGCCAAAGAATATCATGTCTTTGCTTGGGCATGCTCTGCTTATGCATGAACAATTCGAGAATGAAGTCATGCTTATACCCAAGGGCTCCCACACCCAAGTCCTTGACTTCCTCAAAGCTTTGTTGCATCAACATGCAGCCTATTGTACCACCCACACATGCATACATGATCACGATTGTGTCTTGAGCTACAAGACCATGACATATGGCCTATTATTCTATAAACAAGATGGTGCTAGTTCTTCTACAAAATGTACAAGACACATGTCCAGCGTTTACTTTTTGAATGAATGTAACATTAAAAAAAATCAAAGTTTATATAAGCATGTAATCCTACTGAAGGATTTAAGAAGTTTAGAAGTTAATGATCTACCATCTATCTATTTTAATTAGCACAAGAAATTAAGGAAAAAAGAAGGCAGTTACTTGATGACCATGACATAAACCAAGCTTGAACTGGCCAATTGTAAGAGTCTTGGTTTCTGGATAATGGACATCTTCATCATATTCACCTCGTGTAACATGCAAGTCAGGGCAAAGGCCTTTTAGATAATCATAAATCTCCTGGAAAAAGAAATAAGAATGTCAAAATAGATATATAGACTTGATCTGCTCTACCTAGAACCAAGCAATTAGAAACGTTTGATCCTAGAAAAAATTCAAATAACTAGTTAAAAAACACCAAGGCCCTGTTCATTACGGCGGTTTTGAACAAAAGAAATTGGATTTGGCTCTCAAATCCTAAATCAGCTGTTTGATTACCTACTTAAATGGGAGGAATCATCATTCAGGCAAAACCGACAGCTGTGTTATTTAAAATCATGTACATTTACAAAACCAACCTTTTTAGGTCGGTTTTATATCGATGCGCATACTTCGCTTCTTCTTCTTCGTGCTGCAAGCTACCTCGCTATCGCCGGCAAACCCATTTCCGCCGATGTGGCACCTTCTCAGTCTCACCGGCCCGCTACTCCCCCTTTCTTGCATGTACTTCTCAGTCTCACTATGCCTTCAAGAATGAATTGAAGCATAAGAGATTTAACGCCAATTGTATTAATACTAGATAGAAATGATCACTCCAAAAATTTCATTGTGCCCAACGCTTACAATTTCCAGGAATTAGCCCACTTCAACGGTCTTTGATGCTCACATGTGTTGAAGCCGGGAAAATCTCTACTCCAAAATTCGGATCGAGACAGCTTAAGATTACTGATTCTGCGGTCCGACGCCACAATTCAAATGACTATCGCGAGAGAGAGAGAATTATATATAAGCACACCCCAAGTGCTCCAGCAGGGAAGTCTCACCACGTACCCGGAAGTTTGGGAGAAACTTTCCCTCCACAACCAAAAAGCTGGGCGAGGTACTAGGCAGACATGGACTTGTCGAGTATCCACTTGGGGGGACCACAACCTCTTCCAAAAGTCCATTTCTAGTACCCTTGGGGGTCTATTTATAGAGAAATCTTGGGGTGGGGGGGGGGGGGGTATAGGCGAGTATCCAGCCGCTGCTAGCGAGTCGTATGGGTCTACTCGCCCAAGCTCGGGAGGTAGTCGGCCATACTCGCTCAAACTCGTCTTTGCTCGCCCAAGCTCGCATCTGCTCGCCCAAGCTGCAAGCTCGCCCTTCCAAGCTTGCTCTCGCTCGCCCAAGCTCGCCCATCTCTGTTGCTCGCCAAGCTCGTCGTTGCTCGCCCATGCTCGTCTCTGCTCGCCCAAGCTCTCTCGCTCGCCAAGCAATCTCTCTGCCGCCCAAGGCCTCTGCTCGGCCAATGGTCTGCGAATAGCCATCTTCTTGGATACTTCTGATCTCGACGAATTACTGGTTATACAATATGAGTACTAAGGGTGAGCATGAAAAACCGCAAACCGCAAAAACCGCCCGCACCGCAAAAACCGCACCGATTTTTAAACTGCACCGTGTAGTTTAGGTGTGGTGCATTTTTAAACTTTTACAAACAGAGCGCGGTTCGGTGCGGTGCTGTTTTTGGATTTTGAAAACCGCAAAAACGCACCGAATATTTTGTGTATTTAATTTTTTATGATTATGTGACGTCACATTTAAGTATATTAAGTAAGAGTTGATATATTTATATGATATATTACCGTCAGAGTTATTATAATTAGGTGAGATATTTTGTTGAATCATCTCTTCCACACACACTATAGTGGAATAAAAGCTTAAAACTATAAGGAAAACAGGATGTACGCATTAGTGGGAATATGTCAAGATATGATACAATGGCCACAAATGATCCATATAGCCGACCACACTATAGTGGGATAAAGGTTTGAGTGTTGTTGTATCTCTTACACACACAGACAACTTGGATATGAATTGGAACAGTCTCTTTAATAATCCAAATTAAAACAAAATATTGCATAAATGTTGATATATAAGAATGAATGAATCTCCTGCAACAAATTTAGCGTGAAAATATTTGTCTATAAAACATGATATTCACAAAATATTATATAGTTCATAAGTTGGTATGACACGCCAAAAAGAAAGACAGATAATTGCATCAAAATTTATGAAAATTAAATCACCGGTTGTAAGAAAAATGATGTAATTTAATACAATAAAGAGAGAAAAACAGCAAAATATAAAAGAACACATAAATTATCAAGCAACATTCATAGTTCTGATGCTTACCTGTAGTCTATGTAAAATACATGTTAAAAACCGCACCAAAACCGCAACTGCACCGCAAAAAACCGTACCAAACTGAAACCGCATCGCATAATTTCGGTGCGGTGCGGTTTTGCTCGGGCAAAAACCGAGCCCTTACGGTGCGGTTGCGATTTGGGCCAAAATGCACCAAACCGCACCGTGCACACCCCTAATGGGTACCAAAAGTATGAATGAGATGGATCTTTGTTTTCCCAACCATTATTTTAAGTCCTGATACCAATAAGGAAAAGGGTTATTTTGAAGTAATATGTCTAAAATATCGGGCAGTTATGCATGTGTAACCGTCCGATGTTGATTGGTTGGAGAAGGTCGGGCGGTTAAATGTGTAACCGCTCAGTGTTGATTGTTGTAACCTCTATATAAAGGTCGGGCGGTTACCCATGTGTAACCGACCGGTGTTAAATGTTCATGTACTTTGTGTAAAGGTCGGGTAGTTACCCATGTATAACCGCTCGGTGTTGCTGATCTGTTACTGCTACATGTTGTAGTTTGGGCAGTTACCTGTATTGTAACCGCCTGAAGTATTTAGTCACACATCTTATGTTGTACTTTCGCTCACCTCCTCTATTCTATATAAATAATGGTGCACCAATATAATCAACAGATTCAAGGAGAATAAAAATATTTTTTTGTATTTTTGAGTACTTATATGGTATCAAAACCAATGATCCGTGGAACGGACTCCGCGCAAACTCCTCTTTGTAACCTTCCTGGTGTCTTTGTGTGGTCTCCTTATTTGCTAATCGTAGTGTGTGGACTCCTCTTCACAGTGTTTGTGGGGTCTCCTTGTTTGCTTCTTGCAAACTCTTGTTTCTTTGCCGCGAGCTCTGTCGAGAGACCTCCTTGTTTTGAGACTGCATTTATCCCTCCGCCGGGACTAACTCCTTGAGGTCGCCCTGAGTTACGACCGTCCTTGTTGCTCCCCGACTGAGTTCGTTGAGCTCGCAATGCTCACAACCGCCCTCTTGTAACCGTGGAGACTGGTGTGTCCCCAACTCCTTTTCTAAGACCGTGCAATCTCTTCTCCCCACTTGATTCGGTTTCTCCTCTGGTCGTCAGCTCATCCATGTGTCCTCTTCGTGCAGCTTCTCATGGGCAGCCTTGCGGAGACCTCTTCCCTTGCTCTGGCTTCTCTCCCTGAAGTGTGTGATGAAATGAAGATTACTATTATTTCCCTCAATGATAAAAAGAACTGTATGGAGTGTTCTTTCAGTGCGCCGTGTTCTCCAAACTAAAGGGTTGCTTCATCATATAACCCATGCCCCGCTTGCTGAGCATATAGAGCAGTGGTTCCGTGATGATGTCGGTGTTCAGTCTTGTCTTAACAACTCTATGGAGATTGAGCCATACCATATGGCCATGCACCACAAGATTGCCCACGCCATGGGGGCCAAAATTCAGTCCCTCTACTCTGGGTGGGGCAGTCTCCAACATCTCTGCGATATCTTTAATGAGCTCCAGGCGGTTGATACTAGTATGCCCGGTGACCTGACCTTCTTTATCACCACGCACAGGACTCTTGTTGAGGCATTGCTTCGGCAGCAGCCCCTCCTTGGATTTCGCTATCCAACGGGCGCAGAAGGAGATCATGGGCATCGCACTCATGATTGTACAGTTACCTCCCCACCTTCACTGTGTCAGGGCGACTATCCTATCATCCCCCAATGTTTTGTCTCTCTCTGATGTGTACACCATGATACTCAAAATCACCCTGCCGCCCGAAGATGCGATGCCACCTTCTCCATCCCTTCTGCAACACTCTCTCGTTATGCGGCCACCTCCTAGGACTCAGGGTAGTCGACCTACCTCTCGCGGCGGCGGCCGTGATAATCGCAATCTCCACACTCAACTGAACTGCCTTTGTACTTACTATGGCCGCCCCAACCATACAGAGGCTACCTGTTTCGAGAAACATGGATTTTATCGTCGTCGTTGAATATGCCGCCTCATGCGGTTCTTGTGGTAACTATTCATTTGACCTCTTGCTCCGATGTTGACACCTTCCATGAGGAACTTCAACATCTTCGGGGGATGTTTATTTGAGCTTCTGACTCGATCGCTTCTACCTCCAATGAAGGTATATCCGGTTTTCCCACCGTCTGAAATGGATAATGGACTCTGGTGCTACCAACCATATCACCTCGTACAAACCTTCTCAATATTCAGATATTGTTTCTCCTAAGGTTATTACGGTGGCTAATGACGATACTACCCTTGTCTGAGGCTTTTGTGAAATGTCTCTCACTTAATCCCTCATCTGCTTTGTCAGTTATGTTCCCGACTCTCAATTTAATCTCCTTTTTGTCAGCAGCCTCGCTCAGGATCATGATTTCTTAATCATTTTTGTCCACTTTCTTTGTGATATAGGATCAAATGACTCTGACTATCACTAGTAGGGGACAACTTACGAATGGGATGTACACCCTGAATCTTCCTCCCTCAGTTCTCTCCTCCGCCACTTCCATCGACTGGCACCGGAGTCTTGGCCATGTTCCTTTGTCTATCCTAAAGTAGGCTCTTCCTGAGTTTTTCTTGCCTGATTTTCAATGTGAATCATGTAATTACGGGAAACAACACTAGTCTATTTTTCTCCTCATTATACTCGGAGCTCTGCTCTTTTTGATTTAGTGCATCCAGCCCCTACAAAATGGCTAGTGTCTCTAGCTATCGTTACTTTGTTACTTTTTGTTGATGATTACTCTCGCATGACGTATTGTATATGTTGAGTGATCGTTCTTAGTTACTTCAAATCACCCGTTCTTTCACGGTTCTCGCGGTCTCTTAAAATTCTTCAAACGAATAATGCGTCTTAATATACTAGTCATGATTTTCAGGAAATGTGTAATATGTTGGGTATTATTCATTAAAACTCTTATGCCTATACACCACAACAAAACGGTGTGGCCGAGCACAAAAATTATCACCTCCTCGAGGTTGTCAGGTCCCTTGTATTCCAAATGCAGGTTCCTACCGCTTATTGACATTTTGTTATTTCCACCGTCTGCTACCCGATTAACCGCAAACCCTCTTATGTTCTAAATTTTGCCACGTTGTTTTTCATCCTTTTTCCCTCCACCTCACCCCTGTCACTGACAGTTTGTGTCTTCGGCTGTGTCTGCTATGTCCATCATCTTAAACTTGTCATGGATAAGCTGACTCCCCGTGCTACCTAGTGTATGTGTGTTGGTTATTCTCATACCTAAAAGGGCTAATGTTTATTACTCTTCACGTCTTTGGAAGTTTGTCACCTCCGCCGATGTCACCTTCCTCGAAAATCAACCATTACACCAACTCGAACCTCCTACCATCTCCTCCACAGGCCTTCCACATCCTCATGTGCCAACCTTCACTGATTCTCTTCCTCTGCTACTCACACCTCTGGTTGTGCCTCCGTCCTCGCTGCATTCTCCACTTCGTGTCTACACTCGTCGACGTCTTCGGCCTACTATCTTGCGAGAGTAACCCCCGCCTACTGATGCTATGCAGACCACTGATCAGGCACCGACCTCTACTGCTCACCCTATTTCAACTTATGTCTCATTGCACCGCTTATCTCCGACACTTCACAAGTTTGCAACCTCTTTATCCTTTATTTCCACCCCTACTTCTCTGCAAGGGGCTCTTCAACATTCGAAGTGGGAAATGACTGCACTATGGGTTAATCACACCTGTGCTGGCTACAAGTGGATCTTCATTATGATGGGCGATTGAACGTCTGAAAGATCTTTTGGTGGCTCGTTGTTTTACTCGACAACATGACCTCGACTACGATGAAACCTTCTCACCCGTTGCAAATATGAATATTGTTTGGGTCCTAATCTGCTTGGTCATTCATCGACATTGGTCGTTTACATCAACTTGACAGCAAGAACGCTGACTTCTCAGCACAGGCGAGGACCTCAACGGTATAGTCATGATCAAGAAGCACCAGACATCCGAATTTCAAACTAAGGATTTGGGGTCTCTTCGATATTTTATTGACATCGAGGTGCCTCGTCAACCTGGTGGTCTCGTTCTTTCTCAACAAAATTGGTGTCTTGATCCTCTTCATAAAACATGATACTCTGTATGCAAGCCCACTGACACACTTATGGAATGCATCTGGTTCTGATCTGTTATTCCCTAACCTGATGTGCCATCGTCGTCTTGTATGCAAACTCATTTGCCCTATTGTTATAAGACCTGATATATCCTTTATTGTTGGGGTGGTAAGTTGCTTTATGCATGCTCCACGAACCTCCAATCTCCAGGTTGTTGAATGCATCCTTTAGTATCTGAAGACTACTCGGGGACAAGGATTTGTGGATAATGCCTCCTCTTTATCACTTATTGCCTACTTTGATGCTAATTATGATGGGTATCTTGATGATCATCGATCAACAAGTGGGTACTGCACATATTTTGATGGACATCTTGTCATCTAGAGGAGCAAGAAGCAATTTATGGTTGCACGCTCATCTGTGAAAGCTGAGTATCGATTAATGTCATATATCGCTTTTTGAACACACATGGTTGGAGAGTCTTCTGCGTAATCTAGGTGTAAAATTGCCCTCTCCGGCCAGTCACTTATGTGATAGCCAAGTTGTTATTCATATTGTCAAGAATTCAGTATTCCATAAACACACCAAGTACATTAAGGTTGATTGTCATTTTATTTGGGAAAATGTTCAACTTAAAAATTAGACCTAAGACATGCCTGTTGCCGAGCAAGTTGTTGATATCATCACTAAAGTCTTACCTCAACTATTATATCATCTGTTTCTCTCCAATCTTGGCTTCTACGATTTGTATGCTCCAGCTTGCGGGGAGTGTTGAAGTAATGTGCATAAAAGCCAGGTGGTTACCCATATGCAACTGCCCGATGTTGACTGATTGGAGAAGGCCGGGCAGTTACCCATGTGTAACCGTCTGGTGTTGATTATTGTAGCCTTTATATGAAGGTCGGGATAATAGGAGATTACCCATGTGTAACCGTCCGATGATGAATGTTGATGTACTCTATATAAAGGTCGGGCAGTTACCCAAGTGTAATTGCTCGGTGTTGGTGATCTATTGTTGCTACTTGTTGTAGTCCGGGTTGTTGAAGCCAAAATTTGACTTCAACGAAAGTTCGAAAATAGGGGTGTAGCCAACACCTACTCGTCCCAAGCTCTGACCTCCGACTGGTTGTGCAGGACCAGAAACCGACCCAAAGCCTCAGCAGGGAGGTCCCACCGCTTACCCGGAAGATCTCTGAGAGCTTCTCCTCCAAAGTCAAAAGCTAGGCTTGGAGCTCCTCAGAAAGCACAGAAAAACTCTTAAAATCCCAGAAAAAAAGTGCTTCAGAAGAACTCCTATGAGTCTATTTATAGTTTTCTGAGTTTGGACTGCCAATAATCAAATTGAACCGTCCTGAAATTACCAAAATACTCCTGGTTGGATCTGCCAACAGCCAAACTCCGCTGTTCTGAAGAGTTATATGCAGAACATCAAGGGCAAAAGGGTAAAATTACCCGGGATAGAAGAGTAAAATCCCCCATGGGTATAAAATTGTAAAAACGGCCTTCTTTCTATATGGCGAGTAGGGAAGCACCCAGAGGCGAGACGAACCCTCCTGGCCGTCTCACAGGCATCCTTCGCTATGGGGCCCTCTCGTCGTTAAGGGCCTACTCGCGTCCCAAAAGGGCGTCTCGCCCACTGCAGAGACCACCCGTCCCGCCTCCTGCGAGTGGACCACGTGGTCTCACTCGCCTATCCAGTACCTCTCGTCAGCTTCTGTTGTTCGCACCTTGAGGGCCTCTCGCGAGCCCGAGGTTGTACACAATCTCCTCTCTTTTCGAGGTTGTTTAAAGCTCGGAAAGAAAGTCCAACCGAGGGTCGTGTCATTAAAGCGTGTTTGAGGCGTATTTATGAGGGAATCGTTGGTGAGGCCCTCCACCGAAGCCTATAAATATAGGATTCCTACCCCGAATGGAGGATGCCCCCCTTTTCAAACTTTCTCCTTCCTTGACTCTAC
This sequence comes from Platanthera guangdongensis, assembly GCA_039583875.1. Taxonomy (NCBI): domain Eukaryota; kingdom Viridiplantae; phylum Streptophyta; class Magnoliopsida; order Asparagales; family Orchidaceae; genus Platanthera; species Platanthera guangdongensis. The sequence goes on along the minus strand of CM077154.1, from coordinate 131,124,513 downwards.
CGCAACCATCTCACAGCCAGAGTTTTCGCGAGCACCTTGTAATGGTGCGCAAACAGAACAAGGCCAACGTGGCCGCTCTTACCACAACTCTAGTTCGCCCCCTACCCTCTTTACCGTCCTCATCGTCTCGCCTGAAGAGGGTAAAGACAGGTGGCCCCTCCTCCTCTGCCGAGGAGCCATCTCGCGCAGTCCTGGAAACCTGCCCCACTCCTCCCGCATCTCCTAGAGAGAAGGAGGTGAGCTCTCGTTTTTGTCTCTATTACTCCTTCAACATCTGTATCTGTCTTTTTATTATTTGCTTCTTCAGGGAGCCCACGCAGCTCTACAACGACAGGAAAGTCCGCGAGACGACATCGTCGTCCACCGCGAAGATTCTGACTCGCAACAACCTTCCACTCCTCCATCTACTCCTCCCAGCGAGAGGAGGGACGACCCTTCCCAGGCCGCAGGGACCTCCCGTCATCCTGGTAAAAAACCTTCCCTCTCGCTTCTCTGCCCCACTCGCTACTCTCACACCCTCCTGCAAGAGCCTCTCTCACACTGCCCCTCCACTCCTTGCGTAGGCGCCCAGACCGACTAGTCCGATGAGGAACTCTTTAGGCGATTCGCCGTCTCGCCTCCTCCTCCTATAGACGGGATTGAAGACTACCTGGGCGACCCTACGGACCCGGTGGAGATGAAGCGCAAGACGGCCGAGTTGTTCAGGAAGCACGCGCGTATCATCCATTCGCTGACGCAGGACAAACAGGCGGCGGATAGGCGAATCGAATGGCTAGAGAATGAATGCGCTCGCCTGTCTTCTGAGGTTGACCCTGGGCTAGAGGTTGAGGGGACCGACCCTCGGGCCATTATCAGCGAGGTCGACATGCAACTTCGTGTCGCTCGTCGTGGGCTTGACGTCGTTCGTGCCTTCCACTCGCCGAGTAGGCCCCACTGCGCGGGAGCACGCAGTGGCCGCTAGAAATGGCTCCCGTATTTAAGGTCGTCCGTCTCGCCCTTTTCTTCTTTTCCTCTAAGTGCTGTAATAACTTTGTAATATATTATGTCTTCGTCTCGCCGATAACCTGAGGTTTGAGAACACGGTGCCCGCATTATGCGGGACGACACATTTTTAAATTTCTGTGATTGGCTTAATCTCTTAATTTCCTTAATTTCTTTTTTTTATTTATTTATTCTGCCTTGCTGAGGAAGTTTGAGATGGGCCGCGCGAATCGAGATTTAGGAGAGAGAAAGTGAACCGTCGACCGACTCTTCCCCTTCCTGCATATCTTTCTTTCCCGCTCATTTCATGTTTGTCCATATCCGCTATAAATACCCCAGCCCTGGATCAGAAGGATATCCGCGTTTTTTACCCCTGATGTGTCCAAGCTCTTGCCCTCTTGCTCCTTCCGTCTCGCCACTCCCTCTCGCTCTTTTTCTACCCGGGCCGTCTCGCCAATTCTCTGTTCTCACCACTTCTTTTCTCCAACCGTCTCGCCTACATCTGTCTTGCCAAAAATGGGGAAGAAGAGAGTGGAGGACGGCGAGGGGCGCAGCCGCTGCGGGAAGCGGTTCACTGACCATGACTTCCCGCTCGGCAGGCTTTCTGAAGAAGACTACCACGGCTTCGTTCGCGAGTATCTGGGGGAGGGGTTGGAATCGCGGACCCCAAGGTCGGCGAGGTGATCAATAAATACTACCCGGGAGAGCTCGCCTTCCCCGTCTCGCACTTTGAGGCGCGGTTGAGATTACCTCTCTGGCCGGAGGTAAAGCAGGTCTTCAAGTACTTCGGCGTCGTCCCGACGCAGTTTAACCCGAACGCAATTTTGGTGTTGATTGCTTTCGCCAGCTATATGCGCCGGGAGCGAATCGAGTTCAGCTTGACGGTTTTCCGCAAGCTTTTTATCTACCACGCCAACGCCGACGGCGTCTCGTATTTCACTGGGCAAGGGCTCAAGGTGTGCAAGACGCTTAATAAGAATCATCATTAGCTCACTAGGTTCGTGTTCATTCGCGGCGACTTCGGGGGCGTCCCGCTCGCGCCGGTGTCACCCCCCGAGAGCTTTTATGCGACCCCGCGGGTGGGCGGCCCAGAGAAGCTGTCGTACGACTTCTTCGTCGACAAAAATTTCGAAGTCAACTTCTTGCGGCGAGGCCTCGACTCGCTGCCTCCAGTGCTCCCCGGCGAAGGTACTCTCGCTACCTTGTCTTGTCTTTGGTTATTTTTTCGTCTCGCCGTCTCATCACTCCGTCTCGCCGTCTCATCACTTCCTTGCCTGTTTTTAGGGGAGCGAGTCGTACCAATCCACCCCCTTACAAGAGCAGCATCCATCCAGCCAAAGGCCTCAGCCTTGTCAGCGCGGCGGCTGAGGCAGCGAGAGGGTCCTTGGACCCTGCCCCTCCAAAGAAGCCCGCAGGTGACAGCGTCCCCTCTCGCTCCAGCCCTCCCAAGAAAAAATGAGAAAAGCTGTGGTTATTTCTAAGGAAAAAAAGGAAAGCCCCGAAAGAGAAGAAAGAGATGTCGGGGTCCTTGAGCCCCATCTCTGTAGGGGAGTCCCAGTCGCCCCGCTCGCCTCCCCATCAGGCCGTCTCGCCTACTCGTGAGACGGCTCTTCCCGACCAGCCTGCCGCCACATCCAATCAACCGGCTGCCACTACTTCTCGCGAAGCCGCTTCCTTCAGCCGTCCCGCCCCCTCTTCTCATATGAACTTCAACCTGGGCCCCGTGGTCCAAGACGTCGTCGGCGATCTTGTTCTGATGTGGGGGCGGGACGTCAATCGCGTGTCCATCTCCACCCTCCTTCCCCCTTTGAAGGAGCAGGAGCTTCCCACCATGCCACGCTTTCGCTGTGGGGTACGGTCTTTACGGAGGTCTTGATGCAGTCTCCCCCGAGAGCGAGTTGGGGTGTATGGGCCTCGCGGGATCTCGTCCTGAAGTCCCCCGAGAGCGAGTCCCACGCCCAAATGCGCGCTTTGGAGTTCTCGCACAGCGCCTCGCGCCGCCTAATTTACATCAACAAAAAATGGAAGGACAGCGAGACAAGCCTGGCGACGGAGCGAGAGAAATCAGAAGACCTTGCGAAAAGGTTGTCCGTCGCCGAGACCCTCCTCGCGAAAGCCCAGGGAGGCGTGGTAAGACTTAGCCTTATCCTTGGATTATTCTTCTTCAATACTCTTTACTAATGACTGGGCATCTCGCAGGATGCCGAGACGGCGGAGCGGTTGCACTCGCGTGTGGCGGCCCTGGAGGAGGAGGTTAAGGATTTGAAAGCCCAGAACACTCGCCTTCAGGTAAACGTTGTGTCGTCGTCTCGCCGCAAACCCCTCCAGGCACCCCCGCCTCATTACTCTTTTGATGAAGTCGAGGAGCAGTGTCGAGACGCCACCATCAGGGCGGCGGAGCTGGTCCTGAAAATGATGAAGGAGCTGGGGTCGTGAAGGACGACTCCGAGACGGTGACCGTTCGCGATCTGGTCCCCCGGCTTTATGGCGAGGAGAGCGAGGATTCTTCTTCCGGCGGGGATGAATGACGTGCTACCTTCAAGATCAAGAATCTCTCTCTCCTCCCTCCTCCTTTTGCTTCTGTACAACTTAAACATTTTGAGTTCTTTTTGAGATCCAAAAATATATTGATGACACTTGCGATGGACTGATTTGCGATGGACTGATATTAATCCAATGTACACTCTTGTCATGTTACTTTATTTTTCATTTTGCAAAACAAACTATTGGTTTGCTTTTGTTTGCGAGACGACGCTACCCACCCGTCTCGCCGCCTCACTTTTTCTCTTTTCTCTTTGCCTTGTTTTGTTTACTGCGAGACGACCCTTTGATGCGCTCACGCTTGCGAGACGGTGCTCTGTCTTGTCTCGCCGCTTCGTTGGAGAGTTGACTTTTTCTAGAGCGCGAGTCGTCTCTTCCCTCATTTTACATCTGTTAAACTAACTCAACTAACCTTCTCGCCTCTCCTTAGAGTACTCGCTGCGCGAGTGGTTCTTAGTGATATAACTGGCCCCCTATCATCAAGCCGAGTCTTTTGTCTCGCGCGAGTGTCCACTCGCCAGGGGCGAGACCGTCCCCGAGGCCGTAAGTTGGGAGTGCCTCCACTCGCACTGCTCTAGCCTTTCCCTTCTATAATTTATTTTTCATAAGATTAAGCAGGAATGTTGCTTAAGAAGGTTTTCTCAACCATTATGTCATCGAGTGAGTTTACTGCCCCACTAGCTTGATGAGAGCCTGGGAAACGGGTCTACCGTGGACCGAGCCAGGCTCGAGGTGGTGTAGAATTTCGAAGAACTAAGAACCAAGACTTCAAGAACCAATCCTCTCCCCCACAGACAAGCCTTCGGACCTTCTAGGAAATGAGATCATGCGCAGCGGGTCTACCTGGGGCCGAGCCGCGCTCGGGGTAGTGCAAAAGTAACCAAGGACCAAGAACCAAACCTCTCTCCCACAGGCGAGCCTTCGGATCTGCCAGCTAATGAGAGCATGCGCAGCGGGTCTACCTGGGGCCGAGCCGCGCTCGGGGTAATGCAAAAGTAACCGAGGACCAAGAACCAAACCTCTCCCCCACAGGCGAGCCTTCAGACCTGCCAGCTAATGAGAGCATGCGCAGCGGGTCTACCTGGGCCGAGTCGCGCTCGGGGTAGTGCAAAAGTAACCAAGGACCAAGAACCAAACCTCTCCCCACAAGCGAGCCTTCGGACATGTCAGCTAATGAGAGCCTGCGCAGCGGGTCTACCTGGGGCCGAGCCGCGCTCGGGGTAGTGCAAGAGTCTCCAAGAACCAAGTACCAATCCTTTCCCCCACAGGCGAGCCTTCGGACCTGCCAGCTAATGAGAGCCTGCGCAGCGGGTCTACCTGGGGCTGAGCCGCGCTCGGGGTCCCTTAACCCCACAGGCGAGCCTTCGGATCTGCCAGCTAATGAGAGCCTGCGCAGCGGGTCTACCTGGGGCCGAGCCAGGCTTGGGGTAGTGCAAAAGTAACAAAGGACCAAGAACCAAACCTCTCTCCAACAGGCGAGCCTTCGGACCTGCCAGCTAATGAGAGCCTGCGCAGCGGGTCTACCTGGGGCCGAGCCGCGCTCGGGGTAGTGCAAAAGTAACCAAGGACCAAGAACCAAACCTCTCCCCCACAGGCGAGCCTTCAGACCTGCCAGCTAATGAGAGCATGCGCAGCGGGTCTATCTGGGGCCGAGCCGCGCTCGGGGTAGTGCAAAAGTAACCAAAGACCAAGAACCAAACCTCTCCCCACAGGCGAGCCTTCAGACCTGCCAACTAATGAGAGTCTGCGCAGCGGGTCTACCTGGGCCGAGCCGCGCTCGGGGTAGTGCAAAAGTAACCAAGGACCAAGAACCAAACCTCTCCCCAACAGGCGAGCCTTCGGACCTGCCAGCTAATGAGAGCCTGCGCAGCGGGTCTACCTGGGGTCGAGCCGCGCTCGGGGTAGTGCAAAAGTAACCAAGGACCAAGAACCAACCTCTCCCCCACAGGCGAGCCTTCGGACCTGCCAGCTAATGAGAGCCTTGCGCAGCGGGTCTACCTGGGGCCGAGCCGCGCTCGGGGTAGTTCAAGAGTTTTCAAGAACCAAGTACCAATCCTTTCCCCCACAGGCGAGCCTTCGGACCTGCCAGCTAATGAGAGCCTGCGCAGCGGGTCTACCGGGGGCCGAACCGCGTTCGGGGTCCCTTACCCCCACATGCGAGCCTTCGGACCTGCCAGCTAATGAGAGTCTGCGCAGCGGGTCTACCTGGGGACGAGCCAGGCTCGGGGTAGTGCAAAAGTAACCAAGGACCAAGAACCAAACCTCTCCCCCACAGGCGAGCCTTCGGACCTGCCAGCTAATGAGAGCCTGCGCAGCGGGTCTACCTGGGGCCGAGCCGCGCTCGGGGTAGTGCAAAAGTAACCAAGGACCAAAACCAAACCTCTCCCCAACAGGCGAGTCTTCGGACCTGCCAGCTAATGAGAGCCTGCGCAGCGGGTCTACCTGGGGCCGAGTCGCGCTCGGGGTAGTGAAAAAGTAACAAAGGACCAAGAACCAAACCAATCCCCCACAGACGAGCCTTCGGACATGTCAACTAATGAGAGTCTGCGCAACGGGTCTACCTGGGGCCGAGCCGCTCTCGGGGTAGTGCAAAGATAACCAAGGACCAAGAACCAGACCTCTCCCCCACAGGCAAGCCTTCGGACCTGCCAGCTAATGAGAGCCTGCGCAGCGGGTCTACCTGGGGTCGAGCCGCGCTCGGGGTCCCTTACCCCCACAGGCGAGCCTTCGGACCTGCCAGCTAATGAGAGCATGCGCAGCGGGTCTACCTGGGGCCGAGCCAGGCTCGGGGTAGTGCAAAGGTCTCCAAGAATCAAGAACCAATCCTCTCCCTCACAGGCGAGCCTTCGGACCTGCCAACTAATGAGAGCCTGCGCAGCGGGTCTACCCTGGGGCCGAGCCGCGCTCGGGGTAGTGCAAAAGTAACCAAGAACCAAGAACCAAACTCTCCCCCACAGGCGAGCCTTCGGACCTGCCAGCTAATGAGAGCCTGCGCAGCGGGTCTACCTGGGGCCGAGCCGCGCTCGGGGTATTGCAAAAGTAACCAAGGACCCAGAACCAAATCTCTCCCCCACAGGCGAGCCTTCGGACCTGCCAGCTAATGAGATCCGGCGCAGCGGGTCTACCTGGGGCCGAGCCGCGCTCGAGGTAGTGCAAAAGTAACAAAGGACCAAGAACCAAACCTCTCCCCCACAGGCGAGCCTTCGGACCTGCCAGCTAATGAGAGTCTGCGCAGCGGGTCTACCTGGGGCCGAGCCGCGCTCGGGGTCCCTTACCCCCACAGGCGAGCCTTCGGACCTGTCAGCTAATGAGAGCCTGCTCAGCGGGTCTACCTGGGGCCGAGCCAGGTTTGGGATAGTGCAAAGGTCTCCAAAAACCAAGAACCAATCCTCTCCCCCACAGGCGAGCCTTCGGACCTGCCAGCTAATGAGAGCCTGCTCAGCGGTCTACCTGGGGCCGAGCCGTGCTCGGGGTAGTGCAAAAGTAACCAAGGACCACGAACCAAACCTCTACCCCACAGGCGAGCCTTCGGACCTGCCAGCTAATGAGAGTCGGCGCAGCGGGTCTACCTGGGGCAGAGCCGTGCTCGGGGTAGTACAAAAGTAACCAAGGACAAAGAACCAAACCTCTCCCCCACAGGCGAGCCTTCGGACCTACCAGCTAATGAGAGCATGCGCAGCGGGTCTACCTGGGGCCGAGCCAGGCTCGAGGTAGTGCAAAAGTCTCCATCTTCCTGCCGTTAGAATTTCACAGTAGGTAAAGGCAAAAGTAATTTGAGAATCATATAACAATAAATTTGACGTGAGTGTTACAATTTTCTCTTTCTTCTCATGGGTAGAAGCGCTTCAAGTCGTCGCCGCTCCAGCTGTGGCTCATGGACCTACCCTCCACATCTTGGAGGTGGTAACCTCCTGTTCTTAGGACCCTCTCGACAATATAGGGTCCTTCCCAATTTGAGTTGAGCTTGCCCACAGGGCAGATCTTCCCGCAGCATCAACTTTCTTCAGCACCAGATCTCCCTCCGCGAACTGCTTGATCCTGATATGCTTGTCAAAGTATTTTGTCATCCGCCGTTTGATCTCTTCCTGCCTGATAGTTGCGACATCACGTAGTTCTTCCACCATATCCAATGAGAGGCGTAACCCCTTTTCGTTTTCCAACATCCAAGCCTCGTCCCCGTCACCTGCGGCCGCGACTCGTGGGGATCGAACCTTGAACTCCATGGGCAGGACTGCCTCACACCCATGGGAAAGTTTGAAGGGGGTCTTGCCGGTGGCCGTGTTCGGGGTTGTCCGCAAGGCCCACAATACTGAGGGGAGCTGTTCTACCCAGCTTCCCCTCAAGTTCTCCACCTTCTTCTTGAGTAGGTTCACGATGATCTTGTTGGCCGCCTCCACCTGGTCGTTGCTCCTGGGGTGGTGCACGGAGGCAAACCTGAGGTCTATCCCAGCTGAGCGCAGAAGCTGATGAACTCTTTGTTGGCAAATTGGGGCTCATTGTCTGTCACTATCGCCTGGGGAAGCCCATGTCTGCATATGATCTCCCCCCAGACAAAATTCTGGATGAACTGTGAGGTGACCTTGGCCAATGCCTTGACCTCTAACCACTTTGAAAAATAATCGATCATGACCAGGAGGAACCTCCTCTGCCCACTAGCCGGAGGGAAAGGTCCGACCAAGTCCATCCCCCAGATGGCGAAAGGTCGTGGTGTCGTGATGCTTCAGAGCCTTTTAGTGGGCAAGAGCTGGAGGGGGCGTATAACTGACACTTCTGGTACCTCCTCGCAAACTCAGCCGCATCCTTCCTCAGGGTCTGCCAGAAATACCCTTGTCTTACCACCCTTGCTTCCAACGTCCTTCCCCCTGAGTGACTGTCGCACTCTCCTGAATGCACCTCCTCCAGGATCCTCGGGATCTCCTCCTCGGTCACACACCTTGCCAGGAGACCTGACAACATCTTCTGATGCAACCACCCTTCAAGCATGAGGTAGTGAGTTGCCTTGTGCCTGAAGCTTTTCCTGTCCTTGGTCCCCTCCGGGAGCTCACCGGTAGTTAGGAAGGCCACCAATGGATCCACCCACGAGGGTCGCCGATCCACCTCCATCAACTCTCCTTCCTCGATAGCCGGTCGAAATAGCTCAGTCAAGGTCCCTCCTCCCCGAGGTCCAAACTTAGCCAATCAATCGGCAGTTATACTTTCTTCCCTTGGAACATGTTGAATTGAAAACGTCTGAAACTCTCTGATGATCGCCCTCACCTTTGATAAGTACTTCACAAGGGTGGGCTCTCGAGCTTCGAACTCCCCTCGGATATGTGATGCCACCACCAGCGAGTCTGTAAAAGCCTCCACATCCTGGATCTCAAGCTCATTTGCCAAACGACGGTCGGCTATCACAGCCTCGTACTCCGCCTGATTGTTAGTTGTTGAAAAGTGTAAGATCACTGCTTGTTCTATGGTGACCTCCTGAGGGCTTATCAATACCACCCCTGCTCCAAGGGAGTGCTTTCCCAAGGCCCCATCAACCATCATCTTCCACGCCTCCTGCAGCCGCGGCTCCTCGGCTCTGACCTCAACAACGTAGTCCGCCAAGAAGTCAGCCACCGCCTGAGCCTTAATGGAGAGCCTTGGCACGAAGGAGATATCAAACTCGCTTAATTCAATGGACCACTTGGCCAGCCTGCCCAAGTGCTCCACTCCCTCAAAAATCTTTCGAAGGGGATGGTCTGTCACCACCCTGATCGAATGCGCTTGGAAGTATGGCCGGAGCTTCCTGGCCGAAACGATCAAAGCATACGCCAGCTTTTTCAAGATGGGGCAGCGGAGCTCCGCCTTCTTCAGGATCCTGCTAACATAGTAGATTGACAATTGTTTCTTTCTCTCTTCCCTGACCAGGACCGAGCTCACGGCCTCCGCTCCTACTCCGAGGTACAAGGCTAGGTCATCCCCCTCCTTTGGGCTTTGAAGTAGAGGAGCCTGGGAGAGCTGTCTCTTCAGCATTTGGAAAGCTTCTTCACATTCGGCAGTCCACTCGAACCTTTGAGTACCCCTCAGCACTTTGAAGAATGATGGACATTTTTATCCTGACCTGGAGAGGAATCTACTTAGCCCGGCCAGCTTACCGGTCAAGCGCTGGACCTCCTTAGCGTTACGTGGTGACTCCAGCTCCAGGATGGCCTTCACCTTATCCGGGTTAGGCTCCACCCCTGCTGGGGTCAGAAGATTTCCAAGGAATTTCCCACGATTCGCCCCGAAGACGCACTTCAAAGGGTTCAGCCTCATCTTGAACTTTCGCAGGGTGGCGAACGTCTCCTGCAGGTCCCGAAGATGCGAGTCCACACACTTGCTCTTGACCATCAGATCATCAACATAGACTTCCAGGTTCCTCCCCCTTTGACCCTGGAAGACCCGATCCATCATGCGCAGGTATGTAGCCCCTGCGTTTTTCAACCCAAAGGGCATCATCTTGTGGCTGAAACATCCCTCCCTTGTGATGAAGGAGACGTCCTTGACATCAGGAGGGTGCATTCGAATCTGCTGGTAACCTGAAAAAGCATCCAAAAAACTCATAATGGAAAAAACCAACGGCTGAATCAACCAGCGCGTCGATTCGAGGCAGGGGGTAGCAATCCTTCGGCATGATTTATTTAATAAAGAAAAGTCAATACACATGCGTCATTTCCCTCCCCCTTTCTTCATCATTACCACGTTGGAGATCCAGCCCGGATACTGGATCTCCGAGATGAAGTCAGCCTCCAGAAGCTTCTTGACCTCCTCGCGGATGGGCTCCTCCAGCTTGGTAGCGATGGTCCTCATCTTCTGGCGAATGGGGCGCGTCCGGGGATCCAAGTTCAGGCGATGGCAGACCACGTCTGCATCGATGCCCGGCATGTCAGCCGCGCTCCAAGCAAAGATGTCGACGTTGCTCTGGATGCAAGCCCGAACCCGCTCCTGGTCCTCGGGACTCAGGCCCCCGCTGATCCGGACCCTCTGCACCTGGCCGGCGCTGGTGAAGACTTCCATCTCCACCACTTCTCCAGCCGGCTCCAGCAGCGACTGCTCCCAGCCGGCTTTTTCCTCCTTTTCCTGCCAATACTCTTCCTCCCCTCCTGCTTCCTCGACTTCCATCGCCTCCCCTAGGCTCTCACTCTGTTGCGGCTCAACCTCCACGCCACTCCGAGCCTCCCTCTCAACTCCTCCTCCTTCTTCTTCCACATGCCGACCCTCTTGCGGCTCCCACTCTCCGTCCCTCAGGACCTCATGCGCACTTCCTCCTCTTTGTTCCTCCTCAATCTCCTCCCCCGCCTCCTGCAGGCTCACATCCTCCTCTCCGACAACCTTTTCCTGCTCCGTCATCTCCCTCTCCAGCTCTTCTGCCTCTGTCATCCAAGAAATGGTGTTGACCGCCGTCACGTAGCATTGTCTTGCCACCTTCGGGTCCCCCCTGACCCTAACCTGCACCCCCCATTGTTGAACTTGAGGCATTGGTGAAACGAGGAGGGGACGCAGTGAAAGGCGCTGATGAGGGGACGCCCAAAGATGGCGCTATAGCTGCTCGGGGCGTCCACGATCACGAACCTGAAGTTCCGTGACAAGCCCCCTAACTTCACATGCAGTCATACTCCTCCTTCTACTTCCTTCCTTTCTCCTGAGAAACCAAACAACGGCCCGTCCTAAGCTAAAACTCTCTTGGCCTTGACCTACATCTCATCGAAGGCCTTCTTGAAGATCACGTTCACGGAGCTCCCGTTGTCCACCAGGATCTTGGAGACCGTGAAGTTTTCGACTGCCGTCTGGATCACCAAGGCGTCACAGAACGGGTTCTCGTAATCTGGCATATCTGCTGAAGAAAAGGTAATTTTTTCTTTTGGATGGGAAGCCTGGGAGGTCGAGGCTACCCCCCTTCGGAACATGGTCTGGAGGCTCCCCTTACGAGTTGTCTCAATCTCAACTCCTCCGTGGATCACCCCGATCCCTCCCCGGGTTCCTACATCCGCCCGGTCCTCACACCTGTCTTCCGGCTCCCCCTGCTGCACCTCCACGATCCTTACCGGCGGATCCTGCCTCCTCAACCTCCTGGCTTCTCTCATTTCCAAGAACTCTAGGCAGGTGGCCGTCGCGTGACCCTCCTCCTGATGGAAATCACAGAAAAGCAACGCCACCGGCCCCTTCTTCCTTCTCCACCTTCTCTCCCTCCAGCTCCTCCTCGGGCTCCTCTCCTTCCTCCTCTACCTCGGCCGACCTCCATTGTCTCCTGCTGATGCGGGAAGTGACCCCTCAGCTCCTGCCTCCTCGCCGGCTGATCGAACCTCCTCGGCTCGTGAAAATTGTCTCTTCCCTAAAAACTCCTCCTTGTTCCTGGAGGCGACCCTCCTGAGGCCTCCAACCTAACCGGTTGTTCGGCTCCCGGGCCCCTCGCACTTGATGTTGTCCCTGCTGCCCCTGTCCTCGGGGTTCCTCCCTCCTTCTCTCTTCTCTCTGCTCCCTCTGCCTTCTTGCTCCCGGCTTTTTCACGTCATCCTCCGCCAACCGGGCTAGCTTCCTGGCAAAAGCCGGATTGGCCCTCTCGAAGTCTATCTCATTTGCCAGCCTCTTCATGAGCTCCTCAAAAGAGAGGGGGGGCACTCTCTTAAGCTCCATGCTAAAGAATCCTGGCCTCAGCCCCAGGGTAAAAGCAAGCATCTGTGCATACCCTGGGACCTCCTGGACCAGGAGGATCTCTTCCTGAAACCGGTCAACATAATGACCCAACGTCTCGTCTTGCTTCTGCCTCACCGCAAACAGGCACTCCGCCTCCTTCTTACGCTTCTTCGATGTCGCGAACCTCAACAGGAACCCGCGACGCAGGTCCTCGAAACTGTAGATCGAATTTGTCGTCAACTGGTGGAACCAATCCCGCGCCTTCTCCTTCAACGTGATGACAAACAACCGACACTTGAAGGCATCCGTCATCTGCCTTATCGAAACAACATCTTCAAATCACTGCACGTGTTGTACAGGGTCATCCTTCCCCGAGTAGTAGGACATGTCGGGCTCCCGGAACTCTTCCGGCACCGGGGCCGAGATGATGAGCTTACTGAAAGGGCTCTCGCCTCCTGCCTGCCGAGAGGGCCCGTCTCGCGGCCTCGGCTGGCTGGCCCGATCGGCGAGACCATGCCCAGGGAAGAGCTCTTACACGGCCGCCTCCCTCTCGCCAACTTCTGCCGGAATCTCCTTCCTGGGACGCGAGCCTGGGAAGAGCTCTCGCGCGGCCACGCCCTTCTCGCCAACCTCCGCCGGGACCTCCTTCCCGGGGCGCTGCCCAGGAGCGTTCTCGCCCAAGAGCGGGACCGCCTCTACTGGGACCTGAGGCGTTGCCCCCTCACTCCTTGCCGAGAAGGCCAAGCTGATGGTCTGCAAGACCTCTCGCCCGAAGTCCTCCAGCATCTTCCCTGTCGCCTCCTCTCCCCAAGAGGGGGAACCTCCTGAACCAGATCCTTCACCTTCACCTCCTGTCATCGGACCAGACTCAAAACTTTCTTGTATCGGCTACCTTCCACGTTCACCGCACCAGAACTGTTGAAGCCAAAATTTGACTTCAACGAAAGTTCGAAAATAGGGGCGTAGCCAACACCTACTTGTCTCAAGCTCTGACCTCCGACTGGTTGTGAAGGACCAAAAACCGACCCGAAGCCTCAGCAGGGAGGTCTCACCGCTTACCCGGAAGATCTCTGAGAGCTTTCCCTCCAAAGTCAAAAGCTGGGCTTGGAGCTCCTCAGAAAGCACAGAAAAACTCTTAAAATCCTGGGAAAAAAGTGCTTCTGAAGAACTCCTATGGGCCTAATTATAGTTTTCTGAGTTTGGACTGCCAATAAACAAACTGAACCGTCCTAAAATTACCAAAATACTCATGGTTGGGTCTGCCAACAGCCAAACTCCATTGTTCTGAAGAGTTATATGCAGACCACCATGGGCAAAAGGGTAAAATTACCCGGGGTAGAAGATTAAAATCCACCATGGGTATAAAATTATAAAAACGGCATTCTTTCTATATGGCGAGTAGGGAAGCACCCAGCGGCGAGACGAGCCCTCCTGGTTGTCTCGCAGACATCCTTCGCTATGGGGCCCTCTCGCTGTTAAGGGCCTACTCGCGTCCCAAAAGGGCATCTCGCCCACTGCAGAGACCACCCGTCCCGCCTCCTGCGAGTGGACCACGTGGTCCCACTCGCCTATCCAGTACCTCTCGCCAGCTTCTGTTGTTCGCACCTTGAGGGCCTTTCGCGAGCCCGAGGTTGTACACGGGCGGTACCTATAATGTAACCGGCCAAAGTATTTAGTCTTACATCATCTGTTATACATTCTCTCACCTCTTATATTCTATATAAAGAGGGGTGCACTCGTGTAATAAGTAGATTCTAGGAGAATAAAAAAAAATTATTTGTATTTTTGAGTTTTCAGGGAGTAATAGCTCGTCGCCTGGGCCTCCCTGCTATGCCAAAAGCATTTGTACGTCCCTATGTTCCTCCTTTGTGGCAATATGGGGACATATAAAAGAGATCATATCAACTTGTTAAGACCTAGGATAATAAGCTCATGGGCTTGGCCTTACTTCACTGTTGAGAAACGAAAGAAAACTTTCATATCCAAGCTTAGCTCAGATGTAGCTCGCTTCTTTTTGGATGTCAAGCAGTGTAAAACCAAAATACCCAAACAAGCATAAACATTAGTCCTCCATGAAAAGGAGGTGATCCAGCCGCACCTTTCAGTAGGTCTACCTTGTTACGACTTCCAGGGAGTAACTTATTTTAATCAAGTGGAAGCAGCCAATGATGTTGTGAGATGTAGATTATTACTACTAACACTTCACCATTTTGAATTGATGATTCTTAAAAATTATGCATTGTTTAATCTGTTTGAATTTTATTATTCAAAGTCCAATTCATGTGATTGAATTTTATCCTGCACTCAAACAATAGAATTGTCAGTTCTAATTCATGTGAACGATTGCTATCTTACAACTAATCAATATATTTGGAATATGGAGCTACACTATTTTGCATGAATTTTAGTTTTGGACCAAAACCAATTCCATCCAAACAAATGCACCCTAACGGTATCTTTAAATTATCAGCTATATTGATTTGTAACGTGGAAAAAGATTCCTCGAAGGGAATCAAGAAGATAACGGGGTATTGGCGAATGGATTTTTGATTATTTATTTCTCCCATTTGAGTGAATTCAATTGTATCCCTTTGAAGAAATGATCTCCCACAATCGTAACAATGGATTTCCATGTCTATCCATATCTAATCAATCCACTTGGAAATTCATTCTATTTATAACATAAATTCTGATGAAATTTTGAAGGAACTATCAAAGAGAAGTATGTGAAAAAAGATGTGATACGTGGCTAAGGAGTGATAGAATTCCTCCTATGGAGTGGACTTGCTCCATAAGAAGAGGACTAAGATTTTTGAAGAGGAAGGGAGAGGTTTGGTCAAAAATTCATAAAAGTAAAGAGGCGAAATACATAACTTACAATAGCTCCATAACATTAAAAGTCTACCCCATAGGTTCTCTCTTACATGGTTGCTTATTTCTATAAGTAAGGTTTAGAGGAAGTTGAAAAGGTTTAAATGAAGATGAATTATAAAAAAGAGTTGTTTAATAAAGAGGAGTTATTAAAATAGCTGTAAAGAAGGGAGATAAGAAAATTAGTGTTTTAACAAAGAGGAGCTAATACATGTGAGTTTTCAAAAAATATTTATTACTAAAAGGGTTCTCTAATGCACTCTCCAGAAGGATGAAATGTAGGCTTACCCTGCATTTTTGCAAGAGGAGCTTGCAGGACTTGAACGCGTGACTTCAAGGTCACATGACAACACCTCAATCGGTGTGCCTAGTCTCCCCTTCTACCTTTTATTACAGGAATTTAAAAAAACTAACAAGCCTTTTGACTTCTATGGCGGGACCAACGACCTCTTGACCATCCACTTGCCGGACTTTAAACTCGATTATACTAATTTAAACTCCAATTCATTTCTCAGTAATTCAGAATACATGCACTACTTCAGAGGATTATAGTTTACCTCAATCACATCCATCAAGGTTGAGTTCATTCAATAACCTAGTAAACAGAAAGGCGACAAGAAGATCATAGCATACATATTAGATTGGTGACTTGCACAGCTTATCCACGACCTTAATATCCCAAAAATTTTTGCTGAGTGCATATATGACTCTTCAAAGGATGAACACATGCACACAAGCCAATTCCACCTCCTCCACCATATTAATTATCTCTTCACAACTCTAGCAAAGAAACCTTCTTTTTTTGCATAAGTCAGTCGATTAACTATAGACTAATAAACCTAGAACGTGTGAGATCAGATGTTGCATTCATCCAAAATAAAGTTGTGTAGCATTTGTTTGCTATTTTCCAGTGCTTTAAGAACCGTACCGAACGGGATGGTCAGGCTGGTTTGATGTGAACTAGCCTATAAATCGGTCCGATCAGGCTAACGAATCCTTTCGGCTGAGAACCACAAAGGAATCGGAGAATCGCCGGTCGAACCGCTTAATTGGCGAACCGGTCCCGATTTTGAAAAATCGGGTGGTTCTATAATCTTAGCTCCAAAATAAATTTTTTTAAAAAAGTTTATTTTATGTTTCACATATTTGCTAGACAAAAACTATGAAAAAATTCTACACAATATTTTATGCAAAGATTCTTTTTTTGTAATATTGAGCTAGATTGGATTCAAAGTACCATTAAATTTTAAAGCATTCTCATTTTTTAGTCAACTTAACAAAAGTAGATTTGAAATAAATTTTGATGGGTCCAAAATACGAAATATTTTAATATAAATATTATATAAATCATTTTAGTTATAATATTTACTTTTAAGGTATAGAGGTTCAACACCGGTTGAACAGGTCGAACTGATCTAACCTTGTACCTCTCCCACTTCTTGTTCAATGTTTGATCCGGATATGAAAATCTTGCTATTTCTATTTTTTATATTTAATTAAGAATTTTTACATGTTTTGAATTTACGTGATTATTCATGATTTTTACTCTTATCCTTTTAGTTTTGTATTATTTACAATAATAAATTTATGATCATAGATGAAATAACAAGAAAAATTTGAGTTGTTCTCTCCTTATCGTCTCTCTATAATATGTTTTTTACCTTTTTACCTTCTCTTTCTAATCTTCTTCCTCCCGCTCTTTCACCTTTGCATCCACTTATTTTCCCGCAAAAAAACTTGTTCCTTACATTGCCATTTTGTGATAAATATATTTCACCATAGGAGCCTAATGGAAATCAGCTGCGCCACAACATTTTGGATCATCTGATGGATAAACGGAGGTCGTCATCGCGTCCCACATATTTTTCATATATTTTGCTCCTTTTATATTTTTCAGTCATATTTCGAGAGTTATGATAAATTATTCGATCTGACGATTTAAGCAGTTTGAATCATTAACCCTAAATCCCATCATATATTTCTATCATTTTTTTATGTTCGGAATCAAGGGATTATGGATATTGCAAGGCGCTTGGTCTCAAGGAATCGGGTGTTGAAGCATGTTACGCAACTTCTCTGGTAGCGTTGAATCCACCTGCGGCCTCCCGCCGCCATCCCTTCCTCTGACGAGCCACCACCCGCTCCCTACAATCAAATTGAACTTCTTATCACCCCTTCCATCGTTCCATCCCCCAACACTGGAAATATCACAATATCACAATTCCTCGCCAACCACGCATTCAATTCACCACATCACACCTACGACCATCCCAAGCCCTCCCACAACATCCTCCCCGCATCAGATTCAGTTACTTGGTAAGTTTTTTACATTTTAGTTTTCATTTTCCTCACATTATATAGATGTTAATTTCAGTGTTGTATTCTTGTAAATATCATCCAACATGGCCGACATGTCGTTCGTCATAAAGGTTTTATAGAAAATGATATGTTTGTAATATTTTTTGCAAAATATCCTTTTTGAATATATCGGTCAATATATTGGCTATTGTCTGATATATCAACATATACATATGTTCATTACTTTAGTTATTGCTAGTGGTATTTTTCTATAAGTTCGTTTGCTGGTTTCCCTTCTGGTGGCAGTGAATTATTTATTTACTTTCCTCTATAATATCTTTGCACTCTCAATTAATTTGCAATTGTCACATGTTTACTTAATTTGAATGTTTGTGATTAGTGTGATCAAATGCATAAGAATTAAATTTTGTTGTTAAACTAATTGCACGTCGAAAATATTCGCATGATTGAATCAAATGCATCCCACTAGGTTTAGGAGTTTTTATTTCTTCATCGTTGAGCCCATGCCCGAAGAGGGGCCTTGACGCACCGGTTGAGGTATTGTCGTGTGACCTTGAAGTCACGGGTTTGAGCCCTAGAAGCGGCCACTTGCAAAAAAATGCAGGGTAAGGTTTGCCTACATTTCACCCTTGTGGTGGGACCCTTCCCCGGACCCTAGTTGCACGGGGATGCCTTTGTGCACCAGGCTGCCTTTTTTCATCGTTGAGCCCATGCCTACATTTGCATCTACATTTAGATAACCCTATATAATTGTTTTGCGTCAGATCCTCTCACCATTCAATAGAAAAGGAGAAAACTATTCTCATAAATATAAAAAAAACTTAAAAATAATCCTCTTTCAGAAAAATACCATTGAATACTTCACAGATAAATTCTTAGGATTGTTTGAACATCTACAGCTGATCCTCATGTAAAAAAAGAAAATATCCACCATAATCATTTATTTTATAGCAGATTAACACTTAATACACAAATGAGAATAAGAAAGCAAAGATCATCAACCATGAACAACTAAGATCAAGTCATATAAAAATTTCAAATGAAATAATGCTAACAAGAAACAAAGGAAGTCAAAGCTGCTTACAAGAGACAAAATCGAAGACAAAAATTACCTTAATACATAGATTCCCAGTGCATAGAATATGCTGTATCTTCCCTGGAACAAGCATAGACATAAATTTTGCGGGTAAATCGGGAGCCCTATGAGGAATGTGGAGATCCCCAAGAGCTAAAACTAGCACCATCCTTCTCGACTGACCAGATTCAATCTCATAACACAATCAACTCTTCCATCTGATAAAAAGGAAGAAAGATTCAGAAGCATACTCGGTCCCCGATCTTTCAAACACGGTGATAAAATAAAATTTTAAAAATTAACCATTCTTCTGCCACTGAACGAGTATACCCAAAGATTAGACCCATGGTTGTAGAAATTAGAATCGACATTAAAGATTAGATCCATGGTTCTTAGAATCGGGAGAAATCGGAAATACGATATTAGTTTGCGAGGGTTCCAAAACCTAAGATTAGTTAATCGAATCCTTGGCTTACTGATGGAATTGAGGTGAGGAAGATAAGGGAAGAAATGAAGAACCTTGATTAGCGAACACCGAAGCCGAAGAATCCGAAGGGGAAAAAGTAGAACCCTAGAGGGCGTTTCGATCGAAGATGACGGACGAAATGGCCAAATTTTTGGTTCGGGCCAACGTGGCTCCATCAAAACCGTCTAATGATCAAAACGCAGAGAATTTTTGGTGCATGCTAACGGGCATCCTGTAAATAATGGTTTTGGCAAAATGCACCTCTAAAGTTTAAAATTGGCAAAATGCATGCTCAAAGTAATTTTTTTTGCATTGTGCACCATCAATATGCAAAAAATGAAATGTCCAAAATGTACATTCTAAGGTGCATATTGTCAAGAAAAACCACTTTGTGAGTGCATTTTGCCAATTTTAAACTTTCTGGATGCATTTTGTCAAAAGCCGATATTTACAATGTACTGCCGATATTTACAATGTACACTTTGCCAATGATCTCGTTTAGCACATGGAGAACCAAATCCAATCTTGATTTCACCAGTCCGATCGCCGTTAGATACAACCGGCTCAGATCCGGCCGTTAGATACAGCCGGATCTCGAGCAGATCCAGCCATTAAAATCAAGATCGTGCATCCGGATCATCTCTCGCACATGCGTTAAACACGCCAATATTTTTTTCACGAGTTAGGAAAGCTCCAAAGTTATCTTTATGGAGATCAAAAGTGATCTTCACATTTCGTGGAGATCATTTTGGATCTTCATGAAAATCATCTTTAAGCCTACGTAACAGCAATGATCTATGCAGAGATCACTAACATTATTGTGGAAGTTGCTCGAAGCATCCGGATGGGGATCAAAGTGGAATCCCCTACTCGTTGCCCCTAGGTGGGTATAAATAGACAAACCCTTAGGAGTTACTACGGGTATGGGTTAACCGTGTACCCTAACTGACCCGTTAAGCCTCTGAACTCGTTATTCGTCCAAATATACACTAATTGTACAACCCCGTATTCGCCCCTATACGTTTTTAAGCTTTTTGGAGATTTTGCACTCTCGGTGGTCAATTTTGGCTCTAGCTTAGAAACATACTAGTAGGGGGAGGAAAAATCTACCTCCCCCCAGTGGCCCTCTTTTGGGGGGCGGGTGCGACAAGTTGGCTAACACCCGTCCCGTCCCGATAGGTGCCTGGCGGCCTGGTGGGGCGAGACCGGCCGGGGGCCAGGGTCTCGCCCCCGCCTCCTTCTGCTTGGCGGCCTGGTGGGGCGAGACCGGCCGGGGGCCAGGGTCTCGCCCCCGCCTCCTTCTGCTTGGCGGCCTGGTGGGGCGAGACCGGCCGGGGGCCAGGGTCTCGCCCCCGCCTCCTTCTGCTTGGCGGCCTGGTGGGGTGAGACCGGCCGGGGGCCAGGGTCTCGCCCCCGCCTCCTTCTGCTTGGCGGCATGGTGGGGCGAGACCGGCCGGGGGCCAGGGTCTCGCCCCCGCCTCCTTCTGCGTGGCGGCATGGTGGGGCGAGACCGACCGGGGGCCAGGGTCTCGCCCCCGCCTCCTTCTGCCTGGCGGCCCGGTGGGGCGAGACCGGCCGGGGGCCCGGGTCTCGCCCCCGCCTCCTTCTGCCTGGCGGCCCGGTGGGGCGAGACCGGCCGGGGGCCAGGGTCTCGCCCCCGCCTCCTTCTGCCTGGCGGCCCGGTGGGGCGAGACCGGCCGGGGGCCAGGGTCTCGCCCCCGCCTCCTTCTGCTTGGCTGCCCGGTGGGGCGAGACCGGCCGGGGCCAGGGTCTCGCCCCCGCCTCCTTCTGCTTGGCGGCCCGGTGGGGCGAGACCGGCCGGGGGCCAGGGTCTCGCCCCCGCCTCCTTCTGCTTGGCGGCCCGGGGGGGCGAGACCGGCCGGGGGCCAGGGTCTCGCCCCCGCCTCCTTCTGCTTGGCGGCCCGGTGGGGCGAGACCGGCCGGGGGCCAGGGTCTCTCCCCCGCCTCCTTCTGCTTGGCGGCCTGGTGGGGCGAGACCGGCCGGGGGCCAGGGTCTCGCCCCCGCCTCCTTCTGCTTGATTATAAGTGTTATATTTGTTGTTATATTGTATCTATATCTTTTAAAAAAAATAGTATATAAATCCACTTTGAATGTGCTTGTAGATTTGGTTGATAACATGCAAAGATTATGACGATGGTCTGATAAATCATCATTTAATCTGAAAGAGTTGTTACGCATCATATCTCTTATGTCCAATGAGTATGTTTGTGTATTTTCATAGTTAATTTTAAAATTTAATATGATCATCTTCATGTCATGATCTTGCGTTTATGATATATTTGTTTTTGTGGGTGATGAAGCACATGAAGAACTTGACTCCTGAAGAATTGGTGTTACCCTGATGTTGGTGAGGAGCCTTCCCCACTGAAGGCGAAGAGAATGTCCTTGAGCCTAATTCCTCTGTGACAAGAGGAGTTGAAATTGCCCCAGAGCACAACACAACCTTCATCACCTCAACCAGTTTCCACGGCACCTACTACGGTTGTTCCCACCCCACTTCTTTTGTAGAGTTATTGACAACATTAGAGCAGCAAGTGATTGCTGGTTATGATGATATAGTAGCATATATTGGTAAGATAAATAATAAAATAGATGCACTAAGTGCGCATTTTTATTAGTACATCCATAGGCCACAACTATATTGCATTCAAGGGATGGAACAATATGTGTTTACCAAAATCTTGGAACTTCGTAGAGAGGTAGACGACAAATTGTGCCGTCATTTCTCTACGTTAGTCCAAACCTCTGGGTATTTTCTCTATCATGACATTCATTTTTTTCACACTTGTAGAATAATTGTATCAAATCAAGTTGATATTCATCTTTTTTTTTTGTAGGTCCACTACCAAAATCTCTGTGGCGATATTGACTCAACTTCCGTCAAGTCATATGTCTCCCATGTGACTAAAAAAATCTTGATTGAATACCCATCATATTGGTGATGAGTAGTGAAATAATTTTATAGTTAAGCGTACTCGAGTTGAAGTAGTCCTGGGATGGGTGACCTTCTGAGAAGTCCCCGTAGGGGCGTTTAACTGGATCACTTCTCATCTAAAGGGAGGATGCGACCTCCAACAACCCGCCGGTGGGCGTGGAGAGGGGTTGGGGTGCATGGTTTGCAGATCGGTTAAGGCTTAACCCTTTCGAGTTGGATGATGGGGGTGCCGGCGGTCATCCTTTAGAGTCATGGGCTGGGGAGACCGTTACAAAAAAGTGCATTTTTTGTAACTGCCTCCCTATCACACAGCTCGAAAGGACGACAGCTGGCACCGTCGGCACCCCCAGCACCACGCTTAAAAGAACTTTATAGTTAAGCGTGCTCTGGATGGAGTAGTCTTGGGATGGGTGGCCTCCTGGGAAGTCCTCGTAGGGGCGCTTAACTTGACTTTATCTCATTGAAGGGAGGCTGTGGCCTCCAACAACCCGACTGTGGGCATGTAGAGGGGTTGGGGTGCATAGTCTGCAGACTATTTAAGGCTGAACCCTTTCAAGCGTGGTGTTTGGGGTGCCAGCGGTCATCCTTTCGAGTCATGGGCTGGGGAGGTCGTTACAAAATCCGTTCGAGCGTGGTGTTGGAGGTGTTGGCGGTCGTCCTTTCGAGTCGTGGGTCGGGGATGTCGTTACACAACTCATGCGAGCAAAATAGTCAATAAAGGTAATAAAGCAATGACATTTAGAAATTGAGGCAACATGGCAGGACCCCCAAAGATTAGTATGAATAATTTAAAAAAAGTAGTACCGTGTAAGTAAACATGATTAATAAGAGTACAATGATATTTGGAAGCAACGCATCCATCATAAATAAGTAGTTCTTAAAACACAAAAGAAAAAATAGAATATACATTGCATTGTAGCAACAGATGGATGACCAATTTGACGATGCCATATGAGCAGTTTGGAGGCTCGTTAAGTGCAGAGAGCTTGCAGAGATGGAGACCCATACGAGGAGTCAAGCACGTACAAGCCATCTCCTATACTACCAGATCCAATCAACTTCACCGTCTTCGGATCTAGAAAAATATAATAAGAAGGAAAGAATGTAACAAAGCATTGAAGAGAATTAGTCAAATGACTAACACAATGTAAACAGTGGAAAAATTTTGGAGCATGAAGTGCATATGATAAAGTGGGGAAGAAAAAATGATGATTACTTTTATAGTGATGGAGGAGGAGAAGCCATCAACAATGTTCATTTTATCTCTTCCATAAAGAGGGGAGTATTACACAAAACATGAAGTTGATCCAGTCATGTGATCGGTGGATCCATTCATGTGATCAATGGCTCCAGAGTCATAATATGATGAGTAAAAAAACGAGTGGTTGCAGAGTAGGCACATGGTGTACCTGTGTGAGCAACAGACAATGATGAAATAGAGATAGTAGCAGTCTCATTAGTAGGGCAATTCATCAACCGACGAAGGGTCTGCATCTCTTTAGTAAAAAGGAGGATGGCCGAGGAGTAAGAGTAGGGCAAAAAACGTTGAGATAAACTGCTCTCGGGAATCTCTACTAGATGTGGAGAGTGATAAGTTCTCACTGGAGTTCCACCACCATTGCGACTAACACGTGGCATCGATCCGCCCATGGGAGGAGGAAAGTTATGTAGGCTGAAATACGTATCCCGAGTATGGCGAGGCTTGCCACAATAATCACAAGTACGGTGATCTTTATTTGTAGGGTTTATGATTGAAATCACGAGAAACACGACCTCCAAAATCGGGTTGATGAGACACTAATGTTGATCCCTCTTTAATAGTGGTGGTGTTCCAAGACTGTTTGCAGTCAAACTTTTATTGTACAATGTTGTAGATTTCAGTAATCGGAGGGATAGGGACATGGTCCAAAATCTAGATAGTAATCTGATCAAAATCAATGTGTAGCCTAAACATGAAAAGTAGTAGAGAGTCAGGGGGTGCTGGTATGGGGCCAACTTGTGCTTTTATGGTCCCAAGGACCTTGGAAGGGCGTCCTGCGGGCGGATATCTAATGTGATGCTGTGAGCCAGTGCGTAGGCACGGAGTGCCCTTAACATTGTTCCCCCTGAGGATGACGTTGCATATCGAAGCGGACTGGATGATGATGAACTGTACGCCATACGTGGCTAACATTGGGGGACCCTCAAAGTCACTGGAAGGATGATACTTCCTACGATCGTGATCGTTGGGTGCCCTGTGACATATGCTCCCCCTGAGCCGAGTTGGACGTCTCTCCCGGGGATTCCAAGCCAGATAAGAGTTGATAAGAATAATACGTTGGCGGATACGTCGTCGTCGATCATTATCTCGGGCACTTCGACCGGCGGACTCCCAAGGGTTGCCCTGATGTGCTGAGGAGTAGATCTCGGGAGGTCGAGGATGGTTGGTTGGGTCGACTCTGGCGACTTCCTGAGCGAAGTCCCCTTGTGGTACGGCCTCTCTGTGTGCTCTCTCGAGGTTGGTAGTGCAGCCCAAGCCTTTCTGTGAAACTTTTCGAGGAGCCAGTGGCGTGCGAGTCGTCCGACTTCCTCCTTCAGGCAAACACAGTCTTAGGTGTCGTGCTCGTTTCCTCAGAAGTGACAATACTGAGATTGATTGACCCTGCCCCGAGAGAGCGCCTTAGGCCTCCGGAGTTGTGGGTGGCTTCTGAGGGTGTCCAGAACCTCTGCGAGAGAGGCGTCGAGTTTGGCGAAATGTTATTGCCCCTGCCTTGCGAGGTTTCGCCGATGGCTTTATTGCGCTTCCCGAGAGTCGGAATTCTGACGGGCGGTGCTCCCCGAGTTTCTGTAGGGCGCGAGCTACTCTACCGAGTGATCAGTGACCTGAGGGGAATGAGACTTGTCCGCTTTCCATGGGATGTGCTCCCGAGGTCTGGGAAGCTCCTATTTCCCTTAGCAAGGTAAGCGCTTGTGCCTGTCACTCTTACATCCGGCGTATGCGATCTTCCACTGATGTCGTCAGTGCGATGATTACTTCCTCGAGTTGTCGCACTGAGCGGGCGGGTGAGTTGTTGGACGATCATTAGGCCCTTTGAGAGCTGGTCCGCTCGTAGCGTGCGCAATTCCATTTGTCATTGATGCGAGCTGGATGAATGCTGAGACTTGTTAGAGCTTCTTGTGACACCTTCTCACAGATGATGCCAAATTTTTGTGGGTTGCCTGGTTTTTCCCGTGTTCGGAGAAATTGGGCCGCCTTAGCTCCGAATCAGACCGGACGTGCAAATTGTCAAAATAAACCGCAATAAATGACAAGAAGCATTTTTTACGTAGAAAACCCGGAAAGGGTGAAAAAACACGTGGCTGGAGCTGTGTTGAGCCAAAATTCACTAGCTTCTCAGAGCTTTACAATTGATCTTGGAGAGCGACATACCATTGCCCCGTTACAAGTGCAGAAAATGAGGGGAAAACAGCTAAGTCCTCAGAGCCTCAATGAAAGCGCTCCGGCTTTGGAAAGTTGTTGAACTCGCGGTGTAACACCTCCCCTGTAGTGGACGTATAATATGGGTCCGGCCGGGGCCCCACAGTATATGAACGTCACAGCTTTAGTATTATAAGTTGATATAACTATCCAAACTCAAAACACTTGCACAACACAGCGGAAACAAACAGGACTAGAAGCTATCCACCACTAAAGAGTAAAACAAATGGCCTTAAGGCCTAACATCAAGTGTCCAAAAGAGACATAATACATCAATCATGAATGTGCTCAGCACTCCTAGTCTACCTCGGCATGCAAGCCGGACAAAAGAGTCTCAAACAAACATCATCACCAATGTAGTGCTACAAAAGAGGGAAAAATACTTCATGGGCTTAGGCCTTTTTGGCTGGCGTGCTAGCTCCTGCATGCGATCCTTGCCCTGTAAAAATTAATAGTAACGTGGGTCAGCAAAGACTGACCTCAAACTGTGTAACAACACATCTACTCCCGGCTGCCCCTAACGGACCCCGGGGAACCCTCCAACCTGCAAGTCAGCACTTCATATGCAATAAAAGTAGCTATAAACAGAAGAACATTAAAACAGGCTTGGATGTCTCAATCATCAAACATGTTCTCTATTGGTTGAGCATATAAAGAAAGGGCCTACTATGTAACATGAATGCAACACCCGGGCTTCACCCAAGGTACCTTACTGCGTATGCATCTAACACAACATCACATCATTTGGGTACTCACATTTCCCCAATTGGTATAAAGCCGCAAACACTAAGGGAGACACCTCTCCCTCAAACGGCGCACAGGCCGCCACAAGGAATTCTTGCCAAGGCCCCACCCGCTCGTGGGCTTAGCCCCGGGCTTGCCTGCAAGCTCTGACGTCTCATGTCAGGATTCCAACAAACACAGACCAACCGATTCTAAGAAGCCTTGCTGGACCCCACCCGCTCATGGCCTCTTTGCCCGGGCTTGCCCCAAGCTTGGCATTCTCGTCAGTCTCACAGAAGGGGACTAGTCTCGCCGGGACACTCTCCACACATGACGCACATGTCACGGGATAGCCAGCCGACCACGGAGACATAGCCACGCCTTGACACAACACAAACCAAGACTAAAAACATCGTAATCCCTCTTTGTACTGCAGCGTTCCCGCGCACCAAGGAAACCATCTCCAACTCGTGCGGAGCTAACCTTGTCCACCAAGGAAACCATCTCCAACTCATACGGAGCTAACCTTGTCCCTCAAGGAAACCATCTACCGCCACGAGGAGCTAACCTTGTCCGGGTTCGACTACACGTACCTTTTCAAGAAAACGGGACAATCACCACCACAACACAAACGACATCTTGCCGCAACGGAAATCTCTACGAATCCCTAAGTTCGTATGCAACATCACCGAGTCGGACTAACGGTCGCGACTACGGCTTCACCCACCATGCCTAATCCACTAGCGAAGCGGATCTCTAATGCAAAATATGCCGGGGACGGACTCAATCAACCCGGAGGTTCCTCTTGAACCTTGGCAAACCAAAACCCCTCTCATTTGAGAGTTTGGTGCCCATAAATTAGAAAGAGAGAAAATACATGATGCTAAGACATGCATCCTAAAGACCGAGAGGAGAGATGTCGTTACCTTCCGACTCCTCTTCCTTGCCATGACAAAAAATAGTCGGATGGAAATCTTCGCAACGATCTAAGCTTCACGGATCCGGACTCGGTTCACAATTTGGAGCACCGAAACTCTCCCTACAGCCCAAGACCTTCTTCTCCTTCCTCCTTGCTCTAGTTTCTCTCAAGAACTTAGAAAGAGAAGACTTGGAAAACAAATGAGGGTTTCCAACCCTAAAATCGGACTTAACTTCCCAGGAAATGGCCTGAACCGTTAGATCCCAAAACCAGGAAAAGAATGGCCGCGATTCGCCTGCAAAATAGAAAATCTGGGTCGAACACGGCCTGACACACGCCCGTGTCCAGGGCCGTGTGCCTCATTCGCCGTCTCAAATCGACGCGCCTGGAATCGCACACGGGCATCAGACACGCCCGTGTTCAACCCGACACGCCCGTGTCCCCAGTGACACGGCCGTGTGGCCGGCCGTGTGGCCGGCCGTGTGCCTCCAACAACACGGCCCCGAAACCAACCCGAGAGATGACACGGCCTGGGACACGCCCGTGTCCCAAGCCGTGTGCCAAGTCTCGACACCCGTCGACAGGCTTTGTGTTGACACCGCGGAAAAACGTCGAGCGAAGATCGTCGACCAAGCTGGACACGCCCTGTGACACGCCCGTGTCACAGGCCGTGTGCCCCAGTCTCGACACCCTGTCGAGCAAAAGTGTCGACACTTGGGACGAGTGTCGACACGGCCCCGACACGCCCTGCGACACGCCCGTGTCGCAGGCCGTGTGCCACACTCTCGACACTTTGTCGAGCGAAAGTGTCGACACTTGGGCCGAGTGTCGACATGGCCTCGACACGCCCTGCGACACGCCCGTGTCGCAGGCCGTGTGCCCCACTCTCGACACTTTGTCGAGCAAAAGTGTCGACACTTGGGCCGAGTGTCGACACGGCCTCGACACGCCCTGCGACACGCCCGTGTCGCAGGCCGTGTGCCCCACTCTCGACACTTTGTCGAGCAAAAGTGTCGACACTTGGGCCGAGTGTCGACACGGCCTCGACACGCCCTGCGACACGCCCGTGTCGCAGGCCGTGTGCCTCCTGCCAGAAACCCAAAATTTTTTCCAGAACTGCAGAATGAACCTCTTGCAAAACTGGGGTGTTACAACTCTCCCCCACTTAACAAAATTTCGTCCCGAAATTTCAAAACAAAAGTGCACAAAACTTAAATTGTACCTGATATGCAGAGTTCTGGATAATCTTCTAGCATGGCCTTTTCTCGTTCCCAAGAGAACTCCTCACGACCGCAGTTGTCCCAACGAACTTTTACGAGTTTGACTTCTTTATTCCGCAACTGCCGAGTCTCCGAATCCTCTATAGCAATTGGAAGGACTCGCGTCCTCAAGTCTTCCTCAATCGGCACCGATGCCGGCTCAATCACTACGCTAGCCTCTACCAAGGCCTTTCTCAAAACGGAGATGTGGAAGACGTCATGTAATCCACTCAAATCTGCGGACAACGCCAACCGATAGGCTGCTTCTCCTACCCGCTCAACAATTTCAAAAGGCTCCAAAAACCTCGGACTCAACTTCTTGAGTCGGCGAATCCGTGAGACGTCTTTGAACGGCTTGACCTTCAGATAAACCCAATCACCAACTGCAAATTCCAACTTCCGGTGACGAGCATTAAAATATTTTGCTTGCCTGTCCTGCGCCACCTTCATACGCTCTTGGATGGTCTGTACCAACTCACAAGCGTCAACCACCGCATCCTTTCCCAACAGTTTGGTGTCTCCCGCCTCTGCCCAAGACATTGGCGTTCGACACCGCCTCCCATACAAAGCTTCGTATGGCGCCATCTTTATGCTGGCTTGAAAACTATTGTTGTACGCAAATTCTACCATGAAGAGGTGATCCTCCCACCTCTTGCCAAAATCAAGAACGCACATTCTCAACATATCCTCCATAGTACGGTTCGTTCTCTCCGTTTGCCCATCAGTTTGAGGATGGAACGCCGTACTGAACTTTAGCTTCGTGCCCAAGCTCTTCTGAACCAATCTCCAGTCCTTAGACGTAAACCGTCCATCTCGATCACTGACTATGCTCTTAGGAATTCCGTGCAGTCGCACAATGTTGCGAACATACAACTCCACCAGCTTCTCCACGTTGTCCTCTTTCCGATTTGGGATAAAGTGAGCCACCTTGGTTAGGCGATCCACGATCACCCAAATAGCATCATTACCATGCTGCGATTTAGGCAAACCATGCACAAAGTCCATGGAGATGTCCTCAAATTTCCACTCAGGAATTGGAAGGGGCTTCAGGAACCCGCCCGGTTTCTGACATTCGGCCTTCACCAAGGCACATGTTTGGCAACGACTCACATACAAAGCTACATCTCGCTTCAACCCCGGCCACCAAAAGGATTTCTTCATATCCAAGTACATCTTTGTACTGCCTGGGTGAATGGAGTACTTTGAGAAGTGAGCCTCAAACATCAACTCCTCACGGAGATTGCCAAACTGCGGTACACAAACCCTTCCATCCTTTCTCAAGATTCCATCTGTCATCTCCCAGGCGCTGCTCTCGCCCTTTTGAGCCTCCAACACAAAAGATTGAAACTCCACATCCAATTGAGTCGCTTCCCGAATACGATCAGACAAGTCGTTTTGCACTTCAATCCAGTTCAACCGAGCCTCGCTGGACTCGCCTCTTGCAACACATTCCAAACCAAGAGACTCCTATTCCCGTACCAACCGCTCATCATGGGCTTGGATCCAATTCCCTTGCCCCGAGTACTTCCTACTCAAGGCATCCGCCACCACATTGGCTTTACCTGACGTATACTGAATCGCCACCTCGTAGTCTCCAAGAAACTCAACCCATCTGCGTTGCCGCATGTTCAAGTCCTTTTGGTCCAGAAGGTACTTCAGACTTTTGTGATCCGTGAAGATCTCCACCCTTGCGCCATACACATAGTGTCGCCATATTTTCAACGCGAAGATCACCGCCGCCAACTCCAAGTTATGGACGAGGTAATTCCTCTCATGAGGTTTCAGCTGTCTAGACCCAAAAGCTATCACCTTGCCATGTTGCACCAACACACAACCCAAACTGCATCCCGATGCGTCACTGAAAATCTGAAATCCATCGGTCCCTTGCGGTAAACTCAGGATTGGAGCCATCATAAGCCTCTCCTTCAGTGCCTCGAATGCTTGACTGCACTCTTGGGTCCACACAAACTTATGGTCTTTGCGAGTGAGTGAGGTGAGGGGTAGAGCTATCTTCGAGAAATTCTCCACGAATCTCCTATAATACCCGGCTAGTCCAAGAAAACTTCGGACTTCCGCCACGGTCCTCAACACCGGCCAATCTCTGACGGCCTCCACTTTCGTTGGATCCACTGCCACCCCATCACCACTAATCACGTGGCCCAAAAACGCCACCTTGGCTAACCAGAACTCGCACTTTGAGAACTTTGCAAACAATTGGTTCTCCCTCAACACTTGCAGGACCACTCTCAAGTGGGTCTCATGCTCCACTTCAGACTTGGAGTACACCAAGATGTCATCAATGAAGACAACCACAAACGAATCCAAGTAATCCCGAAATACTCGATTCATCAGATCCATGAACACCGATGGTGTGTTCGTTAACCCGAACGACATCACCGTAAACTCAAAGTGTCCATACCTTGTACCAAAGGCAGTTTTGGGTATGTCCTCATCTCGAATTCGCAGTTGATAGTAGCCCGACTTCAAGTCCAGTTTCGAATATACCACTGACCCCACCAATTGGTCGAATAAATCGTCTATCCGAGGGATCAGATACTTATTCTTGACGGTCAATTTATTCAGCTCTCGGTAGTCTATGCGCAGGCGCATGCTACCGTCTTTCTTCTTTACAAACAACACCGGTGCGCTCCACGGTGAAGAACTGGGTCTAATATACCCTTGCTCCAACAGTTCCTGTAACTGTACTTTAAGTTCCGCTAGCTCCTTTGGTGCCATCCTAAATGAGGGACGTGACACCGGTCTAGCCTGCGGCACTAACTCGATCGAGAAGTCGATCTCCCGCCGAGGAGGCGCTCCAGGAAGTTCATCCGGAAATACATCCCTGAACTCTGCCACCACAGGCACTTCCTCAATGGATAGCTGGGAGAGACGAACCTCCAACAACGCTACCAGCGCCACACCTCCCTGGTTAACCGCCCGCATCATTTGCATGGCCGTAATTAGGGAATGGGCTACTCCACAAAGGCCCACAAATTTGACTTCTGATTGCCCCTTACTCTT
Organism: Platanthera guangdongensis; assembly: GCA_039583875.1. Taxonomy (NCBI): domain Eukaryota; kingdom Viridiplantae; phylum Streptophyta; class Magnoliopsida; order Asparagales; family Orchidaceae; genus Platanthera; species Platanthera guangdongensis. The sequence goes on along the minus strand of CM077154.1, from coordinate 131,093,287 downwards.
TAGGGTCACTACCTTGGACAAACAATCAATGCTGGCGTGCTGCTCTGCAAGCCAGTCCATGCCCAAAATGACATCGAACTCTACTAACGGCAACACTGCCGCTTCCAAAATGAAGTCAACTCCGTCTAGCTCCCAACAGATGCGCCCTTTAGCCCCGGTGGTCATAGATGACCCATTGGGCATCCGCACTTTCAGTTCCGCGTCCGCCGAGAAAGACTCGACTCCTACCCTTCGGATGAAACTCTCCGCAAGAAAAGAGTGTGAAGCCACAGTATCGAACAATACCCTAACGGGGTATCCAGAAACTAACACGAAGCCTACAACAAGACAACACACGGAAAGGGAGTCTAAAAGTATGAAGCACAAATGCAAACTTAAATTTTCTTCATACCTGTCACCACGTCGGTTTGGCGGATCGCTTCTTGCTGTCCAAGGTTGTAAGCCCTTGGTTGCACCGGTTGGAACCGAGAAGCGCTCGACTCCGCCATCTTTCCTTTCTCTGCAGCACTGGGGCCCGAGCGCACAGACTGCTCCTGCTTTGCATCTTGCCCCACTCCCCCTTGATGACAAGCACGGGCTATGTGCCCAACCTTCTCGCAATTGTAACACGTCGGCGGTCCCCTAGAGTGAGAACCCCCAGGCGTCCAAGTGCTCCTCTCACCCGACCTGGAAGTGTGAGGCTTCCTCCTCCACCTGCTCCCATCAGACTTTACATGAGATTGGGAGGGCTTCCCTTCCCCATGCTTGGGAGTAAAACCCTTTCGACGCTGGGTTCGCTCCAGATCATTCTCCAAACTCCTGGCGGCTTCAACTAGCTCATTAAATCCCGCCCTCTTCATGGAGATGAGGGGCTGTCTCAGATTCTCCCTCAACCCTTGGTAGAAGAGGTTATCCCTCTCTACATCATCCGCCATTGTCATTCCCGCATAACGACCCAAACGGGTGAACTCTTGCATGTACTCATCCACTGTCTTGTCTCGCTGCATTAGATGCAGAAACTGCCTCTGCAGGGCCAACCGTGTTGAAACTGGAATATACCTCTTAAGAAAAGCGTCCCCAAACTCTTCCACTGACGGGGTGCGTCCCGAGAACAGGCGGCCGCTATGGCTCACCCACCACAATTTGGCGTCTCCTTCCAACATGAACGCCGCATACTCAGCTTTCCTTTCCTCTGGCGTCTCTGCCGCCCTTAACAGTTCTTGAATACGAACCCACCAATCCTCCGCATCCGTTGGCGTTCCAACACCCTTGAAGGACGGGGGATGGAAACTCAGGAAATACTTCATGTGTCGGTCTCCATGTCCTACCACCACCCTTTCTGCCAAAGGCTCCACCGCCTGGCTTCTCCGCCTGGCACGGCCGTCGCCGTGTCCGGTGTAGCAGGGGTTGGTACCTGGGCTGCAGCCGCCGCTTGGGCTGCCACCATCGCTTCTGCAAGCATACGACAGAAGTCGGCCGAGTTTACACCTGTGCCCAAAAGGCCTGGAGCAGTAGCACTGCTCGCCGAGAGATCATCCCTTGCTCTTGAAGTGCCCGCCTCGTTGCTTGCACTCTTCAGGAAAACAAGAAATAAGGGATTAGTCTCTAATCTCAAGACTAAAAGATAAGGACACTCACGGTCCCGCGTTACTCTTATGTGGATAGCTTCTCTACACACTAACCTTGAATCTAACCTCGCTCTGATACCAAATTGTAACACCTCCCCTGTAGTGGACGTATAATATGGGTCCGGCCGGGGCCCCACAGCATATGAACGCCACAGCTTTAGTATTGTAAGTTGATATAACTACCCAAACTCAAAACACTTGCACAACATAGCGGAAACAAACAGGACTAGAAGCTATCCATCACTAAAGAGTAAAACAAATGACCTTAAGGCCTAACATCAAGTGTCCAAAAGAGACATAATACATCAATCATGAATGTACTCAGCACTCCTAGTCTACCTCGGCATGCAAGCCGGACAAAAGAGTCTCAAACAAACATCATCACCAATGTAGTGCTACAAAAGAGGGAAAAATACTTCATGGGCTTAGGCCTTTTTGGCCGGCGTGCTAGCTCCTGCATGCGATCCTTGTCCTGTAAAAATTATTAGTAACGTGGGTCAGCAAAGACTGACCTCAAACTGTGTAACAACACATCTCCTCCCGGCCGCCCCTAACGGACTCCGGGGAACCCTCCAACCTGCAAGTCAGCACTTCATATGCAATAAAAGTAGCTTTAAACAGAAGAACATTAAAACAGGCTTGGATGTCTCAATCATCAAACATGTTCTCTATTGATTGAGCATATAAAGAAAGGGCCTACTATGCAACATGAATGCAACACCCGGGCTTCACCCAAGGTACCCTACTGCGTATGCATCTAGCACAACATCACATCATTTGGGTACTCACATTTCCCCAATTGGCATAAAGCCGCAAACACTAAGGGAGACACCTCTCCCTCAAACGGCGCACAGGCCGCCACAAGGAATTCTTGCCAAGGCCCCACCCGCTCGTTGGCTTAGCCCCGGGCTTGCCTGCAAGCTCTGACGTCTCATGTCAGGATTCCAACAAACACAGACCGACCGATTCTAAGAAGCCTTGCTGGACCCCACCCGCTCATGGCCTCTTTGCCCGGGCTTGCCCCAAGCTTGGCATTCTCGTCAGTCTCACAGAAGGGGACTAGTCTCGCCGGGACACTCTCCACACATGACGCACATGTCACGAGATAGCCAGCAGACCACGGAGACATAGCCACACCTTGGAACAACACAAACCAAGACTAAAAACATCGTAATCCCTCTTTGTACTGCAGCGTTCCCGCGCACCAAGGAAACCATCTCCAACTCGTGCGGAGCTAACCTTGTCCACCAAGGAAACCATCTCCAACTCATACGGAGCTAACCTTGTCCCTCAAGGAAACCATCTACCGCCACGAGGAGCTAACCTTGTCCGGGTTCGAATACACGTACCTTTTCAAGCAAACGGGACAATCACCTCCACAACACAAACGACATCTTGCCGCAACGAAAATCTCTACGAATCCCTAAGTTCGTATGCAACATCACCGAGTCGGACTAACGGTCGCGACTACGGCTTCACCCACCATGCCTAATCCACTAGCGAAGCGGATCTCTAATGCAAAATATGCCGGGGACGGACTCAATCAACCCGGAGGTTCCTCTTGAACCTTGGCAAACCAAAACCCCTCTCATTTGAGAGTTTGGTGCCCATAAATTAGAAAGAGAGAAAATACATGATGCTAAGACATGCATCCTAAGGACCGAGAGGAGAGATGTCGTTACCTTCCGACTCCTCTTCCTTGCCATGACAAAAAATAGTCGGATGGAAATCTTCGCAACGATCTAAGCTTCACGGATCCGGACTCGGTTCGCGATTTGGAGCACCAAAACTCTCCCTACAGCCCAAGACCTTCTTCTCCTTCCTCCTTGCTCTAGTTTCTCTCAAGAACTTAGAAAGAGAAGACTTGGAAAACAAATGAGGGTTTCCAACCCTAAAATCGGACTTAACTTCCCAGGAGATGGCCTGAACCGTTAGATCCCAAAACCAGGAAAAGAATGGCCGTGATTCGCCTGGAAAATAGAAAATCTGGGCCGAACACAGCCTGGCACACGCCCGTGTCCAGGGCCGTGTGCCTCATTCGCCGTCTCAAATCGACGCGCCAGGAATCGCACACGGGCATCAGACACGCCCGTGTTCAACCCGACACGCCCATGTCCCCAGTGACACGGCCGTGTGGCCGGCCGTGTGCCTCCAACAACACGGCCCCAAAACCAACCCGAGAGATGACACGGCCTGGGACACGCCCGTGTCCCAAGCCGTGTGCCAAGTCTCGACACCCGTCGACAGGCTTTGTGTCGACACCGCGGAAAAACGTCGAGCGAAGACCGTCGACCAAGCTGGACACGCCCTGTGACACGCCCGTGTCACAGGCCGTGTGCCCCAGTCTCGACACCCTGTCGAGCAAAAGTGTCGACACTTGGGACGAGTGTCGACACGGCCCCGACATGCCCTGCGACACGCCCGTGTCGCAGGCCGTGTGCCACACTCTCGACACTTTGTCGAGCGAAAGTGTCGACACTTGGGCCGAGTGTCGACACGGCCTCGACATGCCCTGCGACACGCCCGTGTCGCAGGCCGTGTGCCCCACTCTCGACACTTTGTCGAGCAAAAGTGTCGACACTTGGGCCGAGTGTCGACACGGCCTCGACACGCCCTGCGACACGCCCGTGTCGCAGGCCGTGTGCCCCACTCTCGACACTTTGTCGAGCAAAAGTGTCGACACTTGGGCCGAGTGTCGACACGGCCTCGACACGCCCTGCGACACGCCCGTGTCGCAGGCCGTGTGCCTCCTGCCAGAAACCCAAAAATTTTTCCAGAACTGCAGAATGAACCTCTTGCAAAACTGGGGTGTTACACGCGGAACCTAGGTGGGAGAGCTTCGGCTGGAAAATTCTCCAAGTCCATAGAGCTCATGGAGAGAGCGCTCGAGTTGATTGCGGAGCCTTGATGGGAGCACTCTCGCGGAGGTGGTTGACGTGACTTGGGGCGTGCTGGAGCCTAAGCGCAATAAGTAGAGCGGAGAGAATTCCCGAGCGGGGAATCGGCCTAAGTCCACGATCTCGCTTGAAAACCTCAGAGCTCTCACTTGTCTTTGGAGTTGCTTGTCTTCAAATGAAGGCCTGATGGCCTATTTATAGTTTTCTGGAGGGTTATGATGGTAATTGAGCCGATGAGTGATTTGTGCTGGCAAATAGCGTTGCTCCGTTTTGATCACCTGGATCACCATTTTTACCAAACTTACGAGAGTGCCCCTTCCCCCCAGGTGGCCCGGGTAAGCTGCCCGGAGGCGGCGACAGCGGTCAGAGGGAAGGAGACAGTCGGGGCTGGCGAGGGCCTCCGGCGCCGACGGCGATCGCGCAGGGAATGCAGTCGTGCGGGGGCGCGAGGGATGCAGCCGCGCGGGGGCGCAGTCGAGCAGGGGCGCGTGATCGCGGTCGCGTGGAGGTGTGGTACAACGGGCGCACGGGGGCGCGATACCGCGGCCGTACAAGGGGCACGAGGCGCTGCGGTCGCGCGGGGGCGCAATACCGCGACATTGTCAGGGCACGAGGCCCTGAGGCCGCATGGGCTGGCCGCGTGCGGCCTCGCGCAAGCTGGGGGCGCCTTCACGGGCTTGGTTCTTCCTTTGGGGACTCCTGGGGCTTGTGATTTTGTTGCACGTAATCAGTCTGGTTGAGCTTGCACGTACTCGGTCCGAGTATTGCCAGTTTAACTTTAAAAATTTAGGGAAAACCCCTTCAAGAATGTTGCGGGTCACCTGGTTTGTCCCTAATCCGGAGAATCAGACCGTCTTAGCTCGGGATTGGACTGGGCGTGCAAACAATCAATGAAAACATCGGCAAATGACAAGAGTTTTTTTTTATGTGGAAAACCTGGAAAGGGTGAAAAATCACTTGTTCAGATTTGTGTCATGGCGAAATCCACTATTTTGTTTGAGTTTGCAAGATTTGAAAGTTTCTTCGGAGGGTGACATACCACCTCTTAGTTACAAAGCTTTGAGTACAAGAATGGTAGAAAATAAACTAAGTTCTTGATGCTCTGACAAGAGCGTCCAATGGAGCTGAGGTTTCACTAAGTCTTTGAGGTTTTGATGAGTGTTATTCCGAAAAAATGGCTAAGTACTTGCAGCATTGAACATTGCACACTTGACGACCTAGAGATGGAGTGAAGCAAATTCTTAGCAGAGGAACGATCTAAGTCCCACGTCCTCGCCAGAAAACGTCAGAACTCTCTACAGTCTCTGGAGTTGCTGTATTGAAATAAGGGTCTGGGGGCCCATTTATAATTTTCTGGAAGGACATGTTGGTAATTGCATCGGGACGGATTTTGAGGTAGCGAATGACGTCGCTTGCCCCTCGGGCAGCCCAGGCAGGCGGGTTGCCCGGTGGCGGCGACCGATGACGATCGGCGGCGCCAGTGGGCGGCACGCGTGGGGGGAGGGGGGCTGTGAGGGCGCGCTGCGAGTGCCCGCGCGACTATGTTGTGCACGTGTACGGGGAGCGAGTGCACGTGTGTTGTGCTTGGCTTCTTTGACTTGATTCGGGAAAACCTATGGGGAATCCTATAAGAGCTCATGGGTTTGGTTGTAATATTGTAATATTGATAGTGACATGTATGATATAAATAGCCATATTATTAACCCTAATGAGATACGATACATTTTTCTCAACTTGGTATCAGAGGGGGGAAATCCCATCGCTGCCCGCTACTCGCGATTCCGCAATTCCGGCGGCTTGCGATTCTGCAGCTGCCATCCCATGGCTCCGATGACCGCTCATGTTCCGACGACCTAGCCAGCGGCCATCCCTGTTGATTCCGACGTAGGAACCCTGTCGTCATCCCTGCTGATTCCGACAGAGGAACCCCGCCTCCGTCCAGATCGACTCCGTTATCCCTGCTGATTCTGACGGAGGAACGCAGTCGTCGTCCCTACTGATCCCGACGGAGGAACGCCGCTGTCTCCGGCTGCTGCAGCCCGCAACCAAGGATTGCTGTTGTAGTCCGCAACCAAGGATTTTTGACCTTTTTGTTTTCGAGTGACAACACCTCCGCATCCTAGTTGATCTGAGGATGCGGTGATCGGACCTAGGCAATGAGGAGGCATTGATTGGTACCGGACCGGCTGCGCCGATCAGTGAGGAAGTGGATCCATGTCGTCGAAGGAAAGAACGATGGAAGATGTCTTCAAGATGTTGGGCCCGAATGGGTTGGCACATTGTTGAGGGTTTTGGGTTCATCGCAACGAACGACAAAATTGGAACTTCCACCGATTGACTTGAAGTTTGACAGCCCGACGATCTACCTGAGTTAGTCAAGACGTGTGCAGAAAATCCTTGCGGCGAAACAGGTTAGGGGATTCCTGACAGGGGCGTTGAAGAAATCATAGAACTCGGCTGGAGCTGAGTGGGAGTCAGCCCACATGACGGTGTTTATGTGGCTTCTCAGCTCGAATGTCTCATTGATTGTTGCCGCGATATACAGCCTCAAGGCAGTCAAGGAAGTTTGGGACAAACTGAAGAACACATATGATGGCATGAGGAACACTCTGTAGGTCTTCCAGGTGAAGGGAAAAATTGATGACACTGCTCAGGGAGAGAAAACAGTGCATGAGTACGCCTCCGATTTAGAACGGCTATGGGTGGACTACGATCACGCCTCTGGTGGGATGTGCTGCAGTAATTCTCAGTGTCGGGCTTCCAAGATCATCGTGAAGGAGAGGACGATGAAGTTCCCGAATGGGTTAGATGACAAGTTCGATCAGTGGCGAGCCATACTCCTTTCTGGTACGTCGATTCCTACACTCACCGAGGCCATCTCTGCTATGATTCAGGAGGAGACGCGTCTCAAGCTTCAGGCAGGAGTAGGAGGGTCCATGACGGTGAAGTCGGCACTGCTGGTTTTGCTTCTCCTAATATTGCACCACAGAGGGAAGAAAACCGCCAGTGCTACAACTTTGGCGAGGTGGGCCATCTGAGGCTAGCATGCCCCAAGCCACCCAAGGAGAGAGATTCGGGTGGTGGACGAGGACGTGGTCGGGGATGGGGTCATGCTCGTGGTGGTATAGGAGGCTATCGAGCAAACCTGGGCATGACTGAGAGTGCAGAGGAAGTTGGCGCCTTCTATGCAGAGGAGGAGCAAACCCTACTTAACATGATGAAAGACATCAACAGGAAACAGACGGGCGAAGGGAGCAGAGATAGAGTGGTGGGTGGGGAGGGGGGTTGCGATGTTTGCCCACCAAACTGATGGATCTCTCGCTCTTGCATCCATATCATCCCCCAGAGCGTCAGATTGGATCATCGACTCAGGCGCATCACGTCATGTGACAGGAAATGCAGGCAAGTTCCCCTCCTACACTCGTCTAGCTGCTGCAGATAGCATCCAGACGGCGGACGGTACGTTTCAGCCAGTAGTTGGTAAGGGTTGTGAATTGTTCAGGTTCAGTAACATTATCCAATGTTTTGCATTCTCCTTTTTTTCCAGTTAGTCTCTTATCCATTAGTTCTATAATCATTCAACTGAAATGTATCGTTTCTTTTGATATTCCCAAGGTGACCTTCCAGGAGAAAGGAACGAGGCAGATACTTAGGACTTGGGCTTGGCATGACGGGTTGTGTGGTACCTGGATCGGGAAGGATTGGATGCGGCTCTGGTATCATAATAAAAAATTATAATAATAAATATTTATAAAACGACACCGCTGTTTTGTCAAACGGTTCTTTGTTTTGAACAACTCTGCAAACAAAAACTATCCAAACAGATCTCCATTTCCATCAACCAGTTTTCAACTGCTCCAATAACAATCCTGCATTTACAACAACTCTTTTTACAACCGCAGTCGCTCTCCCAAATGAAGCCTAAAACTAGCTTTGTAGGCTATAAATTGTCATGTTTACCACAATAATAGACTTTACTCTCTTTGTTTTCAACCGGGATTCCTTCCTCCATGCTGTCAATGAAGGGTCCGTCTGACATAGCGATCTACCTCCACCAACAAAACAAAAACAAATTTTCCTTATCCGAGGTAAACGATTCACAATCACCACATTTAGGACTGCCACCACCTTGCCAAACATACTCAAAATCTCTTAAACAATGCCAAAAGTAAACATACCAGCACAATCCATTAACAGCTAATTACATCAGCCCTCATAAATATATGTGTGTGTGTGGGGGGGTGGGGGATTCTAAACATGGAGAACATTAAGCTCCTTAAAGACTTGCAATAAAATCATTCTAAAAAACATATAGAACCTATACAAATCATTTTTCATAAACATATATAATTTATACACAAATCTTAAGAACGAGGAACAGATTGAATTTATTTTATTTTCATGAAACAATTCTCAAGGAACAACAAATCATACACAAAAAAGCACTGGCTTTCTCTTTTCAAAATGGCTTCCTCCTCCACTGGCCTTCAACGTTAGCTTCAAATACAATCCCACTTTATTTTGGTGCTAAAGAAACCAATATTCGGCACACAAAAAACACAAGCTACACAGACCTTTTCTGCATTCTTTAGCTCTGCCATTACAAACCTTTGCTTAATATGCAAGCTATATTTCAGTTCTCCAACATTTCCTTCTCGCCTCACAGTATAAATCCACGGGAGTCCAGGCGTGTGAGAAGATGCAGATATGGCGCAAACAAAACACGAAGAAGACAACTTTGACAGCAAGGCACTGTTCAGGGACGCCATGGATGGGAAATGGGCGGACGTGATCGAGATGTACGCCAATAGTCGTCTGGCGCGGAAAACCAAGGTTACTCGCACGAAGCACACTGTGCTGCACCTCGCGGTGTCCACGGAGGATGAGACTTTGGTGAAGAAGCTCCTCAACGCCTTCAAGGAGGGCGAGGCGCCTCATATTCTGGGCCTCAAGAACGAGGCTGGCGACACGCCGCTTCATGTGGCGGCAGCGCTGGGGCTCGAGAGCATCTGCAAGCTCCTCGCAGAGAAATGCAGGGAGCTTGTCGTCTGCGCCCGCAACAAAGCCAAGGAGACGCCGCTCTACATTGCTGCCCACCACGGGAAGAAGAAGGCATTCTTCGTGCTCCAGGACTGCGTGCCGGAGACTTGGCTGAGCGAAGAGAATCACCCGATCTCCTTCTGCAGAAGAGGAGACGGCAATACCATTCTTCATGCTGCCGTCCACGGAGAATACTTCGGTAACGTTTGATTTGAAATTTTTTGGAGTCCGATTCGCCGGCTTATTAGTCTAATCTGGAGCTTTCTGGAAGCAGACCTGGCTGTGGAGATAATAACATTATATCCAAGATTAGTGAACTTCAACAATGAGAAGGGGCAGTCAGCTCTTCATCTTCTAGCTAATAAGCCACTGGTTTTCAAAAGTGGGAGCAAAATGCGACTACTACATAAACTCTGCTATGCATGTAATCCTGAATCCATCTGCCTCATACTATATAACTCCTCCATATAAATGTCTTTGCAAACAAATTTTGAGAAGAATAAGATGGAACCAGCTGATTAGCAACAAAATAGTATCATTGGATCAATTAATCTTTGAACATGAATTACTTCAATACACAAACAAACACAATATCTTCTCTTTTTAGTTTACTACATTGTAAGTTAAACAGCAGAAATTTTGGGGATTAAAACAATGGAAACGAAATACTTTAAATTGTTCCAAAATTTGCAGGTATAATAGTGGATCCAATTGAACCAAAATACAAACGCAATGTCTACACGAGTAAGCTCAATGAACGGACGAATCAAGACAATGAAATTAAAGCACCGGATAACTACTCAACATGCATTGAATTGTTCAGAGGGATGAGCCATGCTTATCACCTAATAATAGGTTCGTGCCAAATTTATTATGCCAATTTTTGTTTTTATTTCGTGAGACTGAACTTTTGTGCATTTTCGAAGCCTCCTGTATTTTTGGCGAAAGGTCAATAAAGAACTGCTGTGCACAAAACAAGCGACAAAGATTTAAGAATAACAACAAGCATGGGCTTCATGCACATTCAAGCAAAGATTTTGAGAGAGGTTTGGATGCTGATTCTTAAGAGTGAATTGGTCAATGTTAAATCATTGATAAATGAAATTCAAAATTGGCTTTTTTTCATTATGAAAACAGATGCGGAATATGGGAATCCAATTGACGGCGAAACATCAAAAAAAAGAATATTACCAGAGAACTATATAACGGGATACCATTTTCTGAAGATCGTGATCAAATTTTTGCTGATTGTACTAGGAATAGGTATTTCCAATAATTTCAAAACACTCTTAAGCTTATATAAATGTATGAAGAACATTTCCATGTAGAAAATAGTAATAATCCTTTGCGCAGTTTCAGACATCACTCTGAACCATAGCACACCATTTTACAGTTTTATTCATGAACTAATCTATAGATGCATATATTAAACATGAACAAAATTTAGTTTAGCACTCGAAAATGGTCAAGCAAACAAATCAGGGCGATTAACATTGCCTCACAAAGTGTTTGAATGGTCATTTTCTTGATAAGTTAGATTGATTATAATTTTTGAAAATCCCAATATCAACTTTCAAGTCTGATATTTCTATTTAACCAAAAGTAATTGTATTTGAAGGCGATGAAGGTGAGGAAAATATAAATAATTACAAACTATACCAATTGGAATAACAGCGTGATACGTAAACACCTTAAGAAATGTCACACGCACGCTCGATGATCGACTTTGCTACGCGGGAGCTCTCTTCAGAAATGCGGCGTCTTCTATGGATTATCTTGTATTCATGGTTAAGTATGTAATTGTCCTTTAATGTGTTTTTGTCGTGTACCAGGTCTTCATCTATATAAGAAGTCCTTAGGATGGGAGTAAATTATCTTGGATCGTTGTTTAGGTTTAGGCTCTCATAGGAGAGTGGCTCTTAGAGGGACTATGCCCTCAAGAATTAGCATCGAGCATGTATAGATAAGTTGCATCTCATTTTTGTTAGTTATTCTATCGACGATAGCCCGGTCTAGTCTGACCTGCCCCGCTCCACCTTCCTCCCTCGTGATGGATCTCTCTCGCTGCTGGATTCCATCTCACAAGATGGCCTCCATTCACACCGAAATCCGCCAAATCTGTGCTGATTTAAGTCACTCCGCTGCCGCGCTTTCGCATGTCGATAAACAACAGCTCTGGTCGGTACCACCCACGGTTGCTCACCGACCTGCTCCGATTTCAGTGCCCTGCAACCATCTCTACATGGACCAAATACAACGATAATGGCTCCAACCACTCTAAGTCACCTGTCATGTTCTCCAGTGCCCGTCACGTGATCCCGATACTAAAGAAGCGAACTCTTCCATGGAGCATCTTGCAGTCCAGCTCTAGTGCTCCACAGAGCTGTCGAACCAAGTCACGTCCCCCTCCTGCCTTGTCTCATCTCCCTTTCATCCTCTTGGACCTTACACAGGCTACCCTTACACAATCCCTCGACATATATATATCCCTCTTATTTACTCTTTTCGGGCCCTCTTACACCTACACAATGGTGTGGATATCTTCCGATATGGCCGACATGTCTACCGACATAAAAGTTCCATGAACAAAACGACACGTTTTCGATTTTTTTTACAAAATATCCATTTGAAATATATCATCTGATATATCCGCAATTGATATATTCACCGATATATCAGCCTTATATCCCGACGTAATATCGACTGATTTATTCAATTTACTTTATTTAGTGTCTGTGGTTTAATAGACAATAAAATGAAATTCTCTCGTTGTTAAGTTGTTTTGTATCATTCCTTTGATTTTTTTCATGCACCCGATCGTTATTGACATCAATTCTGCTTGACCACCGGATTTTAGAATGAATGTTTCTTACCTTCCACCGTAATCGACAACCTCCTGAGTTGCTCTTGCTTTCTTCCATGCGTTATAATGTTATTAACTGCATACTATAAAATGTTTATAGTAGTTTGATAAATTTAGAGTTTAATAAATGTTAAATTATTAATACATTAATATATAAATAAAAAAAGATTACATATATATAAATGTATATAAACAATTAATTATTAAAATCCGGCATATGAAATATCACCGACATTCCCCCGACATATTTATGACGACATGAAAAATCTAAACTGGCGTGTCCCCGACAAACATCTGCAACCATGCACCTGCACAATTAAATATCATTTATTCAGCACAAAATACTCTACATTCACGTTTTGTCCTTTCCAACACAAATCTACAACCACTGCCCAATCACATTTATTTTTTTAGTTTCAACGAACTACCTTTTCCCATCGAGGGCAATCTCTGCATGCATTAGGGCCTCACTAAGCAAACTGAGTTCATATTCTGGGGCAACTTTTTTGTGTTCATAGAGGCACACAAATTCCTGATGAATTTATTTCATTGTTCTTCCGCTCGTCGTGATTTCAGCCAATGCCTTGGGTCAACTGGCGCATTTCCACCACCATGGAAGCCTACAAGTTCGATCCAGCTCGCTCGACCTTGAGGATGTGAGAACTTCAAAATAATAGAAATTTTATTTCCAAAAAATCCGAGTCTTACACGAGTGCACCCTCTTTATATAGAACATAAGATGTGAGATTAAATACGAGAGAATCATACTGGGCGGTTATAATACAGGTAACCGCCTAGACATAAGATATTAACAACACACCAGGAGGTTACACCAAGCGCAACTTCCCGGACTACAACAAATAGCAACACAGGACGGTAACTCCAAGGGTGACCTCACGAACAATAATAGGCAGCAACACCGGGCGGTTACACCAAGGGTGATTGCCCAAACTTATCAACCGCGTGTACTGCTTGTGCTTTAACACTTCCCCTCAAGTTGAAACATATATGTCAATCAATTCTCTATCGGATGAGACAAAGAGAGTACAGATTTGCTTCATCAAAACTTCCTCTTCGACGAGGTGACAACCAACTTCGATACGCTTTGTTCTTTCACGAAAGACTGTATTCTTTGATATATAAATGACTGATTTATTGTCACAAAATATGGGTAGAGGATGATTGTAAAATTTTCGCAAGTCAATCAGAAGTGCTCGCAACCACTTTAACTCATATGCAGTTTGACTCATACTTCTATACTCAACTTCAGCACTTGACCTAGACACTGCTGCTTGCTTCTTACTTTTCCAGGTGATAAGATTTCTACCAATGAGCATGCAAAATCCTGAGGTGAATTTATGATCCCTTTGTCATCTGCATAACTGACATTAAAATAAGTTTTTATCCGCAGATGATTATTCTTTTGAATAATAGGCCTTTTCCTGGAGATCCTTTGATATATTCCAATATTTTTAAAGTTGTCTGTAGATGATACTCTCTGGGAATTTGCATGAACTGACTAATCTTTCCAACAACATAACAGATGTCGGGTTTTTTTACAGTAAGGTAAATGAGTTTATCAACTAGCCGCCTATATTGAATAACATCAGGAAGGAGATGAGACGTCTCACTCTAAAGTTTGTCATCTCTTACAACCATAGGACATCAAGCAGGTTTTGTAGCAAGAAGAACCGTTTCATTGAGAAGGTCGAGCACGTATTTGCGTTGGGAAAAACAACAAAGTTGCGCCATTTTATAATTTTGATGTCTAGAAAGTATTTTCGAGAACTCACGTCTTTTGTGACAAAGTGTTCATGCAGGTGTTTCTTTGTGATTGTTATTCCAGATGAATCATCTCCAATGAGAAGAATGTCATCAACATATACATCAAGAATAATAACTATATGAGTAATATTCCGTATAAAAAAAGAATTGTCTGCAGAGCTTGTGAAAAAACCAATGATAAAGATGACCTGACTGAATTTGTCAAATCAGGTACGAGGACTTTGTTTGAGCCCACAGATAACCTTCCTTAGCTTGCATACTTGAGACTCCCCTTGAGAAACATAACCAGTAGGTTGCTCTATATACACTTCTTCTTGCAAGTCACTATAGAGAATTTCGTTCTTAACATCTGGATGATACATTTGTCAATACTTGTTGACAACCATAGAGAAGAGAACCTGAATAGTATTGACATTGTTGTGCATATCGGCCGACATGCCCGACATGTTGGCCGACATGAAAGTTTGGGGGCAAAAATGACACGAAACCGTTTTAGAGCTGTCTTGTGGCATTTTGAAATTAACAGTCCGACATGTCGGTTTTAACCGACATGTCGGCCCCAAAAAACGGCCATGTTGGGCCCGTTTTTTTAAAATTAAATTTTTATTTATTTATTAATTAATTTAGTTATTATTTTATTAACGAAATGAGCGGGGTCGGGCCTCTGTTTTAACTCCCCCGACCCCGCTCATTTCATTTCATCTTGTCGCTCTGCCCTAGCTCTCCCCGTCTCTCTTGCCCTAGCTCTCCCTCGCGCACCGTCGACACTCTATCTCTCTGGTTCATTCTTCTCCCTGTTTGTTGGTGCTCTCTGGTTCTCTGGTGCTCTCTAGCTCGCTGGTGCTCTCCCTTTCTCGCGCGTTGTCGGCACTTTAACTCTCTGGTTCTTTCTTCTCCCTGCTCGCTGGTGCTCTCTGGTTCTCTGGTTCTCTAGTTCTCTGGTGTTATTTAGCTCGTTGGTGCTCTCCCTCTCTCGCACGCTGTCGACATTTTATCTCTCTGGTTCTTTTTTCTCCCTGCTCGTTGGTGCTCTCTGTTTCTTTGGTTCTCTAGTTCTCTGATGCTCTCTAGCTCGCTTATGCTCTCCCTCTCTCGCGCGCTGTCGACACTTTATCTCTCTGGTTCTTTCTTCTCCCTGCTCTCTGGTTCTCTGGTGCTCTCTAGTTCACTGATGCTCTCCCTCTCTCGCGCTGTCGGCACTTTATCTCAATGGTTCTTTTTTCTCACTGCTCGCTGGTGGCTGGTGCTCTCTCGGCTGGTGCATTCTTCTCCATACCCCCCCTCTCATTCTATCGCTCTGCATTTTGTTTTTTTGTGTTGGTTGTTGTGCTAGCTGTCGGCTGTAGCATGGTGGCTGCCTTGTGGGTTGTTGCAGTCAATGACCCATTTAGTTGTTGGTGGCTGCCCTGTTGCCTTATTAGTTCAGCAAGGCATGATGATTGTCTTATGGCTGACTTGCTGGTTGTAGCATGGTGGCTGCCCTGTTGCTTTATTTGTCTTATTAATTGCTGCTTTATTTTTATTTGACACGTTTGTTAATCAACAAATGATTTGAAATACTCATATTAATAGTTATTTATCCAACTTCATTTTGCAATCAATGATGCATGTATATCCAATCACATTTTTAGTTGCCTTGTTGCTTTGTGCATTTTGATGAATAAAATGCGAGATGCTTTGAAAATTTGAATGATACTTGAATGTTTTGTTCATTTTGTTGGATACTTAGAAAGTTTGAATGATAGTTATAACTTTGTATACTACTGAGAATGCAATATATTGTCGGATAAATAAAATATTGTGTGGATAATATAAAAGATATCTGAAGATCTAACGATCTAATGAAGTTATGGGGCTTTTCTGATGTTAATTTTTTTCAACTAATAATTTTTCTCGTGATGTAATCATGTAAAATATTTTTTTCATTTCATCTAACTAATATTAATTTCATTTCTTGCCCTATTAGAATGACTTCTTCTGCTGGTTCAAGTGAAGTTCCCGTATCACTGGTACCAACCGGTAGAGATCCGTTCGGGGCATTTGGTGAGAAGTTGGTTGCAAACGACACCAACCGAATCAAATGCAACTACTGCAAGCAGACAGTGAATGGTGGAATTACACGTTTCAAGCATCACTTGGCTAGGTGAAAGGGTAATGTTAAGCCACGCCCTCAGGTTCCCGCTAACGTTAGACTAAGGCGGATTCGGTCCTAAACTCAAATTTAGAGAGTAAGATAGCTAAAAGTGTTAAGTTTCAAGCAATCTTGAATGAGGTGGTTGTTGCAGGAGTCCATGATGATCAAGAAGAGGACACTAGCATACGTAGGAGCACGGGTTCAAAGAGTCCAATAGACCAATTTGTTCATTCAGCTGCCGAGTTTACGAAGGGAAAAGATTCCCAACAAAGCACGGTAAAGAGTAAGTACAAAAAGAAAGCCAGAGATGATGTTGTCGTGTACATAGGTAGATGGGCATATGAAAACGGGATCCCGTTTAACGCCATATGAAATTCATCCTTTCAGCAGATGGCTCATGTCATTGGGTTATGCGGACCTGAGATGAAGATCCCATCATTTTGTGAGTTGAGAGACAAAATTTTGCGAGGGGAGGTGGAGAGGACGAATGAGATGTTGGGCATATTCACGCAGACCAGCAAATTGAATGGTTGCACTATCATGACCGATGCGTGGACAGATCAGAAGGGTAGGAGCGTGATGAATATCATGATACATTGTAGTTCCGGAGTGGCATTCTGGCTTTCGATAATAAAATATTGAACGATTTAGTATTTGTAAAGTTCAATGCTTTGCTGAAGTCGAAATATTCTGAGACATCCCGAGACCCATTGGCAACTAAGAATGTTGATTCTGGAATGGTACAAGAGTGGATGGTGAATGTTGATCCTGAGGAGGATGAAAATAAAGATGACGATGGTGAAGTCTTTCCTGGAGAGGGGCTGACATGAGCGCAAATTGACAATATAGTCGACGCTGATCATGATGAAAGGATGCCTCAAAGATTAACTACAATCAAAGAAGTGACAATTAGTTATCAAAGAAGGAGAAATAGAAAAGTATCTGAGGTGGACGAGGGAGATCTAGAGGGTTCATCGGATGAAGATCATATTCTATTTACTCTGCCGACTATAGATGAGTCTTTAAGTGATGAAGAATGAGGTATGTTTGAAATTTGATTTTTGGAATTTTGATCTTAAAATCACTAGTTTTACAAATTTTCATCTTTAAAGTGATGTATGTTAAATGTTAGATATAACTTTTAATATTTAAAAGTTCAATAGGTTGTAGAATAGGAAGTACTGTGACATGTATAAAAAATAACATTTAATTATATATATAATTAATTAAATATTAAAATCTGATATATGAAATATCCCCGATATATAAAAAACCTACATGAAAACCCAAACCGACGTGTCCCGACATCCGACATCTGCAACATTGAGTACTGATGCGGGCAACGAGAGAGGTGTCGATGAAGTTAACACCATATGTCTGAGTGAACCCTTTAGCAACCAAACGAGCCTTGTATTTATCCACTATGTCGTCGGGACAATACTTGATGACGAAGACCCTGCGGGAACCAATAACATCAGCTCCAGGAGGGATAGGGACAAAAGTCCAAGTACCCCTAGATGTCAAAGCAGATATTTCCTCATCCATACCAACCTTTCAGCACGATAAGACAAGAGCTTCACGATAAGTATTTGGGATGACAATGACAAAGATGGCCAGGGTAAAGTCCCTACAAGAAAGGCTAAGTTGTGCATACGACATTACATCGTTAATGAAATGTTGAGTACATGCTCGGACCCCTTTGCGGAGAGCAATGAGAAGATCAAGTTCCGAGATGAATTTGTTGTCGAATCCTTCCAAAGAGGAGGGAACTGACCTGAGAGTTGGCGGTGGGAGCCCTAGAATAAATGGAGGGAAGGGTGGACAATTAGAAGGAGAAGGTGACGGTAGAATAGGAAGCTGTGGTGGTGGGATATCCGGTGGAGCGTGAACGATGGGAAAATAGGAAGTAAATGTGAGAGTATGTGCTTCGGTGACAGAGGTGCGGAGTTGGTGAAGAAGTAAGAAGTGAATTCAAAAAAGGTAACATTAGCCGAATCATACTGTCGTTTGAGAAGAGGGCCGTAACATTGATAACCCTTTTGAGTTGGGGAGTATCTGACAAAGATACATTTGATAATGCGAGCGGAGAGTTTGTCGCTACCAGGTGCAGGAGAGTGAACAAAGGCAATACACTCAAATAATCGAGGGGTAAGGGAGAACAGAGCAGTGTCGGGATACAAAATAGAAAACGGGGTCTTCTCATGAAGAGTGGTAGAGGGCAGATGATTGATGAGGTAACAAGAAGTCGGGATAGTGTGTCCCTAATAAGAGCAGAGAATTAATTTGGCAGAGAAGAGTGTGCACAACACCAAGAAGATGATGATTCTGTCACTTTATTTTGTTAGGAAGTACACACATAGTTGGTCTGATGAATAATATCATTAGAAATACAAAAAGAGAAGAATTGGTTGCTCACATATTCTTTGACATTCTCATTGTGAATAACCTTTAAAGAATTACCAAACTGAGTGCGGATTTTATCATAAAATGAGGAAAATAAAGAAAAAAGTTCAGAGCATTCTTTAAGAAGATTGTTACTGATAGGGGTTGGAGAGGAGGAGAGGGAGGGATGAGATGAAGGGGGAATAGAAGAGACGAATATAGCCCCTATGTCTCTTTCAAAAATAATTCTTACACTTCAATACCCCAAATGAAAGAGAGGCATAGGCTTATATAGTGTCTAGTTACAATATATGCGAGAGCAAATGGTAAATACCCAACAACTCGAGATATATGTGTGATAAAAAAATATAACGACGACGGGTGTGCTATGCCCGTGCTCACTACTAGAGAACGTCCGTCATCAAATTGGGATACGTATCTGTGTTGCCTTGGTATCGACGACGACATATGCGGTGCGTCCCCGTCCCCGAGCCTCCTTTGTCTTTGTAACCATGCCGCCCGCTTGAAAATTCGTCTTGTCCCCAAGGCCGAAGTAACTTCTGAAACACACAACTGGGATAGTGGAGGCAACCGAGTAATTCGGTGCGACAAATCAACTTTGAATATGCCTAGAAATTTATGCTCTAAAAAGCCAATCTCATCCTCATTATGCTCCCTGGCTTGGAAGAATTCATCTCCTGATGAATGGAGATGGACATCCTCTAGGTGCAGACCAAGTAAGAATCAATGTGGCTCTCACAAAATCACTCAAGTGTAGTCCGTGAATTTGAGTAATCTCCAACATAGTAAACAACATGACGAAATTATGTCTGGAGTTGCCACAAACTCTGATGTCGTCTTCCTGTTCATGTTGCCATGGGTGTTGCTAATGGATCAAACTTCTTAGGAAGGGGAGGGTGTAACTAAGGTGGTGGCAGAGGGTGGTGGTACATGTGAAGCTGAGGTGGTTGAGGCCCTGGGATATATGCACTCAAGTGGTTCAACATATGACACCAAATCCTCAATATCGAACAGAAGTGAGTACCCACACTCTTAAGGATGTTGAGCTCATATGCATTTGCTCCAATCCTTCACACAACTATATTGAGACTCATGCACTACTATACAGAGGCTTCTTCACCTGTCATTCAATTTCTTAGTTGTTCCCCGGGGAACCGATCAGTCGGAATGTGATTACAGTCACCGATAGTCCATCAGGCGATGTCAAATATACCCGGAAAAAAAAATCAACCTTGAACTGGCACAAAAAATTGGTTCTGAAAAGACATGTTCATTCCCATCATTAATTGCTGAAGTTATTAAAGTAGTGTCTTTAAGTGTGTTTGGGGTTTAGCCTCACACTGTAGTTTTATGTTTAATAGTCTTTATATGTGCTATATAATGCCCCTTGACAGATGAATAAATTGCACCGAGTATTTTCTTTCCTTCTATTTTAACATGATATCAGAGCAGAAATTGAGTCCTCCCTGAAATTTTGTCGCACTAACTGTTGGTGACCTACATTTCTCGGTGGCTACCTGATGGGGGACCATCTGACGTGACTCGTCGCAAGACGGACCCCACTTTTGTCTATTCACGCAGGCGGATGGCGATCTGTCATCGTGGATGCGTCTGGCACGTCGTTTCGGTGTTTTTTTATATATAGCTTTATTATTTTCGGACTTTATTTCATGTAATTATGTCACCGAGAGCATCGACCAATCATAGTCGTTGATTCTGGGTACCCTAATTTTAGTTTCTTATAAACAAATGTTAGGGATGCACTTTTCATTTTCATCGTTGAAATTTAGAGAGCTTCTTCCTCATTACTGGTGATCCCCTCCGTGGTGCCGACTCCGTGGAACCCCTTGGTGACGACTCCTCAGATAAGTTTTGTATCTTAGAATTTCCCCTCCGCCTACACCTCTCCCTACCTGCTGTCCATCCGCTGCCCCCCTCTGATTTCCTTCCAGTCACCTCTCCTCAAGCTGCCACCCCATCACCCCTTCAGCCCTCCCCCTTCCCTATCAAGTCGTCGGCCCTAATCTGCCTAGAACCCGCCAATTACCTCACCCCTCCCTGTTTCCAACCCCGCCGCACCTCCCCCGCATCCCACAACACCTCCCACTACACCGCCGCCACCCCCAACCCATGGGGACACTTCCAAACCACATCCCCCACCCAGATTCTCCTTGATCTGGGCATTCCGGGCCAGATCCAGTCCCCTCCCCTCTCCCTACTTGCTTCCCCCCCCCCCATCTCGTGGATCCACCTCCAGACATCCAACCTCCATCGGATATGTCCAGATCTGGACATTCCAGCCGACATCCAGCCACCCTCTTCTCCGATTCGGCCCTCCCACTCCCCAACCGACCTTCCCCTTACCCGATCCAGTCCACCCTCTACTGGAACCCCCCTTTTAGCCCTCCAATGCTCAGATCTACTCTTATTTCAGCAGCCCTAATATTATGTGTTGTGTTTTGTATTTGTTGATGGTTGTAAGACATTGTTGTGGTTTGTTTATTGCATGCTTGTATGGGTTTTTAGTTTATTATATTGTTTGCTCCATGATAAATCTCTATCTGCAAAAAGTATTGATTTACCGCGCACTTGTTTTTGGCCCTCCGTGTGGAGTAAAGCCACCGCCTTAAGCTCAAAAGAATTTCTTGTTTTGCATATGAATTGATGTCATACTAATTATGCTATTTAATTGTTTGTGTCAATTGTTAGCGCTTAACTGCAAGTAGTGCATGCATTGAGTCATTGGAAAGTCGGGAGTCAACCCTCACTCACCACTAATGTGCATTCTAGGAGTCCACTACACACCATGCCCTACATTAGTTGGTATCATAGAGAGATCTGAGCCAGGTCTATTCTCCATAATGGTAGGGCTTATAGATCCCCAATGTCTGACCCTAATGTCACCGAGGATCGAACAAATAGTTTGAATTCGTGTGCGACATTTGCTGAATTTCAGCAACTTGTCCTTGACCGTCTAGATAACATGGGTACCCCCGTTGTGACCACACAGAGATCAATACCCGGTTAGGGCATCTGGAAAATCAAAGTGACGCGCCATCTCAACGGGGGGGGGGGGGGAACCTTGTGGATGAGCCTGAAATTCCTCCTCGGTCGACCCAACGTCAGAGGGGTGTACCACCTCCTGAGTGACACTATCGTAATGCTCCCTGTCGGAGTCCCTCCCCTAAGCGCCAACAAGGCCCTGATTACGATAGGTACCCACCGCAGCGCGACAGACCCCGAGTAGTCCCTCAGGATTTTAGAGCTCGTACACCATAGTATGACCGTCGTGATCTTGGTCGCGATGACTATTTTGGCCTTGGCCGCAGAGAGTGTGGGCCCCCACTCGCTCGACGTGATTACGTCCGGGATGAGTATTATGAGGATTATCCGGAGCCGCGCAGAGGAGATTACCAGTATGAGGGTGACGTCACCTGGCGCATTCACATCGACGCTCCTTCATTCGATGGCTGCATGGATCCAAAAGTTTTTAGCGATCTGCTCCTCGATATGAACCATTATTTTGAGTGGTATGTCATGAGCGACGAGCGCTGTGTTTGCTTCGCCAAAATAAAGTTGGTCGGGCAGACCAACGTATTCTAGATTAGTGTAGAGAGAGCTGTTGAGAGGGATGACTATTATCCTATCACCCGATGAGATGATATGAAGCAGAGACTGAAAATAAGTATCTATTTGCATCCTATATAAACCAACTGCTTGATCAGATGCAGAACTTACGATATGGGACACTTATTGTCGCTGAGAATATGGCTCGCTTCGACGAGCTTGTTGTTAGGAGTGACATCTCGGAGGAGCCCATCGCCACCGCCTCACGTTTCAGGCTGGCCTACGATCTGAGATTCAAAGAGAGTTGATTCCCCATCGCCCCGAGACCGTCGAGCAGATATTTCGAACTCCCCCTAGATTACGAGCAGTATCCCTGCTCGTCTAGCACGAGACAGTTCCCTTCTCGGACTGATACCTCGAAATATAGGAGAACCGCTCCACCCAAACAACCGCGACTGCGCCCCCACGTACCCCAGCTGACACGAAGGTCAAGGCCGTCACCACTGATGGCCAACGAATTGGGGTTATTTAGTATTTTAGATGTTCTGGCAGAGGACACGTGGCAGCGCAGTGCCCCACGCGAAACCTGCTAATTGGGGATGAGGAGCCGGGTTTAGAAGGAGAAGACGAGGTTACCGAGGAGATTACAACCACTGTTGAGGATGGGAGAGTGACGTTGAGCGGTCCTTAGAGATGAGAGTGATTAGGCGCCTCTTACACACCCCACATGTAGATGAGGATTAGCGCCACACTACGATATTCTACATGTATTTTCCTAGTGCAGGAGGTCCCTGTAAGCTAGCCATCGACAGTGGGAGTTGTGCGAATATTGTGGCCCAAAAAAGTCTTGACCGTACGCAGATGAAGGCTGAGCCTCACCCACACCCCTATCGTGTCATCTGGGTAGATAAGACAACGATTCAGGTTACCCAGCGTTGTCTCGCTCCGATTAGCATCGCCTCATTCGAGGATTGAGTCTGGTGCAATGTCATTCCCATGGACGCCGCCCATGTTCTATAAGGACGCCCTTGGCTATTTGATCGCGACGTCACATGTTTCGGCCGCTCGAACACGTGTCTTTTATGACAAGGAGCAGAAGATCACGCTATCACTAACCCAACCCAAGGAGAAATCCAAGGGTTGGATTGAGCCTTCCATGAGCACGAGTTCTTCGAGACCCCTACATATCTTGAGGCTAGGCGAGTTTCTATGAGACAGCTTTGAGCCCGACATTATTTATGTTGTAGCAGCCACCATAGCTTCTGAGCACCATCCTGACCCCCCCACCCCACCCCGCGATGCGTCCCTTTTTCAACTAGTTTGCGGCCAACATGCCTGACGAGTTCCCTGACGAGTTGCCACCCCCCACGTGACATTCAACATGCCATTGACCTGATCCTCGGTGCTTCTCTCCCAAATCTGCGCCACTACTGCATGCATCCTGATGAGCACACTGAGCTTAAGAGGCAGGTTGATGAGCTTCTCCGGAAGCAATTCATTCGAGAGAGTTTGAGTCCGCGTGCGGTCCCTGCCCTTCTTACCCCTAAGAAGGACGGAAGTTGACGTATGTGCATTGATAGTAGGACAATTAATAAGATTACTGTCAAGTATCGTTTCCCCATCCCACGACTTGATGACCTACAAGATACTATGTTTGGTGCCCAAATCTTCTCCAAGATCGAATTTCATAGCGAGTATCACCAGATTCGAGTTTGTGAGTGAGACGAGTGGAAGATAGCTTTTAAGACCAAGGATGGTCTGTATGAGTGGCTAATCATGCCATTTGGTCTGTTAAACGCCCCGAGAATGTTTATGAGGGTCATGACACAGGTGCTACGACCCTATACGGGCAAATTTCTGGTTGTATACTTTGATAACATACTGATTTATAGCCAGAACTAGACCGGCCATCTCGACCATCTGAGGCTTCTCTTTGGCACCCTACGCCGGGAGAAATTGTATGTGAACCTGAAGAAGTGTTCTTTCCTATCAAAGTTTGTCCATTTCCTAGATTTATCGTGCCGTCCGCTGGCATATCTGTCGACCCCAATAAGGTCAAATCCATCCGTGATTGGCCTACACCGACGAATATCCATGAGGCCCGCAATTTCTATGAACTTGCCACCTTCTTTAAAAGGTTTGTCCAGGGATTCAGCACGATCATGGAGCCATTCACGAGTTGCCTTCAGAAGGGCGAGTTTCAGTGAACCACCGCAACCACTAGAGCATTCGAGGAAAGTAAGGAGAGACTGACCAAGGTCCTAGTCTTGGGACTCCCTGACTTTAGTCGAGCATTTGAGGTTGCATGTGACATGTCTGGTATCGGTATTGGTGGCGTGTTGAGCTAAGAGGGACACTCAGTTTCTTACTTTAGTGAGAAACTGAATGAGCCAAAGCAAAAAATACTCGAACTACGATCAGGAATTTTAAACTGTCGTCCAGTTTCTGCACTACTGGAGGCGCTATCTCCTACTCCGGGAGTTTGTGGGTTACTCTGATTATCAGGCGTTACGTTACCTAGACTCGCAACGCAAGTTAGGACACCGACATGCCAAGTGGATTGAGTATCTACATGAGTTTCACTATGTTCTCAAACACTAGACGGGTGTTGAGAACAAGCCCGCGGATGCACTAAGCCGCCGAGTTACGCTCTTGCAGACGATGAGAGCCCGAGTGGACAGATTCAAGAAATTAATCACAGACTATCCTACCTGTCCGGATTTTGGTGAGGTAGTCGTGCTGTCGATGGACCCTCCGGATCCTATCGAGGGGTTTCAGATTATTGACGGGTACCTATTTCGGGGCTCCCGCCTAGGGCTGCAAACGAGCCGAGCTCGAGTGGAGCTTATCGAAAATAGCCGGTTCGAGCTCGAGCTATTTTTTTTGAGCTCGAGCTCGACGAGCCTGCGTTCAATGGGCTCAAGCTCGAGCTCGATAGAGCTCGACGAGCTCCACAGAGCTCCTCTTCCTCGAGTAGCATACTCTCGTACGTCACATTAGAGAAGGTGGTGGCGATTACCATGACAGGTCCGGAGGCGACGAGCTTCCCCCACGATCTGCCGCCAACCACCTGCCCTTGACCGACGAGAAACCGCTGATGTTATTTACTAATAGTAATATTAAATTAATTGATAGCATGAAAGAAGAGATGTCTAAGAATTTATAGCGTCAAAGAAGAGATAATTAAGAGTTAAACAATTACAGAAGGACCTTAATAGTTCATTTCCAGTGTGGGTCATTTCAGTTATGACAACTTTGATGATTATTTCTGTACGACGAGATGTCTAAGAATTTACCAGAAAAGGAACAATCATAATTAACAAACATAACAGACAAATTATCATCTAAATTATAAGACTATAGGGTTCTGAAGTGCACTAAAATCAGATTCGGTGGCCTGTCTACAGTCACATCTTCAGGAATCTTAACATATAACTTTTTCAGTAAACGTCACCTCAAAAAATGCAAATATTACCATGTGGTATTCCGAAATTGAAGTTTAGAACACGAACCATGGACATAAATTATTATTTACATTTACACAAAATAGTGTCACCTACTTTTAAGTGTGAAATTCTTGACATGAGCTTGAGTTTGTTGAAAATGAACAGGCATTCGAGGGATAGAAACAGTAAAGAGAAAAAAAACAAAGCATAGGCGTGCATGTCAAGTAATGCATGCACTTATGGAACATGCTTCTAACTGGGAGTATGAGGCAGATGGCAAGACACCAAACTATAACAAAAGGCAAGACGAAGGCGCAATCGATGCAAGTAAACCCCCAGATGTTGAAAGCTCAATTAATACTAGCGAGAGTTCAACCACAAATAGCCTGAATAAAGGTGAAGAAAAAAAAGTAGAGGAACCAGCAGGAGGTACTTTAAACGATCCATGGTCTATCTAAATATTATTTATATCATATCATTCATTCAAGTTACGTAATGCCAACATTTCCACTTTCTGTTTAAAAAAAACATAGACACTCCAATTCTAGTAGCAGCAAAGAAAGGAGTCTTGGAAATGGTAAAAAACATCCTTGAGACCTTTCCTGTAGCGGTTCAGGACTTCGACTCCAACCACAAGAACATAATTCTCCTGTCCGTCGAGCATCGACAACCACAGATTTACAATTTCATGCTGAAACAAAAGTCAATGCGAGAGAGCATATTTGGGATGGTAGACAAGGATGGCAATAGCGCTCTGCATCTTGCAGCAGGCAGTGCAGGAAATAGTCATCCATGGTCAATCCCAGGAGCAGCTCTTCAAATGCAATGGGAGATAAAGTGGTATAAGGTATTGATTCTGGTTGCTGCATGTACTTTGAATCAAATAGTACTACAAGAATTTTAAGCTATATCCACAATTTTTAGTATGGCTTAAAATGAACAATAATTTCATTGCCTCTTCTGTTATATGTGCAGCTAAATGACTTCTTGCGACTTAAAAAAAATCATACCTAATGCTTGAGTTACTAAAATAAGGCATTTACAAAAATGCCAAAATTTTCTAGTCATATTTCAGTTTTAAAATGTAACTAAAATAAAGTATTAACATACTTCAATCAAGAGTGAGTGTCGATGTAACTAATCTTATGCTATCCTTATTATGATGTCAACATTGTTTATATGTTGATTTTATCTATTCAATGTGTATCTAAAGTACGAGAACAAACTGTTATAGTTTGTGAAGAACTCTATTGGGCTAAGCTTCTTCAGACAACACAACAATAAGGAGCAGACTGCATGGGAGATATTCACAGAGGCACATGCGAAATTGATCGAAGAAGGGGGGAAATGGTTGACCAACACTTCACAATCTTGTTCAGGTCGTTGCTGCACTTATTGCCACCGTAGCATTTTCATCTGCAACTACTGTTCCTGGCGGCGTAAATCAGTCCAGTGGGTTTCCAATCTTACAAGGGAGACCAGCCTTTGATATGTTTGCTATATCTGCACTTGTGGCACTGTGCTGCTCTGTCACCTCACTGATTCTGTTCCTTTCTATACTCACATCTCGCTACCAGGAGATGGACTTCGACAGAAACTTGCCTGCGAAACTTCTCACGGGACTCACCACTCTATTCATGTCGATCGGAGCAATGCTGGTTTCCTTCTGTGCTGGTCATTTCTTTGTCATGGAAGATAAGCTCAAATATGGTGTACTGCCCATATATATAGTTACTTTCTTGCCAGTAACATTATTTGCATTGTCACAGTTTCCTCTCTATGTTGATATACTGAGGGCTGTCATTGCTGATGTGCCAGAAAGAACATACAAGAGCATCACAGTTTAGTCTAAGAGCTTCACTTCACTGTCTCGTGCTTTCTAATGACTGGAGTGTGTGTGTGTGTGTGTGTGTGTGTGTGTGATACTAATGAACTTATAGACCTGTTGACTATCCAATTAATAATCTACCTACAGATATAGTGTTAGTTTATATTCCCAACATATAGTCTATATACTTTTCCCCCCCTTTTGCTAGGTATGTGTAGTATGATTTGATCTCCGTGCTCTTACTTTCACAAATATTCTGCATTTAAAAATATAGTAAAATGTATAGATAGTGAGTTGGAGTTAACTATACAAATTGTAGCTTGTTTGCTGCATTGGAACATGTATACATAGAATACAGGGTTCAAGAAATAGACCAGACCTAGTTAATATGAAGAAGTATAACATAAACATGAAGACTATATGATTATAATTCAAATATGCATTTAGATAGCTATACCTCAAAGCTCCTACTGATGCAATTATAAGATGAGTTCCATGTTGGCAAAAATTTCTCTGCATGACAAAAAGGCTATTGTAATGATTTTGTGTAGATTTGGAATGTATTTTGATAGTCACAATTTGGAAAAAAAAAAGATTATTATGTTTCAACCTTTGAAGATCGTGACAATTGCAACCCCCAAATAATATTAGATTGCAATTGTGTAAATCTCAATATCATACACCACACCACTAAAATGTTGAGTGTGCTTGATGCGGGGCGAATCTATAAGCGGCGGAAATCTGCGACCTAACCCTACATGCTACGCAAATCCGACGGTTAAGTCACAATTGAATAATAAATAATATATCATCCCGCACAAATAATTAAAGACAAGACAAAATAATTTATTTAAACGAGACAAGCTTAGGCTTTCCTCCGCGTGGAGGGCCAAAGCACGAACGCGCGGCGAATAATTTCTTTCTGCAGTTAGAGATTTATCAAAGAGCAGACAACATAAAAAACTATAATCTCACGCAAACACATAATATTCAAGCCATGATAATGTTTACAACCAAAATCCAATACAAAACACCATACGAATGTTAGGGCTTGCTGTAAATAACATAAACCTGAACGTTGGAGGGATCAAAGAGGAATTCCGGTGGTCGATGGACCAGATCGGGTAAGGGGAGGGCTGGTGGGGATTAGGAGGGTTGGATCGGGGAAGGGGATGGCTGGAACCGGACTAAAATACCCAGATTCGGAAAGATTTGGTGTTCGATGGCTGTTTCGAGGTGGATCCACGAGATGGAGGTGATGGCGGCCAAGGGGAAAAGGCGGAGCGGCTGGATCTGATTGGAAAGATCAAGATCTGGACTGTTTTGGGAAGAAAACAACCACGGGAGCTGTGAGGGAGATGGCGACAGGGCTGGATAGGGAGGGAGGGGCTTTTATATGGGTTCTGGATGGGATTTAGGGCCGACGACCTGAAGCTCGAGGGGCGGCGACCTGCTGGACAGGGCTGGGTGGTTGCGGGTGAGGCTGGGTTGGGTAGTAGGAGGGCGGCGGCCTGCTGGTATGCGGATAGGGAACTGGAGGCGGCTGGACAGGTGGCTGACAGGTGGCTGGAGGGAGATAACAGGGAGGTCGGCGGCTGTTTGCAGGGGCTGGACAACACCAAAATTGAAAGGTGGGGGAGGGTAAGAAGGAAAATACAAAGATACAAAATTTTACCCAAGGGGTCGTCACCAAGGGGGCTCCACGGAGTCGGCACCGCGAAGGAGATCACCGGAATGAAGGAAGAAGCTCTCTACTCATTCAGCAATGAGGATGACGGCTGCCCTAACAACGTATTTATAATAAACTGAAATTAGGGCACCCAGAATCAACGGCTACGATTGGTCATTGGTCTCGGGGCCAAAACTACATGAAATAAAACCGAAAAATACAAATCTATATATGAAATTGATTCGCAACGCGAATCTGGACGCATCCACGGAGTCAGATCGTCGATCCGGGCACGCCATATGTGGTAAGTTGCCAAATCAGCCCCGAACGGGCTCAAAACTTGCCCTCCACTGTACGTCCTCGTCTATGCACCGCATCAGTGCGTAGACTGACAACTTGAGTCCAAAAATAGATTTGCAAAAGCAACATACATTTCCTTTCACCTTCACTATGGACACCAGGAGGATGAGTCGCATACACCTCGTCATCAAGTAGCCTAAGAAAAAAAGGCATTCTTAATATCTTATTTTCATATGTACTGAAAAGAACCAGCAAGAGCAATTGCTATATGAACTGAACTTGGCTTCTAAAATGACATAAGCCAAAGACGCTCAATAGTCCCCATCAGGCGTGTGATGGAGGGAATTCAACAATAGCATCACATGTGCAACTAAGGGAAGACGAGGTGTTCAGTATTCACACCAAACAAGTATCTGATATAGTTTAACAGACACAAAACGCACCAAAGGTGCAACGTAGGAGTTCAATAGTCACACCGGACACCTGATTGGTAGATGAAGGTGTTCGTTCGGTAGTCACACCACACATACTATTGAGGGTGTTCAACGGTTGCATTGGGCGAGCACTTGACATGAGATGAAGGCGCTCAATAGGCACACTAGATGTGCGACCCAATGCACCAAACACGAGACTGACCAAGAGACGATGGCACTCCGTATTAGCACCGGACATGCGAGCAAGGGCGTTCAACGGTGGCACTTGATGTGCAAACGACAAGTGTTCGACAAATGGCATTGACACTTCTTATATTTGTAACTGGGGCCTAACATGTCACCCCATAATTTATTAAAGAATCCTAAAAAGTCAGACTTCTTCTGTAATAGATATCTGACCCTAGTCCCGTGTTTTTTTTCTTTTCTTAGTTTTTAGGTTAATTATTGATGTCTATTGTTTTTTGATTGTGTATGCATTTGACTGACTCTCGAGCTATGACAAATCACTTTATTGACTCAAACTGCAAAAAACAATCACAACTGCACAATGGGTGATAATGCATGTGTCAAATACCTGTTTGGCTCACATACTAAATCCTTTGCTGTCTCAAATTTGTCTCATGTAAACATATGTTTCATTTATGTTCTCCTATGTTTCTCACTATATTTTGAGAGTATCATAACACATTATCTTACATGCTTAAACTATGAGAAAGATCTATAATTCAATTAGTGATTTACAGAAAGAACTTCATTTACAAATTTGCAAAAGCAAATATAAGTGTGTGCTTAGAATAATTTTTCAAATTTAATATTCAAAACACCGGTGCACTTGCATTTAACTACATCTTGCTTGATGCTATTAAGATAATTATGTTGTCAAAATTAAAATTATAGAATTCTAACTAAGAAATTACTGATCCACAATACAACGCACAAGAAGTAGAGATTTTTTGCTAGTTCATCTGCTAACACAGGAGCGTAAAAATACTCTTCTAAAAACAAACATTTCATGAGTGGCCGAAGGATAAAGAGACCCTAAGACCTGAATTTAGTCTCTCCCTCTGAAAAAAACACATGTATTTATAGACTAAGACCTCTAACTGATGGAAAGTCACTGGAAGATGTGCATTACGTCTTTGCGCTATAAATGAGCTTACAACATGTTTATATGTATCTGATAGCGGTGCACTTAAAGCATGTAACATCCTTATACCATTCCTACTAATAAAGCATAAAATGTCAGAGAACTATTGCTAACAAATAAATGTAACGCCCAACACCTTACTAACCTAAACTTTAACAAATAAAAATAGAATATATTGAAAATATTATTTGAAGAATATTAGTAGAAGTACTTAAACGTCACTAACATAAGTTTTTTTTCAAGAAAACATCAAAGCACTCTAATATAATTACATAGCAGTGAATAAAATGTTAAGAGAAGTTCTGATGCAGTGGTAGGTTGATTCGAGGTGGACAACCAAATGCAACCTTAAATATGACGGGTTATGATAAATGCAAGTGATGGCCCGCAATGAGAAAACAACAGTAAATGATTATTATAAAAAATTAACAGCGGCACGAGCATTCACAAATTTCAATTAGAGAGGGTAAACGCTAATCCGCAAACGACACAACACAGATACTTTTAAGCGTGTACGGAATAAGTCCTGCAAATCACACAATGTACAACACTAACAACAAAACAATAAAGACATCCACTATATATAAAGGTGCAAAAAAATCAACAGTAGAAAAATAGAACTACAAAAACTACTTACACGTACAAGCGGTGGCAAACAGTGGTGGGTTGGGGCATCCAGGTTTGATGCGAGTGGGAAGGCAGTCAGAAGAGGGGCTCTACGGGTTCGGGTGGTGTGTGTGGTTAGAGGAAGTGGGAGGTTGTTGTAGGTGGACAATGGGGAGGCTTCAACGTGCGTGGTTTGTTGGTGGATGGCGGCCGAGAAAGAGGGGTTGGCGGTGGGGGATTCAGGTTAGGTGGTTGTAGGGTTGGGGAAGAGGTGAGTGCTCGACTACAGTGAAAAAGACAGAGACGTAGCGTGGTTTTTTGGTGGTGGGGCTGAGGAAGGTTTCCTGGACGGGTGGAGGTCAGGAGCAGGTAGATGGAAATGGACTTCGACGGCCAAGGTTGGTCGACTGTGAGCAGAGATTGGCGGAGAGAAGAACTCAGAGAGGGAAAGAGAGTGGAGAAGAGTCAGGGGATTACAGTGGCTGGTTGGGGAGAGGAGGAGGAGAGCTTGACGTCACACCCAAGACTGTCAGGATCGAGATCCCAGATGAGATCATTTTGAGGTAGGATCGGAACGGATAGTAAGTTCGGATCGAGGATCGCTTACAAATCAGGATCGATTTACAACATCTGGATTGTCAGATCGTAAGATCCTATGATCCGGATCGCGATCCTGACAACCTTGGTCACACCAAGAAGAGAATGCGGCGTCGCACCGAGCGTGACTGACGGCTTCCGCAAATGGAGAGCAAACCTTCGATGCCCCCCACCCCATGAACCGCCCGCCGATATATATAACCCTAAAAATCATAACCGCTGCATAACCATAAGACAAACATAAGCACCAAAATCGGATGACTTATACTGTTTGGGCCGATCGGGCGTCAAGTACAACTCAAAACATAAAAAATAATATATGAAATCGACTCGGATCGACCATCCGGACGCAACCACGAACTCGGATCGTCCGACTGGGTAGCAGATCACTGCCTCCTTCGGGAATACACCTGTGTCGGACGTTGTGCGCCAACAACTCCCACCGACTTGAAAGCACTTATCTCCGGTAAATGTAGACGGTCGTACTCACTGTGTAACCGCGGAGCGAGTCTCTCGATCTCCTCTAAAGAAATCCATGTAGCATCGTGTAGAGGCCGACCGCTCCAATGGACAAGATAACATACAATATCTAGTCCGCTGGCTGTGCAGAAGTCGTGATTGATGATCTGAAGTATGTCATCTGTTGAAGTAAATGACTCTGACTATAATGTATCTCGGTCTGATTGTCGGATCGATGGAACCATCGATGGTGCAATGAGATCCTTATTGGGCGACTCCTCGGGTGGTATCACAGAGTGATTGGTAGGGGCAATAGGAGGTGAAGCTCAGGTATAGGTGTGGAGAAAGGGTCCACATACACACGCTCCTCGTAGTAAGGAGTCAGATCCTCTACGTTGAATACTCGACTGATGCTCATACCATGAGGGATGTTAATTTCATATGCGTTCGTACCAATCTACCGCACGACTGTATAGGGGCCCATTCGGCGAGCGCTTAATTTCTTTACTGGTCCTTGCGGGACCCTCTCAGGTCGAATGTGAATCAACACTTGTTCTTACGCCTCAAAGATTTGTTCCCACCTGCGTTGGTCGTTCGATCTTTATAATAATCATTACTATATGCAATTTTCTTACGGACCGACTCATAAAGTGTATGCACATGCTGGATAAAAGACTCTGCTGACTCACTGGGTCTGGGCTCGAGACAAATATCCATCAAGACAAGAAGTTTCCTAGGCTCATACCCTAGCATGATATGGAATGGACTCAAACCCGTGGTTTTATAGACAAAACTATTATATACAAATTTGACTATGGGGAGAACATAATCCTAGGTGGACGACTAAACCCAACAAGACAACGCAATAATGTCCCAAGACTACGGTTGACAACTTCAGTTTGTCCATCCATTTGTGGGTGGTAGGCGGAGAACAGGGTTGTACCAGTTTTCTTCCATAATGTCTTCCAAAAATAACTCACGAAACGCACGTCGTGATCTGATACTATGGAAGTGAGAATTCCATGATACTTAAATACCTCTCTAAAGAAAAGCACAACTACGTGAGAGGCGTTAGCGGTCTTTCGAAAAAGAGATAAAATGGGTCATTTTAGAAAAACGGTCCATCACAACAAAGATCAAATCGAGCTTCCTTAAAGTGCGAGGGAGCCTGAGAATAAAGTCCATTCTAATATCAGTT
Organism: Platanthera guangdongensis; assembly: GCA_039583875.1. NCBI lineage: Eukaryota > Viridiplantae > Streptophyta > Magnoliopsida > Asparagales > Orchidaceae > Platanthera > Platanthera guangdongensis. Next base: position 131,059,307 of record CM077154.1, on the reverse strand, counting down.
CAGGGTCTCTGGGGGACGGGTAGTGGGGTGTATGACCCAGTGGGTTGGCAGGATCCCTTCGCAGTATGGCCGAATCAATAATTCTTGACAACCCTAGTAATGTCCTTCAGGCCGGGCCAGAAGAAGCGATCCTCTACTAACGCAATCGTCTTATCTTGACCGAAGTGCCCTGCTAGTTCGTCTGCATGTTGCTCCCAGACAAGAAAATCTCGGAGGGATGATTGAGGAACGCAGAGACGCGAGCCTATGAACAAGTACCTGTCTGAAATCGTATAACCCTCACGAAGATCAGGAGGGTCCCTCGATAGCGCAACATAAATGTCCTCGAAATCTTGGTACTCTGGATAATCATAAGCTAGTCGCTCAAAGTCCACTACTCGAGTGCTCATGGTGTGGAGATTGCTGACTCGGCGACTCAAGGCGTCTGTCGGTTTGTTCTCAACACCCGCTCGGTGTTTGAGAACATATTGAAACTTTTGCATATACTCTACCCATTTCGCATGATGGTGGCCCGATCTTTTCTACCAGTTGAGGTACCTCAATGTCCGATGTTCAGAATACAAAACAAACTCCTTGTGCAGGAGATAATGACGCCAGTAACGCAGTGCCTCTATAATGGCATAGAACTACCAATCATAATTCAAATACTTCTGTCGAACATCATTCAGCTTCTCGCTGAAATAAGCCACTGGATGACCTTCCTGACTAAGTACCGCGTTGATACCAACTCCTGACGTATCATAGGCTACTTTGAAGGCCTTAGAGAAATCATGTAAGCGTAGAATAAGAGCAGTAGACAATCTCTACTTAATCCTTGAAGTCTCGAGTGGCGGCCTTCGTCCAAACGAAATCACCCTTATGGAAGCAACTCATAATGAGGGCCATAATCGAGCTGAAGGCACGGACAAACCTCCTACAAAAGGTGGCAAGTCCATGAAAGCTACGAGCCTCATGAATGTTCGTCGGAACAGGCCAATCACAAATAGACATGACCTTGTCAGGGTCAACTGATATACCAGATGCCGAAACTATATAACCTAAGAAGTGAACTGATGTGGACATGAACAAGCACTTTTTCAGGTTGATGTAAAGATGCTCCTTCCGTAGGAGCTCGAGCACCAGACGAATATGGTGCAAGTGCTCAGTGCAGCCCTTACTGTATATCAATATATCATCAAAATACAGTACTAGGAACTTGCCCATGTAGGGTCGCAGAACCTGTGTCATCACCCTCACGAAAGTGTTGGGCGCGTTCGATAGTCCGAACGAGCATAACTAGCCACTCATATAAGTCTTCCTTCATCTTGAAGGCCGTTTTCCACTCATCCACCTCTCTAACTCTAATCTGATGGTACCCACTACGAACGTCGATCTTCGAGAATATCTGGGCACCGACCATCAAATCCAGGAGATCGTCGAGACGAGGAATAGGGAAACGATACTTCACAGTGATCATATTTATGACACAACTATCAATGCACATGCGCCAACTCCAGTCTTTCAAAGTAAGAAGGGTCGGTATAACACATAGACTCAGACTCTCTCGTATAAACTTCTTCCGCAGAAGATCATCAACTTGTCGTTTCAGCTCGGCAAACTCGGTGGGATTCAGGCAATAATGTGGGAAATTGGGCAAAGATGCCCCTGAGATCAGATCGATCGCATGTTGGATGTCCCTCAGCGGAGGGAGCTGATCAGGAAACCCCTCAAGCATAATATCTATGAAATTATCAATCAGCTGAAAAACCTCAGAATCAATAATCTCGGCCTCAACCGCAATCGTGGCCGCCACAATAAACATAACCCCTGTCTCTAAACTCTCTCTCAGGAAATCACCCTTCCTTAAGACATGGAGAGGTCTCGAAGACCCCGCACCAACTGATGTCTCAACCTTGCCCTTGGGAGGATCCCTGGGCTGGGACGGGGTAACCTTTCGACCTTTGTCGAAGAATACAAGTGTTGGACCGGCCATAACACGTAGCATCATGATAATAAAACCAAGCTTGCCCGAGTAGAACGTGCACGACGTCCATGGGGATAACATCACACCAACCCAGGTTCTCAGTGGTCACTAAGCGAATCGGCACCAGACACCGCTGTGTAACCTGGATGGTGGACTTGTTCACCCATAGGACACGATAATGATGTGGATGAGGCTCAACAGTGAGCTGCATACACTCCAACCTTTTTTTGGCAATTATGTTTACACAACTACTACTATTAATGGCTATGGATGAGGAGAAGATTGCCTCGGTCCTCTGATTGCCGACCCCCACTCCACACTGAGAGGTTTGCGGGATTTGGGGTTTGACCAGTTACTACCAGCGCTACATTCAAGGCTATGGGAGTATGACACGGCCACTCACACAACTCCTAAAGAAATCAGAAGAGAATGTATTCATTGGTCGGCCACGGAGGCCGTCGCCTTCGCCGCCCTCAAACAGACTCTTGTGCAAGGGTTGTTCTTAGCCATGTCGTACTTTCGTCTTCTTTTTCTTGTGGAGTGTGATGCATCTGGCACCGGGGTGGGAGCTGTCCTCATGCAAGGTGGTCGATGACATATTTTAGCCGGGCCTTCTCGAGTACCGTACGGAGCTGCTCCGCATACGAAAAGAAGCTCATGGGCCTTGTTCTGGCAGTGCGACATTGGCGATCATACCTCCTCGGCTGCCCCTTTGTGGTCCGCACTCTGCACCGATCATCACAATCTCTGTTACTTCCTCTAGCAAAAGATTGCCACGCCGACAAAAGAAGTTTAGGGCGCCAAGCTTCTCGGCTATGACTTCACCATTGAGTTCCGCCAGAGGAAGGCGAACAGTGTAACATCTGTAATCTGACGCAAAATTTAATTAAATTGTTGGGTCAAATCGCGTCGTCGAGGCTCAATGTTAGTATGCTTTAAAATCGCGTTCGTTAATTAGTGATTTATGTCAGTCGTAAAGATTGTGTGACACATTTTAATTTAATAGCGAAGTGCAACACATTTTTTTGTCTTAAGGAATTAATGTGGGTTGACACGTTTTGGGGGTGGGTTACGTACAACAATTTACACCTCTTTGGGTGGAAATAAGGGGCGGATTTCCCCAGTGGTTATTATAACAACACGTTGCCGTTTGATATAAGCCGCAAGCCCGTAAACTTAAATCCCGTAAACCATCTTTCACGGGAGAAAACCGCAGACTTTCTTCCCCTCCCGATTTCGGCGTTCCGCGATGCACAGTCCGCCTCCTGCAGCCCTAGCGTCGCCTGTTCCCCCTCCGATTCTCAGAGCAAACCCTTCCTTCTTCCTCTACGGGCGCCAACGTGTTCCCTCCTCCCTTCCCTTGCAGTAGAAGGGTCGGTTTCAACCCTAACTGGTGGAAGTCAAGGGTGTTGAGGCATCGCTTTGGTCCCGGTGAGGTTAGTTCCTCACTTGTCTTCATTTCTTCGTGGAAATCCTTCTAATTGGAAGTTAATTCTAACTTTCTTCTCATTTTCCTCTTGCCCTAATTAGAGATCGGAGTACTAGATCCACCGCAAATCTGGAGTTGATCGCGTTGTGAGTCTTCATCGCTCTCACGTAGAGGTACTACACTATGTTGGTCCTTCATTTGTTTACCTTAGACATTTTGAGTGTCCTTTATCGATAACCCTAAAGGGAGTAATGTGTAATTTAGGTTTATCATGGATTGCAGATTTTTGGTGGCCTCGGAGCAAGGTTCTGGAAGTCTGCAGTAGTCAGATTTCCTTTGAAAAAGCAAATGTCGTCGCGCCGAGTGTACGAGCGCCGCACCACCACTGTAAGGAAACCTAATCACTATTAGTTAGACGTATCAAGAAAATTATTTTATGTACGCATGTGTAAGTTTTGTACAAGCATCATAACCATACCTACAAAGGAGTGACGGTTGGGAAAACGGTCGCGGAATTAGTTGTAGGGTAACCCCCTTTCTAAGACCCTAATAGCCAAATCATATATGCTAGCGTTAGGTATGAAACCTTTACACGTTTACGCAAGTTTGAGAATTTGTTCAATTAGGGGCGTGAACGTCCCTTCTAGCCAACCACAAGCAAAATTTAAGGTCGCTCAGTGGTACACCAAATAAAGGTCCCAAGCAGAGTAGCGTTACACCAAAAAAGGATAGTAAGCACACATAAGTCTTCTCGTGCTTGATAGAGGCGCACTACCTTTCTCATATGGCATATGATATCCTATGAGTAGTCGAGTCTTGGTAGTTGACTCCCCTTTGAGACAGTAGATTCAAGACCGTGTCCGCGTGACACTAGAACAATTAAGTTCGTAGGATGGTCTCGGGTCGTCAGTTTGCAATTGCGCGTTAGGAGCTACTCTGCCTAGAGCCTTTCAAGTAGAAGTGCAGATTGGAAGCCACCTAGAACTCAAGCATGGACCTGACATGAGTCAGCGCAATAGTTAGTAAACGCTGGATCTTGGGTAAATAAAATGAAAGTTCATGAACCTAGAACGAATGTGTGTGTTGACAAAGAAAAATTGTAAAGGCATGCATAACATATAACATAAAAGTTTTTAATGAACAAAACTATTTTCTAAAAGCATGCATTCATCATTTAAGAAAATGTTTTAGTGTCACTACGAGGAGTTATTTTTCCTTACTCTGACCCCTAGTGGACAATATTTTTACAGGTGACCCGGATGGAAAATTACGCCTAGGGTGAGCGTCCCTGTGGTGTCAGTTTGTAGCTGGTTTCCTTTTCAGTTTTATTTTCTTTTAGTATACACTTGTAACCTTGGATACTGTACGTGGTTAATGTTTGAAATGTCATGTATCAGACTTATTATGTTATTTCAGATTTACAGTTCTTTCATCTTATTCATGTTTAGTGGCTTTATGAATCCAGTATATAAAGGTCTGTGGTTATCTTTAGTTTTCTTTTATAGCTTCTGTTGTAAGTTTAAATTTCCAGTAATTTTCTTTATACCTGTTGTGTACTAGTTTTGATACTGTTTCCTAGTTCTCTTTATATCGATGACCCAGCCTGACGACTGATTATTGTAAAACTTAGAAGGGGTGTTACAAATTGGTATCAGAGGGAGGTTTAGGATCCCTGGACCCAAGAAAGATTCACAGAGCCATAGGAGTGTGTAAGAGTAAACACTTGTTGGTAGAGTATTTAAGTGCGTCTAAGCCCTAGTTTTCGCAAGGGTATGAAATTAATTGCTAAGCCAGATTTCCCAGATGTATGATAAATAATCATATTTCTTTTATATGTTCTATCAGGCACCACGAGTCAGTGAACCAGGTGAATCTTCAGGTCAGGACCCTATTCCTAACGTTGTCATGGGAGATGCTGATGTGCCACAGGTGCCACCACTTCCAGCAGCTTCAGAAGCCACTGACATAGCATCCCAGATTACCAAGGCGGTCACTGTAGCCTTGATGGAGTTTCATAGAGGACTGCCTGCAGGGTCTCCAGCTCCAGTGCAAGTACCAGCCCCTGCACCAGCTCTGACACCAGCACCCGTAGAGATGACCCTGGAACGTTATTTGAGGAACTTTAGAGAGCTCCAACCGTCAAACTACAGTGGGGATGAAACCCCGATGGACACTGACGACTGGATTGCAAACACTAGAGATTTGTTGAACGTTATGAAGTGTTCGGAGAACAAGAAGGTTCCTCTGACAGTTTTCCTCCTCCGGGGTGAGGCAAAGGTCTGGTGGTACAAGTACCGGGCAGATGACCCTGCAGGTAAATCGTCATGAAAATTTCCTCTTATTTTAGGAAGTGATACGTTCATTATAAATGGTATGACCATGCTTTTTGGCCAGGTCGTACGTCGGATATGTTTACGTGGGGCGAGTTTTCTAGAGCCCTTGCAAATTGGTTCGTGTCTCCTTCCGCACGACGAGGTCTCCAGGAGAAATACCTTAGACACTAACAGGGGGACAAGACCGTTACTGAGTACGAGCGAGAGCTTACCCATCTGGCTCGTTATGCGGGCGTGATACAGGGAGATCAGGCTGAGAAGTGCAACCGCTTTGTGGATGACTTGCGTGACTCGTTGAGGCAGCCGTTGATGACCATGGTCAATGCTGACTACAGGAGCTTAGTGGATACGGTTCGCAGGTTGGAGGTTGATCAGTAGAAGGTACAGAAGCGAAACAGTTTTCGCACGAAGCGGTCTTAGGATTCGCATCAGCCGCAACAGAGCAGGAATGACCAGGGTAAGAACTGGAACAAGAAACAGAAGTCTGATGCTAAGAATATTGGTCAGTCTGGAGACAGGGGCAAGAACTACCCCCTTGTCCTAGGTGCCAGCATCGCCATCCAAGAGAGTGCTTGGCCAATGCAGGCGTGTGCTACAAGTGCCGACAACCTAGACACATAACTCGCTACTGTCAGGAAGTTGGTGCGAATCAGGTAAACCGAAGCCTAGTTTGTATTCATGGTATTTATTTTATTACTGTTGAAGACAAATGTAGCTCGTCCCTGCAGTCAAAGTTCGAGGTTGGTGGCTCGAGCAGAATAGACAAGGGCAAAACATTGATGATCACTGACGGGAGGCCACAACAGGGTCGAGATTTAGTGCAGTCCAGAGCGTATGGGCTTGGCCAGCATGAGGCAAATGATCAGGAAGATGTAGTGACGGGTAAGTGTTTAGCTTACTAATAAATTTTATTAAATCCTCCGCAGTGACACTCTCATCGTCTTTGTAAATCATTCATGTAGGCATCCTTATGATTCATAATTTACCCGCGAAGATTCTGTTCGATACGAGCGCCTCGCACTCGTTCATTGCAGAATCTCTAGTGCGTAGGCTGAATTTAGAAGTCTTTCCAGAGACAACACCACTGGAAGTCATGATGCCGAATGGATCCCTTCTGTAAACTAGAGATAAGTGCAGGGTACCAGTGCAGTTTGGTGATACCGAGATTATTGTAGAAACCTTGCAGCTTCCTATTGCAGGTTTTGACCTGATCTTTGGAATGGACTGACTATCGGCAGTCAACGCCAGGATTGACTGTAAGACGAAGCAGATACAGTTTGAGGGTCCTAACCAGACTGCGTTTACCTTGTATGGCTTGAAGGGAGTGGTGAGGATGATCATCTACTCGATCCAAGCTAGAAGGTGTATCTTGAAGGGTTGTGAAACCTTCTTAGTACTGATGAATGCAGAGGCTAAGGCTGACTTGTCAGAGGTACCAATGGTGCAAGAATTCCCCGATGTCTTCCCGGAAGAGCTCCTTGATGCCCCTCCAGATAGAGAGATTGAGTTTCCGATAGACTTACAGCCTGGGGCTTCACCGGTAGCCAAATTCCCCTACCGGATGACTCCAAGAGAACTAGCGGAGTTAAAGAGCCAGTTGCAGGAGTTGCTTGACTTGGGCTTTTTACGCCCCAGTACTTCACCTTGGAGTGCTCCAGTACTATTTGTGAAGAAGAAGGATGGTAGTCTGAGACTGTGCATAGATTACCGTGAATTGAACAAACTGACAGTAAAGAATAAGTATCTGATTCCCAGGATTGATGACTTGTTCGACTAGTTGGTGGGATCGTGCACTTTCTCCAAATTAGATCTGAGGTCGGGCTACCATCAGTTAAAGATTCGGGACATGGATATTCAAAAGGTCGCCAGATATGGACACTTCGAGTTCGTGGTCATGCCGTTTGGGCTGACCAATGCCCCTTCAGTATTTATGGACCTGATGAACATGGTATTTCAGGAGTACTTGGACCGTTTTGTTATCGTCTTTATAGATGATATTTTGGTGTTCTCTAAGAATGCAGAAGATCATGTCGCTCATCTTAGGATTGTATTGAGTACCCTTAGAAAGAACCAGCTGCATGCCAAGTTTTCAAAGTGCGAGTTCTGGCTTTCAGAGATTGCATTCTTATGCCATGTCATCAGTCAGAAAGAGGTTAGTGTTGATCCCAAGAAGATAGAGGCCATTAAAGATTAGCTGAGGCCGAGGACAGTCTCAGAGGTTCGCAGCTTTCTGGGTCTAGCTGGTTACTACAGGAGATTCATCAAGGACTTCTCAAAGATAGCCTTACCACTGACTTCCCTCACCACGAAGGGTAAGGGCTTTGATTGGACAGTTGAGTGCGAATTGGCTTTTTGAGGAATTGAAGGGCAGGTTGATGACCGCACCGATCTTGAGTTTACCATCAGGGCCCGATGAGTTTCAGATTTATAGCGACGCGTCAGGTCAGAGTTTGGGCTGTGTCCTCACGCAACATGGAAAGGTCATAGCCTACGCCTCGAGACAGTTAAAGGTGCATGAAAAGAACTATCTCGTGCATGATTTGGAGCTTGCAGCGGTCATCCATGCTCTGAAGATTTGGAGGCACTATCTCTATGGAGTGTGTTGCGAGATCTTCACTGATCATAAGAGCCTCAAGTATATCTTTGATCAGCGGAAGCTCAATTTGAGACAGCACAGATGGTTAGAGTTTCTATCGAACTACGACGTAGACATTCAGTACCACCGAGGAAAGACGAACATTATAGCTGATGCCCTTAGCCGTAGAGGTTCGTGTTTTTCCCTTCTGACTCAGCAGGAGTTGGTGCGGGAACTGGAGAGACTGAACATCATCGTTGTGCCACGTTGTAGTTTTGGTTCTGCAAGGTTGAGTTGGATGGAGATTACATGTGACATTAAGGATAAAATCAGGACAGCTCTACCCTTGGATCCAAAGATGACAGAGATTTGAATCTCAGCGCAGACAAGTCAGAAGGAGAGGTTCACTATTCAGGACGATTTATTATTGCATGATGGCAGGATGTGTATCCCCGATGTTGGTCACCTTCGCGAGGACATTCTGTTTGAGTCACATAACTCCAGATACTCTATACATCCGGGCCGCACAAAAATGTATGCAGATCTCAAGAAAGTAGTCTGGTGGCCAGGCTTGAAAGGTGATGTTGCTGATTATGTAGGGAAGTGCGAGACATGCAAGTTGGTTAAGGCCGAGTGTCAAAGGCCTGGAGGCATGTTGAAGCCACTTCTCATTCTTGTGTGGACTTTTGAGGATATATCCATGGACTTCATCCATGGTCTTCCAAGATCGCAGAGTGGGAATGATTCCTTATGGGTTATAGTGGATCCTCTCTCTAAGGTCGCCCACTTCATTTCTCTTAAGAAGACAGATCAAGGTCCGAAACTGGCACAACTTTACATAAACGAGATAGTTCGACTTCACGGTGTTCCCAAGACTATTGTTTCAGACCGAGATGACAGGTTTACCTCCAAGGAGTGGAGATACATTCAGAAGCGGTTGGACACCAAATTACATTTCAGCACCACTTTCCATCCCCAGACAGATGGACAGACTGAGCGCACCAATAGGAGATTGGAAGATTTGCTACGGATGTGCATACTAGACTTTGGAGGGAAGTGGGAGAAGTATGTCACGCTTGTGGAATTCTCCTACAATAATAGTTTTCAGACTAGTATTGGGATGACACCGTTCGAGACTCTCTATGGTAGGCGTTGTCGGACACCGTTGTGTTGGGATGAAAGTGAAGAAATGTTTACCATCAGAGAATCATGAATTGATAAGACCACTGACAGAATCAAGCTCATTCAAGAGCGTATGAAGACAGCTCAGGATCGCCAGACCAAGTATCATGATCAGAAGCACAGGACAGTAGAGTTCAGTGTTGGAGACTATGTTTATCTGAAAGTCAGACCAGTCAGAGGAGTCTTTAGAATAAAGCGGATGAAGAAACTGAGTCTCAGATTCGTTGGTCCGTTTGAGGTACTGGAACGAGTTGGTGAGGTTGCATATAAGTTGGCCTTACCTGAGGAAATGAGTGGTGTACATGATGTATTCCACGTCTCCTACCTGAGGAGAGCAGTCAGAGATTCCAGTCAGATCATCAGTACCTAGGAAGCACCAATCGGGACAGATCTTAGTATTGGGATTAGACCAGTCAGAATCGTGCATTCAAGGATACAGAAGCTCAAGAATAGAGAGATTCATATGGTCAAAGTTCTTTGAATGAACTGTGGTCGTCCAGAGTATACTTGGGAGCGAGAAGATGAGCTTACAAGCAATGCAGATTATACGTTCCTCTTTGATTCAGGTATGGTTACAATTTTTGAGGACAAAAATTTGTATTAGGAGGGGAGATTTGTAACATCCGTAATCTGACGCAAAATTTAATTAAATTGTATAGTCAAATTGCAAAAGATTTTGATCAAGGTCGCGCGTCGTCGAGGCTCAATGTTAGTATGCTTTAAAATCACATTTGTTAATTAGTGATTTATATCAGTCGTAAAGATTGTGTGACACATTTTAATTTAATAGCGAAGTGAAGCACATTTTTTGTCTTAAGTAATTAATGTGGGTTGACACGTTTTGGGGGTGGGTTGCGTACATTAATTTACACCTCTTTGGGTGGAAATAGGGGCGGATTTCCCCAGTGGTTATTATAACCGCACGATGTCGTTTGATATAAGCCGCAAACCCGTAAACTTAAATCCCGTAAACCATCTTTCACGGGAGAAAACCACGGACTTTCTTCCCCTCCCGATTTCGGCATTCCGCGACGCACAGTCCGCCTCCCGCAGCCCTAGCGTCGCCTGTTCCCCCTCCGATTCTCAGAGCAAACCCTTCCTTCTTCCTCTACGGGCGTCAGCGTGTTCCCTCCTCCCTTCCCTTGTAGTAGGAGGGCTGGTTTCAACCCTAACCGGTGGAAGTCAAGGGTGTTGAGGCATCGCTTTGGTCCCGGTGAGTTTAGTTCCTCACTTGTGTTCATTTCTTCGTGGAAATCCTTCTAATTGGAAGTTAATTCTAACTTTCTTCTCATTTTCCTCTTGCCCTAATTAGAGATCGGAGTACTAGATCCACCGCAAATCTGGAGTTGATCGCGTTGTGAGTCTTAATCGCTCTCACGTAGAGGTAATACACTATGTTGGTCCTTCATTTGTTTACCTTAGCCGTTTTGAGTTTCCTTTACCGATAATCCTAAAGGGAGAAATGTGTAATTTAGGTTTATCATGGATTGCAGATTTTTGGTGGCCTCGGGGCAAGGTTTTGAAAGTCCGCAGTAGTCAGATTTCCTTTGAAAAAGCAAATGTCGTCGCGCCGAGTGTACGAGCGCCACACCACCACTGTAAGGAAACCTAATCTCTGTTAGTTAGACATATCAAGAAAATTATTTTATGTACGCATGCGTAAGTTTCGTACAAGCATCATAATCATGCCTAGAAAGGAGTGGCGGTAGGGAAAACGGTCGCAGAATTAGTTGTAGGGTAACCCCCTTTCCAAGACCCTAATAGCCAGATCATATATGCTAGCGTTAGGTACGAAACCTTTACACGTTTACGCGAGTTTGAGAATTTGTTCAATTAGGGGCGTGAACGTCCCTTGTAGCCGACCACAAGAAAAATTTATGGTCACTCAGTAGTACACCAAAGAAAGGTCCCAAGCAGAGTAGCGTTAGACCAAAAAGGGTCAGTAAGCACACATAAGTCTTCTCGTGCTTGATAGAGGCGCACTACCTTTCTCATAGGGCATATGATATCCTATGAGTAGTAGAGTCTTGGGAGTTGACTCCCCTTTGAGACAGTAGATTCGAGACCGTGTCCCCGCGACACTAGAACAATTAAGTTCGTAAGATGGTCTCGGGTCGTCAGTTTGCATTGCGCGTTAGGAGTTACTCTGCCTAGAGTCTTTCAAGTAGAAATGCAGATTGGAAGCCACCTAGAACTCAAACATGGACCTGACGTGAGTCAGCACACTAGTTAGTGAATGCCGGAACTTAGGTAAATAAAATGAAAGTTCATGAACCTAGAACGAATGTGTGTGTTGATCAGGAAACATTGTAAAGCCATGCATAACATATAACATAAAATTTTTTAATGAACAAAACTATTTTCTAAAGTCATGCATTCATCATTTAAGAAAATGTTTTAGTGTCAATAGGAGGAGTTATTTTTCCTTACTCTAACCCATGGTGGACAATGTTTTTACAGGTGACCCAGATGAAAAACTACGCATAGAATGAGTGTCCCTGTGGTGTCTGTTTGTAGCTGGTTTCCTTTTCAGTTTTCTTTTCTTTTAGTATACACTTGTAACCTTGGATACTGTATGTGGTTAATGTTTGAAATGTCATGTATCAGACTTATTATGTTATTTCAGATTTACAGTTCTTTCATCTTATTCATGTTTGGTGGCTCTGTGAATCTAGTATATAAATGTATGTGATTATCCTTAGTTTTCTTTCATAGCTTCCGTTGTAAGTTTAAATTTTCAGTATTTTTCTTTATACCTACTGTGTACTAGTTTCGATACTGTTTTCTATTTCTCTTTATATCGCTGACCCGGCCGGATGACTGATTATTGTAAAACTTGGAAGGGGTGTTACAAACCGGGCGGCTGATGTTCTTTCCCGTCAAAGCCAATCGCTGGAAACTAAGTCAATCAATGGCCATGTATTCTTAAGCCATTCAATATCCGATGTGAGACTAAGTCAATATTCGTGTGTACTTTTATGTATAATATTGTGATTAAGGAAGGTTACTATTGGTGCATTTTTAAAGTAAAACATTAAGAAAACTTTAATTTAAAAAAAAGGAGTAGCTTAAGCCTACATGCTTCCAATTTCATCACGTTAATTATGTGCAGGACATAACTCAGTCCCTTGCCCTTCCCCTTTTTTTGCTGATGCCAAGATTCAGATCAAACCAACCAACAACAGGAATAAAGAACTATTGTAGAATGATTCTGAACCATACAATCAAAGTAGTGCAGAAAACACAGCAGAAAAAGTAAAGGTGACATATTTATGTGCTTTAATTGATCAATGTGATTAACTTGCATGCACGGGAAAGGACAATCAATTATTTGCTATATCATAAGAAGAATACAAGGTACAGAGATAGTATTTTACCCAAGACAGCTTGCTTAAGCCTCATTCCCTGAAATAGCAAAGCATGGCCTATAAGAATCTTTAAGAACAAAAATTATATTGCATTTCTTTCTACGGAGATTCCTCTTTACCTGCTATTATTCTATTAATTAAATCTCTAATACAATGTCCAAATCAAACATACAAGCAGAATTCAATAACATATAGAACAGAAAAATACGGAAAAATTTCTTTAAAAAGGAAACAAAATAAGTTCCTCAAGAATTGCGATAAATCATTTTAACAAACAACTGAACATATAGAACTTATACAAATCATTTTTCTTAAACATACAGAAATTATACGCACAATCCTAAAGCACATTATGTTTATTTTATTTTGGTCAGTCATTTGTATACAACAATTCTTAAGGAGCATACAATACACAAATAGCATTGCATATCACATGGGTTCATCTTTCACCTGCTTTCAATGTAATATAATCTCACTGTTTTGTTAAAGAGATCGATATTCTTTAAACAAATAATGCAAGCTACATACATAAGCTAAATACAAATCATTTTTCTTAAACATACATAAATTATACACACAATCCTAAACCACATTATGTTTATTTTATTTTGGTCAGTCATTTGTATACAACAATTCTTAAGGAGCATACAGTACACAAATAGCATTGCATATCACATGGGTTCATCTTTCACCTGCTTTCAATGTAATATAATCTCACTGTTTTGTTAAAGAGATCGATATTCTTTAAACAAAGAATGCAAGCTACATACATAAGCTAAATACAAATCATTTTTCTTAAACATACATAAATTATACACACAATCCTAAACCACATTATGTTTATTTTATTTTGGCCAGTCATTTGTATACAACAATTCTTAAGGAGCATACAATACACAAATAGCATTGCATATCACATGGGTTCATCTTTCACCTGCTTTCAATGTAATATAATCTCACTGTTTTGTTAAAGAGATCGATATTCTTTAAACAAAGAATGCAAGCTACTTAAATTTTTTTGGGGTGTTCTTTAGCTTTATCATCACAAAGCATTGCTTAATGTGCAAGTTATATTTCAGTTCTTCCAATTCAAAGATTCCCATCTTGCCTCCCAGTATAAATCCATGGGAGTATGGACATGTGAATGGATGCAGATATGGCGCGAATAGAACATGAAGAAGACTGCTTTGACAGCAAAGCTTTGTTCAAGGATGCAATGGCTGGGAAATGGGCTGATGTGATTCAGATGTATAGCAAGAGTCGATTGGCACGCGAGGCCAAGGTTACTCGGGCGAAGCACACTGTGTTGCACCTTGCAGTATCCACGGAGGAGGAGAATTTGGTGAAGAAGCTCATCAGCGCCTTCAAGGAGGGCGAGGCACCACATATTCTGGGCCTCCAGAATGAGACTGGCGACACACCACTTCATGTGGCAGCCGCCCTGGGGTTGGAAAGAATCTGCAAGCTCCTTGCAGAGAAATGCAAGGAGTTGGTCATCAGTGCCCGCAACAATGCAAAGGAGAGGCCCATCTACATTGCTGCCCACCACGGGAAGAAGATGGCTTTCTTTGTGCTCCAGGATTGTGTGCCTGAGACTTGGCTGAGTGAAGAGAATCACCAAATCTCCTTCTGTCGAAGAGGAGATGGCAATACCATCCTTCATGCTGCTGTCCATGGAGAGTACTTTGGTAATGTATTATCTGGCCTTTTTGGATTCTGATTTGTAAGCTAATCTAATTTGGAACTTTTGCGATGCAGATTTGGCTATCGAGATAATAACATTATATCCAAGATTAGTGAACTTCAATAATGAGAAGGGACAGTCAGCACTTCATCTTCTAGCTAATAAGCCACTGGTTTTCAAAAGTGGAAGCAAAATGCGACTGCTCGATAAGCTCTACTACGCATGTAATCCTGCATCTGTCAGCCTCAGACTAGAACTCCTCTAATAGATCATCAAAAAGAGTTCATGATTCATGTCATAAAAAGAGAAATAGGTTCAGAGGAGGAGGAGCAGAGGGATCAACATGTTTTAAAGTTGAAAAAAAGGAAATAAGACGGACCAGCTAATTGGCAACAAAATAGTATCACGGGCAAAGCTTTGTAAAACCTGACCGGATATCAAACCGGTGGAACGAAAGAGGTTGAACCGGTCCATCCGGTTCAACCGAGGTGAAACCATTATATATATATATATATATAAGGGAAAGAGAGAGAGAAATTTTAGAGGGAGAACTTGTTTTCTCTCCCTTAGGGAGAAAACCAAGTTGGCCGTCCAATCTCATCCGACGGCCAGGATCTCCCTCTAAATTTTCTCCCGTGATCTAGATTGCTCCCTCATCCATCCCGTGAACTAGTGCGAACCCAGCGCGGTGACTCACGGCTGCAGGCTCACCGGCCACCGAACGCCGACGAGCCCAAGGCGGTCGGCAAGCCCGCAGTCGCCGCCGCCCGCGCTGGGTTCGCAGTTCGCACTGGTTCACGGGATGGAGGAGGGAGCGATCTAGATCACGGGAGAAAAATTTAGGGGGAAATACTAGCCGTCGGATGAGATCGGATGGCCAGATCCCGGTTTTCAGGGAGAAAACAAGCACTCTCTCCCTCTTTCTCTCTCTCTCTCTCTCTCTACACACACACACGAGTGCAGGGCACGCCCCCCCTCCCCCGCCCCGTACCCCGCTCGACAATACCCGACCGACAGCGACGGGCTTCGCCCGCCCCCGACAGTTGTCAATATAATTGTTATCATGTAATGTTTTAAATTATTTAAATTAGAAAATAATATGATTTTTTTATTTTAAATTAAAAAATTATATTTTTATAGTTTTTTAACATAAAATATTTTCTATTATATAATTTTTTTCCTAATATAATTGTTTTTTAAATTAATGTAAATAATTAATTAGAAAGAATACAAAATAAATAAATAAATAAATTAAAAAAACATTAATAAATTGTGCTGAGTGCGCGGTTAAGGCCTCCGGCGGCGCCCGGCCACCACCGGCGGGGTCGCCCGACCCCGACGAACTTGCCAGGGGTAGTCGCCCGACCCCGACCTTTCGCTTGATCACGGAATCGATTAAATAAAGAAAATAAACTAACCGGTGCCAGCACACAGCACAGACACACCCACACATGCACAGACAAGCATGTGATATCACTTTATAGTTTACCACATTAAGTTATACAATACCAAATTTGAAGATTAAAGCAATGGAAACTAAATAATCTTAAACTGCACCTGAAATTTGCAGGCATAATAGTGGATCCAATTGAACCAAAATACAAACGCAATATCTACACGAGTAAGCTCAAAAAACAGATGAAAAGTGCAGGTGAAATCAAAGGGCCAGAGAACTACGCAACATGCATTGAGTTGTTCAGAGGGATGAACCATGCATATCGCCTAATAGGTTTGTGCAGATTAATTACTCCAAATCTCTATGTTTTTTATTTCATAGACTGAATTTTTGTGCATTTTCCCAGCCTCCTGTTTTGGCGAAAGGTCAATAAAGAACTGCTATACAGAAAATAAAGGACAAAGATTTAAGAAGAACAGCAAGCATGAGCTTCATGCACATTCAAACAAAATTTTCGAGAGAGGTATGCATGGTGATTCTCAAGGGTGAATTGGTCAATGTTAAATCATTGATAAATGAAATTCTAGATTGGTTTGGCTTCTTTTTTTCACGACGAAAATAGATGCGGAATACGGGAATCCAATCGACGACGAAGCATCAAAAAAAAGAATATTACCAGAGAACTATATAACCGGATACCATTTTCTGAAGATCGTGATCAAAGTTTTGCTGGTGCTTCTAGGAATAGGTATTTCTAATAAATATTTTCTTGACTTGAATAAACTTTTATGCTCATATATATACATACAAAATTTGGTTTAGCAGTTTAGAATGATCAAGCTTTCAAAATAAAGAGACTCGCAAAGTGTTTAATAACTGAACATTTTCCAATAAGTAAATTTAATTATAACTTTTGGGAATCTCAATATTAACTTTAAAGCCTGATATTTCTATTGGACTAATATACAGTCATTGACTAAACAAAATAAAAAAATAGAGGATAATATACAATCGGTAGATAAACAAAACAAAGGTTGTGTTCATGAGTCGTGAACCCTAAATCTCAAATTATATCAGGCGTGAGTGTTGAGTCGTGAACGCTGAGCGTAACACATGAAGGAGAAAAGAGGGAAAAGCGGGACACGCATTTCCCAATTAAAATTTACTATTTAATTTAAATATTGTGTTTCCTATGCTTCAGAAATGCATTTCTGCGCGTTTCCGGGCGTTTCCCGTATCTGATACGCATTCGAGCCGATACGCGAAGCATTTTTAAGTATTCGTGCTTCGTAACCAACAACAAGTCGAGCTTCGTTACACGGGCCTCTGTTTTCGCTGCGAGCAGCCCTACTCTCCCACCCACGTCTGCCCTCTCAAGAATTTGTGTGTTGTTGGGATCTAAAGATACTGATCTGGACTCCGGGGAATTAGATCCGCTGCCGATTTTTGACGACCCCTTTGGCCCTTGGTCGTGAGGATAAGGTCGTTTTTTGGGTGGGGTGTGTTAATACGACACGAAAGCTACACACTATTATTAGTATATGTAGCTCATGGGCAATATTGCACTTTGTATTTCCCCACTCGCCTATATATAGGAGCGGTAGTATGCTTAGAGAAGTATCTTTGGAGTCTTAGATTTTGGCACTCCTGGAGAGTGGACTGTCAAGGAGGACCCAGCCTCCGGATGCTTGGCGAGAACTTGTTCTCGATTTTATCTTATGTTGTTTAATGCAATGCAATTTCAATTCTTCGACCTCGATTCTGTTGTGTTTTGGTTCGGATCCAGATCCAAACCGAACCCAATTTTGTAGGAAACACCACGGATGGCAAGAGAGTGAATGAGAGCCATGGAAGAGGAATCCATGTCATTTAATGGGTTTCCTTTTAAGAGAGAGAGAGAGAGAGCTCTCTTGCGTGAGATTTTAAACCACCTCCTGCACTATATGTATATATACATACAAAACTTTAAGCAAGCATTTGGGATTGGGACTGCTTCGGTAGGAGGAAGTCAGGCATTTGAGAGAATAATTATTGGCAGACCATCGGCGGGCTTGGAGATGAAGGGCTTGGAAATGAAGAGCCCAGACTTGTCCCATTGCTTCTAAAATCCAAAGGCTTTTAAGAGCCATATGCTCATTTATCTTTATAAATACTATAGATTCTTGCTTGATATGTTTTTCTCCTGTTCACAGGAGGAGCAGCCTATGTAAGGCCCGCCTGTAGTGAAATTAAACTCCTGTTCATGTGGAGTTGAGGACAGCCGCATAGTTGGTGTGAAGGAGATCCATTGGGCCGCCCCCTCTTGCTCGCATTGAAGGAAGGTCCCCGCCGCCGCCGGTGGTGCGACCCAGTGCAGCGGCACCGGTGTCGTTGGTGCCGATTTCGCCATTTCCACTTTGTTCCTTCCTCCCATGTGAAACTTTCGATGCATCTCCCGACTTTGGAGATGATTGCTGCCGATCTTGGAGGAGAGGGTTTTTGCGGGTCAAGGAGGACATGTGTTGGTGGGAGTTGGTCGACTTCATGGTCGTGACCTTTAGTTGCGGAGTTCAGAGGGACAGATCCGGACTTGGCTTCGTTTGGCCTAGTCGGCGCTGGAGTTGGTGCGTTGCGGATGTGGCGGTGAAGGCATGCGGAAGTGCAGTGGCTTTGATGGTGTTTATCTCCAGTGTTGGGGCTTGGTGTCGATGGCGTGCGCGAGTGCAGTTCGCCTTGACAGTGTTTCTCCGGTGGTGGCAGATGGTTTGGTCATCACCCGACGAACCTTGTGCGCCCACTGTGCTAGCGTATTGCAGTCCAAATTATTCTCTCTCACGCGGATCGAGCTAGTCCGACTCCTCCGCAGTGTATTCCATAACGAACGTCGGTACATTTCTTCATGTTTTTTTATTATTGCAGATGTAGTATTTACATATGCAGAGTTTGTACAAATTTAGTTTTATGTGTTGTTGTCTACCTTGTATTTATTCTGTTATGCCTAGGGGATAGTTTTTGCATTATATCCCAACAAATGGTATCAGAGGGAGGTTCATAGGCGACTGATTGGACATTTAAGGAATGGTTTGACTGCGGTGGGTGACGACTAGGTCCGCTCCCCATCTTTTCAAATTTGGCCTTTGAATTAATCAAGTCTCCTGATCGTGCCGTGGGCAACCATGACAAGGAAGAACGTGAATCTGGACAGTATTTTTTTGAAGTGCGATAGTAGCGGGTTTGACCTATGACAGGTGATAGTGTATGAGATGATCATGATAACCGTTGATATGTTACAGGGAGGTGATTCTCTGTGGGAATACACGGCGTGTTCAAATGGTTTTCTGTGTCAGATAGAGACAGTTGGTGCATAGATTAAGGACGTGAAGACCCTTTTTCACATTTTACCTCGTTCACATATTCTTACCCAGCCTTAGTGACGATGCTCTTGTATGAGAAGGATATGGTGGAACTAGTGGAGGTAACGATCGCAGTGCTATCCAGACAAATGATAGTGAGTCCTACTCCTGAGGTCGGTCATATCTTGCCAGCAGCGGATGGGTAAGGTGAGACAGTTTGACAAGGGATTGAGTGCAGCGCGATCTCGATCCAGGTCGAAGGATGGTATGATATATTACCATTGCAAACAGTGCAGTCACATAGGAGAGCGAGTTCGCAGCGTGCAAAAGGGTCTCGAGGCCAGGGTGGTGCGGACTGAGCGACGGTTGGGTCAGGATGCAGAGTGATGAGGTCCTCACCATCACTGAGAGTCTATGCAACTCTGACAGCTGGATGTTTGACATCACTGAGCGGATTGAACTCAGGTGGCTACAGTTGGGTGGCCCGAGGTGCAGTCCTGAGAGTGGAGTGAGGACGTGCTCTGCTCAGGAGAGCTGTGCAGCGCGGTAGTCAATATTGGTTGATGGGGACCATTATACGAGGCAGTATACACATGATTTCTGATGCCAACATGGTGGATTGTCGTGGAGGTGCAGATGATCGTCTTTCAGAGACTCGGATTCTGCGAGTCAGTTTCTACGATCAGTTTGTGATGTCGTTCACAGGTTGAGCCAGAGCAGAGATGAGTCGATTGGAGCAGGTCGGCTGAGGCCTCAGACCGGGGCGGTGTTACATGCAGAGTTGTTGTGTACAATGAGTGCTTCGTGCATGTGGTGGCTCTGGATCCAAGGCCAATGTGATGATTGTTGTGTTTTTGTTCGGATCTGAATCCAAACCGGACCCAATTTTGTAGGAAACGTCATGAATGACAGGAGAGTAAATGAGAGCCTTAGAAAAGGAATCCATGTCATTTAATGAGTTTCCTTTTAAGAGAGAGAGAGAGAGAGAGAGAGAGCTCTCTTGCGTGAGATTTTAAACCACCTCTTGCACTATATCTATACTATTTTAAAACGAAGTATGGTGGTCTTCCAATAACAATGAATTAAAAACTCATTGAAAAAATCTCAGCCATTGGATCATGTAGATTTAGCCTGCAATTAACCATTCCAGAACTTACCCTCTCTCCCGAAAGAAAAAAATTTTGATGCCCTCCAAAATTCCCTCTCTCGGCTCTCGCAAAAAAAAGATGCATGCCTACGCCACCGCCATACCGCTCCTAACCCTTTCCCGATCTCGCTTTTCTTATTACCGCTCTCGCCTCTTCTCGTGAATCTTCTCCACCACGGCCCGCATCCACTCATTTTTCCCGCTCCACACCTATACTACTAGGGCTCCGGCGCATCCCTGCTCCGACGCATACCTGCTCCTCTACGACACCGAATTTCTGCGCTCTAAAGCTCCGCATCGGCGTCAACACTCATCCTCGATGCCCTCGCTGACTTCGTCGCATCCCTCGGTGACCTCATCTTCCCCGTCGCAGCCACCCTGGTGCTCTTTCTACCAAGTTCTGATACATCTTCGGTGTACCAACCAATCTTCACCATCGTTAGTAAATAGCAGCTATATGTTGGGCTAAGGATCTGCTTGAAGGTAGCTATCAATGTCAAGTACGGGGGCTCTGGGAACTTGGGATTGGCAGCAACATCCTTCCGCAACACAATGAGGAGATCGTTCATGCACTCGACGAGTCTCCTTTTTATCAATGAATGGCCCGCTAATTGCACGCCAATACGCTATCCGCAAACCACATCTAATTTTATTAATCATGGGGCGTTACAGAGAGGGAGAGAAGAACTTAGAGAGATTGATAAAGAAATTTGCTTTAATTCCTTGATATACTCATAAATGACCCAATAGATCTATTTATAGACTACAATGACAGGGCATAATTAAGACCAAAAAAAAAAGAGATGCGCGCAACCCTAAAACATTCAGACTCAAATGACTCAGACTAAACTCATAAACTCGAATTCAATAAAAACTTGTAATAAGATATGTGTAATATAAAGATAACTGATGACGCGAAACCCATAACAAAGATATACTAGGAAAGGTAGATGAAGAAATATTCAATTACAAATAAACATGTTCAAATTAAAAAAAAGGTGAAAACATTTTGACATGTGATGATGTGGCAACAGTGCATGGGCATGAGAATTTTTGACAAAATAAAATTAACTACTTGTGTATAAATTGTAAAGTTTGGTAAATATCTAATCGGCTCTATTAAACTGTGTCAACACAAAGGAACAGACAAAATATCTATAAAGAAAAGCACAAAAAATTAGCAGATGACAGATATATTAGAACACCAAAATATATTAATTTTTTGTGTTCAACACTCTTAATTGTGTGTGTGTGTGTGTGTTGGGGGGGGGGGGCTAGAGATAATTAAGAGTTAAACAATTACAGAAGGACCTTAATAGTTCATTTCCAGTGTGGGTCATTTCAGTTATGACAACTTTGATGATTATTTCTGTACGACGAGATGTCTACGAATTTACCAGAAAAGGAACAATCATAATTAACAAACATAACAGACAAATTATCATCTAAATTATAAGACTATAGGGTTCTGAAGTGCACTAAAATCAGATTCGGTGGCCTGTCTACAATCACATCTTCAGGAATCTTAACATATAACTTTTTCAGTAAACATCACCTCAAAAAATGCAAATATTACCATGTCGTATTCTGAAATTGAAGTTTAGAACACAAACCATGGACATAAATTATTTACATTTACACAAAATAGTGTCACCTACTTTAAGTGTGAAATTCTTGACATGAGCTTGAGTTTGTTGAAAATGAACAGGTATTCGAGGGATAGAAACAGTAAAGAGGAAAAAAACAAAGCATAGGCGTGCATGTCAAGTAATGCATGCACTTATGGAACATGCTTCTAACTGGGAGTATGAGGCAGATGGCAAGACACCAAACTATAACAAAAGGCAAGACGAAGGCACAATTGATGCGAGTAAACCCCCAGATGTTGAAAGCTCAATTAATACTAGCGAGAGTTCAACCACAAATAGCCTGAATAAAGGTGAAGAAATAAAAGTAGAGGAACCAGCAGGAGGTACTTTAAACGATCCATGGTCTATCTAAATATTATTTATATCATATCATTCATTCAAGTTACGTAATGCCAACATTTCCACTTTCTGTTTAAAAAAATACATAGACACTCCAATTCTAGTAGCAGCAAAGAAAGGAGTCTTGGAAATGGTAAAAAACATCCTTGAGACCTTTCCTGTAGCGGTTCAGGACTTCGACTCCAACCGCAAGAACATAATTCTCCTGTCCGTCGAGCATCGACAACCACAGATTTACAATTTCATGCTGAAACATAAGTCAATGCGCGAGAGCATATTTGGGATGGTAGACAAGGATGGCAATAGCGCTCTGCATCTTGCAGCAGGCAGTGCAGGAAATAGTCATCCATGGTCAATCCCAGGAGCAGCTCTTCAAATGCAATGGGAGATAAAGTGGTATAAGGTATCGATTCTGATTCCAGTCGAGCATCGACAACAATTTTGATGTATATCCACAATTATTTTTAGAGTGGCTAAGAAATCAGCAATAATCCCATTGTTTTTTATTAGATATGCAGACAGAATGTTTTTAGCCGCCTTTTAGCTTCAAAACAGAAGTCTATATTTTTGTAGTCGTGTTTTAGTTTTAAATATAACTAAAATAAAGCACTAGCATACACTTCAATCAAGAAATATTATCGCTGTAGATAATCTTGTGCTATCCATGCACTAGTTTGTGAAGAACTCCGTTGGGCCAAGTTTTTTCCAGCAGTACAACAATGAGGAACAGACAGCAAGGGAGATCTTCTCAGAGACACATGCAAAATTGGTCGACGAAGGGGAAGAATGGATGACCAACACTTCAAAATCTTGCTCAGTAATCGCTGCACTTATAGCCACTGTGGCATTTGCCTCTGCAACTACTGTTCCTGGTGGCCTAGATCAGTTCGGGTTTCCGATCTTCGAAGGCAAACCAGAATTTGGTGTGTTTGCTATGTCTGCACTTGTGGCGTTGTGCTTCTCTGTCGCCTCACTGATCATGTTCCTTTCTATACTCACCTCTCGATACCAGGAAATGGACTTCGATGGAGACTTGCCTCGGAAGCTTATCATGGGGCTCACCAGTTTGTTCATGTCGATCGGAGCAATGCTTGTTTCCTTCTGTGCTGGTCACTTTTATGTCATGGAAGATAGGCTCCAGTATGGTGCATTGCCCATATACATAGCTACTTGTTTGCCAGTAACCTTATTTGCATTTTCACAGTTTCCTCTTTATGTCGATCTGCTGAGGGCTGCCATTGCTGATGTACCAGAACGTACATACAAGAGCATCACAGTTTAGTCTCAACAGCTTCGCTTCATTTGGTGGTGTTTTCTAATGATTGAAGTGTGTATGAGTGACACTAATGAATTTCAGCCACAGGTTGACTATCCAATTACAAAGGACATATTCTACTTATTTTTTTCTTTTTTTGGCTGAAACATTGTGTATTTTCAGTTTCTTATGGTGTAGTGCGGTTGATCTTTGTGCATTTATTCTGTATTTAAAAACATAGTCAAATGTATAAATAATGATTTGGAGTTACTATTCAAGTGGTAGCTTTTTTGATGCATCGAAACAAGTAGGCAGAAGTGGTTGAAACACTTTTGCGAAGAAAGACACTGGATATTAAGCGGGTCGACGTAAGAATCTGGCTCACATAAGCATGGAATACAGTGACACAAGGAGAGGGTTTAGGTGAGTTAAGGAGCATAGCAAAAACATGAAGATTATATGATTATGTTACCGCCTCTGTCGCGATCGAGACCTGTTCCCGAAAGGGGCCCCGATAGACAGGCCGTGGATGAATGACTTGGTGTTTTATTTTAAATGCTTTTGAATTTTTGCATGGTGTAAACCGGCGGCTATAATGGCTAAGCTGAAACGTGCAAACCATGCGTGGGGCGTATGCTTGAGTACATAAAGAGCTCACTTCAAGCGACAAACAAGGTCTGGAGGAGAGCAGAGACCACGAGGAAGCATGTATACCTCCTACTGAAGATTGTCGCGAAGAAAGACATTCTTCACATCGAGCTGAGACGGAGACCAGTGGCGAACAACTACAACTGCAATAAGAGTACGAACCGTAGTCATATGAGTGACCAGAGCAAAAGTCTCGTCGTAGTCGCGTCACTGCTCCTGCTGAAAACCACGAGCCACAAGCTGAGCCTTATACCTCTCCACATAACAATCAGAGCGAGTCTTGACCTTGAAGACTCACTTACAAGTAATAGGAACAACACCGGGTGAAAGAGGTACAAACTCCCAGGTATGACTGTGCTCAAGTGCCTCCAACTCAGCAGACATGGCAGTTTGGACAGCCTCACGATAGGAAGTCGGCTCTGGAGTACTGCAGACAGTAGCAGGAAGGGCAGGTAGGTCAGGAGGATGTCACTCATGAAGTGGGTAGCAGCGCGCTGGAGGATCATCCACGGGACACTCACTGGAGGATCATCCACAAGACACTCACTAGAGGAGACGGGCACCGAGTATGGGGGCACTGGAGGCGAAGGAGTAGAAGTAGGACAACGAGTGTAGTGATATGGAAGAGGGGGACATGGTTCCCAATGGACAACTCATGAGAGGGAAAAGTGGGTGATAAATGAGAGGAGTGAGGAGGTGACCGAGTAGACTGCGGCAAAGGAAGAGGCGGTGACGGAGTAAACTGCGGAAAGGGATGAGGACGTAGACATACCGGAGGAGAGAATACATAAGGCGGGAAGATGGGAAGAGTGAGAAACTGCACGTCAGTGTGAGTAACAGATGAATATGAGGTCGAGAGGACAGAATACGCAAAGAAAGGGTAGGACTTGTCAAAGGTGACATCACCCAAGGTGTGAAGTCGACGTGCAATAAGATCATAACATCGATAGCCCTTATGCTTTGTATTGTATCCAAGAAAAGCACAAGAAACAGACTGAACAGAGAGCTTGATACGCTCACGTGAAGGGAATAGAACATAGCACGGACAGCCAAAAATACGAAGATGAGTGTAGTGAGAAGGTCGAGAGTACAAACACACACCAGGACTCTGGCCCTGAAGGAAAGTGGAAGGTTGCATGTTAATAAGGTAGACAACAGTGGAAACTGCCTCAGCTTAAAAATGAGGAGGAACGTGAGAGAAAATAAGAAGGGCGCGTGTTGTCTCAATAATGTGGCGATGCTTCATTTCAGCGGTGTCATTCTGAATGTGAGCACCGGAACAGACAAGCTGAGGGAGAGCGTCATGAGTAGCTACCAGATCACGAAAAGTATGAGAAAGATATTCCCCATGAGTCAGAACGAAAAATACGTATAGAAGCAGAAAACTGAGCACGCACCATAGCAGAAAAAGTAACATAAATATGAACGAATTCAGAATGAGAATGCATAAAGTACATTCAACAATAACAAGAATAATCATCAATAAAAAGAACATAATACCGGTGTCTGCCCTTGGATACAAAAAGTGCAAGATCACATACATCAAAATAAAATAGATCAAAAGAACGTTGAGACCTACTCACTGGACTGATAAGAGAGTTGTAGTTATTTACCGAGCTTACAACCTATATATTAGTGAGACCGATCAGCAAAAACACGACAAAAGAAATCATTACTGATGAGAGACGATGATATCACTAAGAGAAGCTCATCGAAGGAAGACATAACGTAGAGAGGAACGATTAAAGGATCCTCATTCCGGGGAGTTTGTTTGGGTGGAAAAGCATCTTCGAATTTGGATTCCACTTCACCGTCACTCTCTTCTTCAACAACTTCTAAAATAATAATTGAGATTTTGTGCTACATTTATGACCGCAGATGAACTTCCCGTCGAACAAAAAACATAAACCTTTGGCCCTCCTTCTATCCATTTCCTTGGGGGATAATCTTGCAGTAGTTCGAGAGCCCTTATGTTGATTAACAGAAAGTTGAATTTCTTCATTTGGTGTTGGAGATTTGACTATTCCTGAGTCTGGATAAGAGAAAGTTGAACCTTGATGGTTAACAAGTAGTTTAATCATCAGTGAATTTTGTTGTTCTTGAATGTGGGCGAGACTGTAGGCCTTCTGGAGGATTGCTGGCATGAACATTCTCACTGGTTGTCCAGTATTGCGGCGCAATCCCATGAGGAATAGACTAATGGCGCACTCTTCTGAAATTAGGACTTTATTCCACAGAAGCTCGAAATCATCCAAATATTCTTGAACATATGAAGATTGGCGAATCTGTTTAAGATCGCTCATTGGGATAAGCCGAAACGTTCGTGAATTGCCATCGCAAATTCATCCCATGGCAAGAGCATTACCCTCCAAGCTAACTGCTGCCAGATTCACTTTCATTTTCTTAAGCATTTTGTTCGCGTCGGAGAATTGTTAGCTCTGATAAATCCATTTCGCTACGGCATTGCCAGAGAAACAGGGAAAGTCCAAGTGGGCACATTGTCGGTAGCAAATATGGTGTTGATGCATGTGGTCTCATCTAAGGCCTGCAGCCTCAACGGAAAATCAAGGAAGTCTCCTCACGGAGAAATCCAAGAGCAAAGGAAAAAAAAATAGAGGACATAGGGAAAACACACAGCCAAATATTTGATATTTCAAACAACAACCTGAGGAGTATTTAGTATTTTATTCGTACAAACTGCCGACAAATGCTCCACACCAGCGGAAACAATTAAGTAGCGGAAACAGGTATTTCAGCTACTGAACCGGCTAACTTCCGGTTTGACAAACAATGCCAGAACTTATACAACAACACAAACATAAATGTTGTTGCAGCCAAGTACACAAATTCAAAATTACAAAATATAGCTAACATTCTTCCTCCTCTACTCTAATGTGGGACTCCCTCTCCTTCTGGAGTATGTGATCGATGACACCATTAATTAACCCATAATAGAAGGCAGAACAAGAGGATCTCCTCTCGTCGGCTCCCCACCGTAAGATCTCTCCCTACATCATTGGAGGATTCAGAGATAACCGAGGTAAGTTCACCTCTCCCTCCTTCGATCCCTCTTATTCTCGGCAAGTGACGCGATCTGTGGCGAAGGTTTGTAGCACATTATAACAATTTTATACAACATTTTCTTTTATTTTATGATAAAATTCAAGTGCGCATTTAGATAGATATAGTGCAATGCCCCGAAATCGCGTTGCGAGGTTATATGGGTTTGGTGTGCGGTTAACACATTGGGCTAGGATTTTAATATAAAAAAACTAAACCTAACCCTCCCCATCTCTCAGCCGCATTTTCCCCCTCTCCCGATCCCGCTCTCTCTTTCTCTCCTGATTCCCTCTGCGCCGGCCTACAGGAAGGAGGAACCGAGCCCGATCCCTCTTCCTCAAACCCTCTCTTGGCTTCTCTCTCACGCGCAGCCCTCTCTCTCTCTCTCCCGTCGCCGGCCAGTAGGGGCAGGCCGAGCCCCCTCTCCCCTGCTCTCTTATCCCTGTGCCGCCCGACTGGAAGGAGCCCCCTCCTCCTGATTTCCTCTCTCCCGTCACCTGGAAGAGGCTACCCGAGCCTCCTCCCCCCTCCTTTCTCCGTCCAGGCCGCCGCCGGCAAGGGAAGGCCTACGAAGGGGCAGGAGTCCACCTGCCCGCCACCTTGGCATCACCACCAAGGGGCCCACCTGGAGTCAGCACCAGGCGGCTTTATCAGGCCCGCGGGCCGTACACCCCAACCAGCTCTCCGTCATGGAATCACCACCATGCGGCAGGTTGTTGAGGCCGGGGCTCGATCCCCAGACCTCCTAGATAAGAGGCCTTCACCAGCGCTCTCATCACCAACTGATCCGTCCACCTGTCCCGCAACAACCTCACTGGCGGAGAGCTTGTATTCATACCCTTGGTGGTGATGCCAAGGTGGCGGGCAGGTGGACTCCTGTCCCGCATCACTTTGTATTCATAATATAAAACAAGGACCCTTGGGGTCTACATATAGGAGAAGAGGGGAAAGGGAGAACACCACAGGCGGTGTGGGACTAAACCTAAACCAATAAAGAATAATATAAAATACAATATAATATTAACATCTCCCATCAAACTCACGGTGGATCATGAACCGAGAGTTTGCTAATAAGATATCTGAATCGAGCAGATGTGAGAGACTTGGTGAGGAAGACCGCTAGTTGTTCTTCGGAGGCAATGAACGGTAGAGAAATGGTGTTGGCGAGAAACTCTTGGCGAGTGAAGTGATAATCAATTTCGATGTGTTTCGTCCGTTCATGAAACACCGGGTTGGAGGCAATTTGTATAGCACTTCGATTATCACAGAATAAAGGAGTGGGTCCGGATATGGTGACACCAAGATCACATAGAAGACGGCGAAGCCAAACGATCTCATCAGTAGTGGAGGCCATGACACGATACTCGGCTTCAGTGCTGGAGCGCTCAATGGAGTCCTGTTTCTTGCTATGCTAGGATATAAGAGAGTCACCCAGGAAGATACAAAAGCCAGTAGTGGAGCGACGAGTAGTAACATCCCCCGCTCAGTCAGCATCAGAGAATGCTCGAAGGGTGAGTGTTGAAGTGGCAGAGAGAAATAGGGACCTGGTGATGGAGGTGCGCAGATAGCGAAAAATCCGGAGGACTGCGGCGTAGTGAACCGAGCGATGAGCTTGGACAAACTGACTGACAAAGCTGACAACATAGGCAATGTCAGGCCTAGTCATAGTGAGATAAACCAGCATCCCGACGAGGCGCCGATAGCAGGATACATCTGGAAGAGGTTCGTCGTCAGTGGGGAGAAGTTTCAGATTTAGCTCGATCGGAGTATCAACTGTTCGGGTGTCAGTGAGAGCAGCAACATAGAGTATGTCGGAGATGTACTTCTGTTGGGGAACCAGGATGCCACGTTTGGATCGGGAGATTTCCAGCCTAAGGAAATACCGGAGGGGCCCCATATCCTTCATTTTGAACTGACTGCGGAGGTGCTGTTGAGGCGAGGCAATGGTGGCATGGTCGTCGCCAGTGATAATCATGTCATCCACATAAAGAAGGAGAATAGCAGAGCCCTGGGGAGAAGTAGAAGTGAACAAATCATGATCAGTCTGTCTCTCAATGAACTCGGCCTTGAGAACAGCCGTGCGGAAGCGCTCAAACCAGGCACGAGGGGCCTGTTTGAGACCATAGAGAGCCCGACGGAGATGACAGACGTGGCAGGTGGGAACGAAAAGACCTGATGGAGGAGTCATATACACCACCTCTGCAAGGTCACCATGAAGAAAAGCATTAGTGACGTTCATCTGAAGTAACGGTCAATCCAGGGTAGCAGCAACTACAAGTAAAATGCGCACGGTTGTCATTCTGGCAACGGGTGCAAAAATTTCATCGTAGTCGATGTCATGCTCTTGGGATAACCCACGAGCAACTAAACAGGCTTTGTGTCGCTCAATAGACCCGTCCGGGCGGGTCTTAATCTTGAATATCCATTTGCAGCTGACAGGAGTGACGCCAGGAGGACAGGGGACGAGGTCCCAGGTATGGGTTTTGTGGAAAGCCTGAAGTTCAACTGTCATAGCTTACTGTCATTCGGGATGTGCAACTGCCTCTTGATATGACTGGGGCTCCCGGTGGGAGTGGAGAGTGATGAGAAAGGCCTGAAATGCAGGGGAATAGGAGGTAGTCTTGTTGAGGACAGATGGGTTATACCTGGCAGGACTGTGGTCGTAGCGAGCAGGTGGGTGTCGAAGGCGAGCAGGGTTACGCCGAGGAGGAGCAAGATCCACGTGCGAAGAGGTGGCCTGAGCGTCAGACGGTGCTGTATCAGGAGCAGGAGCGGGAGAGGGAGCTGCTGTGGGAGGAGAGTACTCGGTCAGAGGGTTTTCTGGTAACGGTGTAGGAGGAGCAATGTGACTTCTGGGACGTGTGGGTACAGGAGGAAGAAGAGGAAGGGTGAGTGGTGGAGCAGCAGTGGTGGGTATGGGAAGTGTTGGTGGGTGTGATGTGGAGAAAGAGAAGAACATTTCATGTTCAAGGAAAGAAAGATGACGAGAGATGCGGATGCGACGAGTCACTGGGTCATAACACGATATCCTTTGTGGTGGGGACTGAGGCCCAAGTGGACGCAACAAGCCGAGCAGGCAGAGAGTTTGGTGCGCTCTGGGCCAGGAAGGAGAACAAAGCAGGTGCACCCAAAAGTGCGGAGAGGTGCGTAGGTTGGTGGGCGAGAGTACAGGCGTTCATAAGGAGTGACCTCTGAGATTGCCGAGGAGGGAGTGATGTTGATAAGGTGAACCGCGTTGAGAATAGCTTCGGCCCAGAGGAAATGAGGAGCAGAGGCAGAGATGAGAAGGGCACGAGCAGTTTCGATGATGTGGCGATGTTTGCGTTCGGCGACCCCATTTTGTTCGTGGGTGTGCGGGCAGGACTGCTAATGGAGGGTGTCGTGAGATTGGATGAGGTCACGCATTGTGGAGGAGAGAAATTCCTGAGCGCAATCGGAACGAAAAATTTTAATGCGACGTCCGAACTGAGTATGAAGCATTGCAGTGAACGTGTGATACACAATGGGTATTTCAGAGCGATTTCGTAAAAGATAAACCCAAACGCAGCGAGAGAAGTCATCAATAAAGCTGTTATAATAAAGATATCCAGAATGAGAGGCAATGGGGGCCGGGCCCCAAATGTCAGAATGCACCAAATCGAAAGGGGTTGTGGTTTGAGAAACACTGCTAGAAAATGGTAGAGCAAGGTGCTTTGCCAAACGACAACCCGTACAGACAGAGAGGGGGGAGGGAGAGACACGACCCAAAGCTCCGGAACGGATAACACTTTGGAGTTGGTCACCAGACAAATGACCTAAACGTCTGTGCCACAAGTCGGCATCAGAGGTAACAGAAAGAACAAAAGGTGATGAGGATACTGAAGGTGGAACGTGAAGATACTCCAGTTGATACAGACCACCAGTCCTATGGTCCTGTCCAATCCTCTGAGCCGTCTGTGAATCCTGCACAACACAATCAGAGGAGGAAAATAAAACAGTTAGGCCAAGATCACAAAGAGAGCTAACAGAAATAAGGTTCATGTGGAGGCGAGGGGCATGATGAATGTTGGAGAGGGTAAAGTGTCCATAGGGAGCAAATTTTGGGGTGATCGAGCCAGACTGCTTAATGGGGACAGAACCCCCGTCAGCAGTGGTGACTTGAATGTGAGTGGGGTTGGAGGTACAGTTGATGAGAGTGTTGGAATTGTTGGTGAGGTGGCAGGAGGCCCCAGAGTAAAAATACCAAGATGCGTAGTTGGGGGAGCCCGAACAACAGTAGTACCAGGAGCGACGGACAGACAGTGAGCTGCAGGGCTGGCGCTTTGAAGCAGTGGTGACTGAAGAAGTAACTCCTCAAGACGTTGTAGTCGATTTGTAGCAGCTGCAGCGGTGGGATTTGAACTGGGGCCACGACCACGCCCCTGACCACAGTTGTTACGGCGGCTGTCATCAGGATGGGGGGGACGGGTGGGGCATTCAAACTTCATTTGACCCACCTTTTTACAGTAGTTGCAGGTAATAGTGTCGTCCCGCGGTCGAACTGCAAGAACTGTGTCAACCCCAGGAGGAGGCGGAGGACCGAAAGGAGGACGAAAGCGAGTCTCTTCATCAAGAAGGACAATCAGGGCTTCATCCAAAGTGGGAAGAGGAACCCGATGAAGGAGCTGGGCTGCAAGAAGAGCAAACTCGGGTCGCAGTGCAGCGAGGAACTGATGAAAATGGCCCTCGGAAAGATGACGCTGAAACTCCAAGGAGCGAGCACAGCCGCAGGGTAAAGGGATCATAGAGTCCAATTCATGCCAGAAGGTGCTCATCATGGTGAAGAAATCCTGAATGGATCGTCCTTCCTGTCGTGCAGAGTGAGAATCGCAGATGAGACGATGACGTCGTGCTCCACCGCGGGGACCAAACCGATCCCGAAGATACTCCCACATAGCGCGGGCTGAGGAGAGGCGACCAATGGAGGTGAGAAGCGGACGGGCAACAGACTCCAGGATGTAAGCCCGAATGGCCTGGTCGCGACGTCGCCAAAGACTCGCGTCATCATGAGTGGTGGCGGCATCGGTGGTGCTGGCAGAGCTAATAGCAGTAGACTTTGCAGAGGTGGGAGGAGCGCCGATGATATGATCCCAGAGATCATGGGAGGAGAGAGCGGCTTCAACAGTAAGAGCCTAGTCTGACCAGTCGCTGGTCGTAGCCAATTGGAAGAAAGTGGCTTTCAGAGGAGGCGAGATCAATGGGGTGGTCATGACGCCAGAATGGTGAACTGGAGCCGAGCAGAGAGGATACTGTAGAGAAATTTACAGCGTCCTGCGGATCAACTCGCAGCGGCCTGGGCAAGAGCTGGGCGGCCTGGGCAGGAGCTGGACAGAAGCTGGGCAACCTGGGCAGGGGCAGGCGGGCTGCGGACTGGGCGGACTGGGCAGAAGCCGGGTGGACTGACAGCCATCAGATCAAGTCGCAGCGGCAAGATGCGGGCTGCGGCAAGCGGGCCGAGCTGGGCGAGTTGCGGGCTGCGGCAAGTTGGGCGGGATGGTGGGCTGCGGCCAGAGGGAGGCAAGGGTTTGGCGAGCTGCAGGATTGCGGCTGCGGGTAGCGATCTGGCGGGATGGTGGGATGCGGGTTGGCGAACTGCGGGAGGTGTTCTGCGGGCTTGCGGGATGTGGTCTGTGGGATGTGGAACTGCGGGATGACGAACTGCGGGAGGTGGTCTGCGAGCTGCGGGATTGCGGACAGCGGGAGGCGGACTGGCGGGATGAACAGAGGCGGACCGGCAGACAGGCGGCTGCGGGATGACTGGAGTCCGGCAAGGCAGAGCTGTCTGAAGAGAGGCACAAGCGGACGCGCGAGCGCGGAAAAATTACAAGGAACCTGACTCTGATACCATGTTAGAATTAACAAAAACTTTTATATTCATAATATAAAACAAAGACCCTTGGGGTCTACATATAGGAGAGGAGGGGAAAGGGAGAACATCACAGGCGGTATGCGACTAAACCTAAATCAATAAAGAATAATATAAAATACAATATAATATTAACAATTTTAATAGATCTTGCCAATGACCCAAAATTAACAGTATACATCGGTTGGATAGCCCCTCCTCAGAGGCTTAGACATCCTATTAAAGAGTAGTCCCATGTTACTTGTTATTTCTGATGGCTCCAAACCGGATCGGTCCAGCTGGACCGGTTCGGTTACCTTTTATATTGCTATATATATATACTGTTTGCATAGAAACCTAATCTAACCTAATCAGATACTATCGGGAGAAACAAGGCAAGGAGCGGCGGCATAGAGGAATCCCGAGCTCGACATCCGGCGACTTTAGCGATCGAGCGGCGGCGGACGGTTCTCCTCCGACGACTTCGACAAGGGATCGGGATACCTGATCTAGGGTCTCTTCTCCGGCGGGCAAAGGGCCCGATCTTGGGCAGTGACGTTCGCCTACGACGTGCAGCAATCCGGATCGGCGGGCGGTTCTTCTTCGGCGAGGATCGGGATACCCGATCTAGGCTCTCTTCTCCGGCGATCTTGGAGATCCTGCTGCGGCAAGGGCGGGCAGAGGTTTCCTTCTTCTCCGGCGACATCAAGGCTGCGGCGGTCTCTCGCCAGCAGCGTCTAGGGGAGAAAAGCGGGCTGCGACACCGTGCTTGCATTCTTGCGGCAATTCAGATCGGTAGAGGCGACTCTCTTCTCCGGCGACATCAAGGCTGCGGCGGTCTCTCACCAGCAGCGTCCAGGGGAGAGGGAGAGGGCGGCGACACCGATCGACCCTTTCTTGCGGCCGACATAGAGGAGTTTTCTCTTCCCTCTTTTTTTTTGTTCTTTATCCTAGGTTAGTGTCGATCCTCTGAGGATCGTTGAGTGCTTGTGTTGTAATCGATACTATTTTTTGATTAGTGGATCCGGCGTGCTCTCCCCGTGGATGTAGGAGCTTAACTCCGAACCACGTAAAACTCTTGTGTTTTTTCTGTGTTTTGGAATCTCGTACTAGTTTCTTTGATTGTTTGGTGTACGCCACTATTTGCTTAAAAATTCGCTTCCGTTGCTATTGTCCGCGACGAGTTCCGTACTAGCGGGCCGGTGCCAATTTCACAACAATTGCTATCTGAGCCAGGTTCGTCCTTCGGACCAGTGAGCAAATTCAATGGCGGCCAAATTCGAGGTTCCAAAATACGATGGCAAGATTGATTTCGGTCTTTGGCAAAACGCATAAAGGCTGTACTCGTGCAGCAGGGACTTCACAAGGCACTCCTTGGAAAGGAGAAGGCCAAGGTGAAGGACGATGATGAGTGGGATGAGTTGGATCTCAAGGCCATCAGCACCATACAGCTGTGCTTGGCAGACGAGGTCATGTACAATGTAGTCAAGGCGCAGACTACAACGGATCTATGGAAAAAACTCGAAGAGCTTTATATGTCTAAATCGCTTACGAATAAGCTATATGTTAAGAAACAATTGTATAGCTTAAGGATGTCCGAGGAACGCAGTTGTTGGACCATATGAATGTGTTCAACAAGCTGGTATCCCAGCTGCGGAGTATGGATGTGAAGGTCGAGGAGGAAGACCAGCTCTTCTCCTCTTGTCCTCACTCCCGAGGTTGTTCGATCATTTAGTCACCATCATCTTGTATGGGAAGGATACCCTTAAGATGGAGGAAGTGGTGACGATGCTTATTTCTAATGAGAAGATGAGCAGTTCCGGATCGAGGGCGAGCGAGGGTCTGCTCGTGAAGAGCAGAGACCCATCCCGAGGGAGATCGAAGGAGCGAGGCAAGAAGGACTCTCGACCTAGATCGAAGTCCAGAGGCAAGAACAATAAATGCCACTTCTGCAAGGAGGAGGGGCATTAGAAGGTGAACTGTCCTAAGAGGAAACTCAAGGCAAAGCACCTGAGCCTCAGCAGGCCGCTATAGCAGCCGGGTACGATAGCGATGCGGATGTTTTGCACGTGTCACAGAGTCATGAGATCACGGACGAGTGGATCATGGACACTGGGTGTTCATACCACATGTGCCCACGTAGAGAGTGGTTTACCACTTTCAGGGAGTGCGATGGCGGTCGAGTCCTGATGGGAAACAACTCTGAGTGCAGCACTATGGGGATCGGGACTATCCGGATCAGAATGTTTGATGGAGCGATTCAGACACTTGCCGATGTGAGGTATGTGCATGACCTAAGGAAGAGCTTGATCTCCTTAGGTACCTTAAAGGCAGCCAGATATTCTATACCGACGAGTGAGGATTTATCAGGGTGAAGAGAGGTGCACTAGTTGTCATGAAGGGGGAGCATACTGATACGCTTTATAGGTTGATAGGCACCACGATAGATGGTGATGCGGCCGTTGCCGCGATGTCTGATGAGGATACCTCTGCGCTGTGGCATGCTAGGCTTGGCCACATGAGTGAAAGAGGTCTCGTAGAGCTGCATAGGAGAGGACTCCTGAAGGGAGTCAAAACATGCAGACTTGACTTTTGTGAGACCTGCGTTCTAGGAAAGCAGCACAAGGTCAAGTTTATGACATTGAGTCGACGCAGTAAGGACATCCTGGAGTATATACACTCGGATGTATGGGGGCCAGCCCCAGTGCCGTCACTTGGAGGCACGAGTTACTTCGTGACATT
The DNA here is from genome assembly GCA_039583875.1 of Platanthera guangdongensis. NCBI lineage: Eukaryota > Viridiplantae > Streptophyta > Magnoliopsida > Asparagales > Orchidaceae > Platanthera > Platanthera guangdongensis. The sequence goes on along the minus strand of CM077154.1, from coordinate 131,023,342 downwards.
CATCGACGATTACTCTAGGAAGGTTTGGATCTACTTCCTCAAACAAAAATCCAAAGTGTTTGAAAAGTTCAAGATCTGGAAGACCCAGGTGGAGAACCAGACGGGGAAGAGGGTGAAGTATCTGAGATCCGACAACGGTGGCGAATACACATCGTCGGAATTTCAGGGGTATTGCGATCAGGAGGGTATCACTAGGCACTTCACCATCCCTGGCACGCCAAAGCAGAACGGCGTCGCCGAAAGGATGAATAGGACGCTTGTAGAGAGGGTCAGGTGCATGCGTCTATACGCAGACCTGCCCAAGCCCTTCTGAGCTGAGGCGGTGAGCACTGCACGGTATCTAGTGAATCTATCCCATCGATGTCACTAGATTTAAAGTGCCCACAGGAAATATGGTCAGGTACGCCAGTCACGTATTCTGACATCTATATCTTCGGATGTCCTGTATACATCCTGATGCCGGACAAAGAGCGGACGAAGCTTGATGCTAAGTCCAGGAAGTGCATTTACTTGGGTCGAAAGACCGACACTAAAAGATTCAAGTTGTGGAATCCCGAGACCAAAAAGACTGAGGTGAGGCGCGATGTGGTGTTTGATGAGGCTTCTATGTTGAAGAAGTCTCAGCCCCAAGCGAAGAAGGTGGAGAAGACTCCGAGTCCACCAGTGGAGATGGAGATCGAGAGTAGTAGCAGAGCTGCAGATCGGGGAGTGGAGCATGAGGGTACTAGCAGGACCGATCATCAGGATGAATCATCCGAATCTGATGGATCAGACACTGTACAACCCGCTCAGGAGGAGTCGTATGCGATTGCTAGGGGAAGGGCTAGGCGAGAGGTCAGAGTGCCTCTCAGGCTACAGGATTCTGTAGCATACGCTTTCCAGATGATCTCCTCCGACCCCAGATCCTACAAGGAAGCCATCGAGAGCAAGGAAAACTCTCAGTAGATGGCGGCTATGGAGGAAGAGATCGAGTCTCTCCACAAGAATAAAACTTGGGAGCTGGTGTATCTCCTGAAAGGAGCTAAGGCGATTAGCTCCAAATGGGTATTCCGGAAGAAGGAGTCTACTTACGAGGAAGGACCCCTGGAGATACAAGGCCAGGTTCGTCGCGAAAGGTTTTGCGCAAACGAAAGGCATAGATTTCGATGAAATTTTTTCGTCCTGTCGTAAAGCATTGCTCCATTAGGTTATTGCTCGCCTTAGTGGTACTCCACGATATGGAGTTGGAGCAATTGGACGTGAAGACTGCATTTCTTCACGGGATTCTAGATGAGGTGATCTGTATATTGCAGCCTGAGGGGTTTGTGAAACCCGACAATGAAAAGAAGGCGTGCAAGCTTAGAACATCTCTCTACGGCTTGAAGCAATCACCGAGGATGTGGAACCGGAGGTTCGATGTCTTCATGGCTTCATTGGGGTTCACCAGGAGTCAGTACGACATTTGTGTGTATTTTAGATTCCTGGCAAATGGGGATATCTTAATTTTGATGTTGTACGTCGATGACATGTTAATCGCGTGCAAATCAGCCCAGAAGATCTCCTTATTAAAGGAGAAGCTGCGCTCGGAGTTCGAGATGACAGATCTCGGACATGCGCAGAAGATCCTTGGGATGGAGATTCGTCGAGACAGAAAGCGCGGCGTGCTCTGGCTATCTCAAACTGGGTATATTAAGAGGGTATCAGAGAAATTCAGTATGAATGACTCCAAGGCTGTCTCAACCCCCTTGGGACAGCATTTTCGGTTATCGTCCATTCAGTGCCCTACCACTGAGAAGGGACGACAGGAGATGATGAGTGTACCGTATGTCCGTATGCGAATGCGGTGGGGTGCCTGATGTATGTGATGATCTACACTAGACCAGACATCGCTCAGGCAGTGAGTGTCGTGAGCAGATATATGGCAAATCCAGGGCGACAGCATTGGGAAGCTGTTAAATGGATTCTGCGATATCTGAACGGGACACCCAACGTTGGATTACTCTTCAGGAAGAGTGATGTTGCGGGTGTGTTAGAGGGCTATGTAGATTCCGACTACATTGTCCTGCTAGGTGGAGGTCCACGACTGGATACATTTTCCTTCTAGGTGGAGGTCCCATAAGTTGGAAGGCTACTTTGCAGGATATAGTCGCTCTGTCCACTACAGAGGCGGAGTATATCGCTGCGGTGGAGGCCGCGAATGAAGTCATTTGGCTCAAGGGTCTCACCGCAGAGCTGCAGGTTTCTCAGGAGTCCGTGAAACTTCATTGTGATAGTCAGAGTGCTATCTGTCTTGCGAAAGACCCGGTCTACCACGCAAGGAACCAAGCACATTGACGTTCGTTATCACAAGTTGAGGGAGTTTGTCGGAGGAGGGGACATTCAGTTGCTGAAAGTCCCGACAAAGGAAAACATAGCGGATATGTTGACCAAGCCTCTGACCGGAATCAAGTTCAAGCATTGTTTGGACTTGGCTCATATCGGCACATGCTGATCGTGCCGGCCCCAGGGAGAGGGGGCTTGTAGTCGCCAGTAGGGGTGTGCGTGTTATAGGCGGTCACGAGCATCAAGGTGGAGATTGTTATTTCTGATGGCTCCAAACCAGACCGGTCCAGTTCGGTTACCTTTTATATTGCTATATATATACTGTTTGCGTAGAAACCTAATCTAACCTAATCAGATACTATCGGAAGAAACAAGGCAAGGAGCGGCGGCATAGAGGAATCCCGAGCTCGGCATCCGGCGACATCAGCGATCGAGCGGCGGCGGGCGGTTCTCCTCCGGCGACTTCGACAAGGGATCGGGATACCCGATCTAGGGTCTCTTCTCCGGCGGGCAAAGGGCCCGATCTTGGGCAGTGGCGTTCGCCGGCGACGTGCAGCAATCCGGATCGACGGGCGGTTCTTCTTCGGCGAGGATCGGGATACCCGATCTAGGCTCTCTTCTCCGGCAATCTTGGAGATCCGGCTGCGGCAAGGGCGGGCAGAGGTTTCCTTCTTCTCCGGCGACATCAAGGCTGCGGCGGTCTCTCGCCAGCAGCGTCTAGGGGAGAAAAGGGGGCTGCGACACCGTGCTTGCGTTCCTGCGGCGATTCAGATCGGTAGAGGCCACTCTCTTCTCCGGCGACATCAAGGCTGCGGCGGTCTCTCGCCAGCAGCGTCCAGGGGAGTGGGAGAGGGCGGCGGCACCGATCAGAGGGAGAGGGCGGCGACACCGATCGTCCCTTTCTTGCGGCCGACATAGGGGAGTTTTCTCTTCCCTCTTTTTTTGTTGTTCTTTATCCTAGGTTAGTGTCGATCCTCTGAGGATCGTTGAGTGCTTGTGTTGTAATCGATACTATTTTTTGATTAGTGAATCCGGCGCGCTCTCCCCGTGGATGTAGGAGCTTAACTCCGAACCACGTAAATCTCTTGTGTTTTTTCTGTGTTTTGGAATCTCGTACTAGTTTCTTTGATTGTTTGGTGCGCGCCACTATTTGCTCAAAAATTCGTTTCTGTTGCTATTGTTCGCAACGAGTTCCGTACTCGCGGGCCGGTGCCAATTTCACAACAGTTACTTACAGAAGCTTCACCTTCATGTCCAAAGATAAGGGCAAGGGTGATTGTGTCAGGGTTGAGAGGGAGAGGACACAAGTACAGAGGTGAGGAGTTTCATCACCTGCATTGGGTGCGGACCGTGCGGTAGCCACTGGGGGTCGTGCGGTTCCTGGACGACAGAGGAGGAGCCGAACGACGGTGTCATCGCCTCGACCGCCGGCGGGCGTGCCTGCTTATACGAAAGAATAAAAGGAAATTTAAGAGAGAAGAGAGGATAACCCTAAACTAAATGAAATCACCCAAACTTAACTGTTCTATAGCTTGAGTCGTAAAAGAGAAGAGAGGAAAAATTTGAACTCTGAGATGAAGGCCTTGCTCCGCTCTCATTCTCCCACTGCTTAGTACACGCTTCCAATGTGCCCGCTTCGACATTAATAACTTTGCTCCAGTACACACCTCCACGCCTCCTTCAGCATCAGGCGACAATAACTTATGCGGTTATGCCATATTCTAATAATTTTTCAAAATATTATTATCTAAAATATTTGTAAATAATTGAAATTATTTAACAATTTTAGGACAATTTAAAACAAAATTAACTATTGTTACCCGTGGCCTGGTTTTTTTCCGTCTGGAGAAATAAGACCGTCTTATCTTGGAATTGAACCAGGCGTGCAAACTGTCAAAGTAAACCGCAGCAAATGACAAGATGCGTTTTTGACGTGAAAAATCCGAAAAGGGTGAAAAATCCGGTGGCTGGAGCTGTGTCGAGCCAAACTTCAATAGTTTCTTGGATTTTTTCAGAAACTGATTTGATCTCGAAGGACGGCAGACCTCTACTCAATTACAGGTGCAAAGTACAAAAAATGAGGAAAACAGCTAAGTCATAGGATCGTCGATGGAAGCGCTCCGGCCTAAAATATTGTTGAGCTGGTGGAACCTTGTTAGAAGCGTTCCGGCTGGAAAATTCTCTAAGTACACGAAGCTTTTAGACAGAGCGCTCTCGCTGATACGAAACCATGATGGGAGCGCTCTTGCTGAGGTGGTTAGCGCGACTTGACGTGTGTTGAAACTTTAGCACAAAGAGAAGAGCGAAGATAATTCATGAGCGGAGAATCGGCCTAAGTCCACGATCCAGCCGAAAAACCTCGGAGCTCTCTCTTGCCTCTGAAGTTGTTGTCTTCAAATGAAGGCATGGTGACATATTTATAGTTTTCTGGATGGTTATAGTGATAATTGGGATGGAGAGTGATTTGTGTTAGCGAATGACGTCGCTCCGTTTCGATCACCTGGATCGTCAATTTTGTTGAAATGGCGGGAGTGCCCCCCCCCCCCCCCGAGCAATTAGGGCGGCCTGGGCAAGGTGCCCAGAGGCGGCGACCGCGCGATCACGCAGGTTGGCCGCACGCGGTCGCGCGGGGTGCGGTCGCATGCGGCCCTGCGACCGCGTCGGTTTGCCACGTACCGCGGGCTGGCCGCGTGCAGATCGTGTTCGCGCAGGCAAGCCGTGTGGGCTGTTGCCATGAGAATGTTGGCCGCGTGTAGGTCGGGCATGCCTGCGCGGCCATGTCGAGCGCATGTGTGGGATCAGACTCCCTTTTGGGTGCTTTCAGAATTTTTGGCTTTGTGCGCAACTGGCTTGGTCGGTTTGGCTTTCGCACCCTTGGTCAATATGCTCCTAATCTGACTTGATGATTTAAAGAGGAATCTCATCAAATGCCCCCAAATTTTAGTGAGTCATGATCTGCGAGGCGACGTGCCTGAAAATTTCTATGCATGATCATTTCGTCTTGGGTTTGTGGTCTTAAGATCATTTCAGCATGCGCACGTCATAAGTTACTTCAGTTTATGGCGTGAAATATCCCCTAGGTTGGGCTTCGATGTGAGCATTGATGTCTTGGATCTGTTTGTGTCTGCTTCGTGGGCTGAAGGTTCCGTGAGGGTTCCTGGATGGTGATTCTTGCGGCGGACTGCTCACACATTGCCCTTGCTCGATGTGTGGCCCTTGTGGCGTGTCGTGAAAACAATCTCCCGCTTTGTGCTTTGCATGTTATGTTGGTGTGGAATTGTGCTGCTTTGTGTCTCCCCTCCTTGAGCATGGCGACACGTGCTAGTTTGCACGGTTGTCATTGGGGGTTCATGCTAGTGGGAAATTCTTGTGATAGGGAGCAATGTTATGCCCTCTTGTCTTGACGTCGTGGAAGGACTCGCGGGCTCGCTACCACGAGAAGACGTAGAAGAACACAGTGTTTGTTTTCATGCTATCGCTTAGAATGATTTGACGTCTATTCCTATCAGGATCTAGGACGGAGCTTCTGAGGGTAGAGGTCATCAATGGAGCATGTGCCTCAGGATGCCGCAATGATGCGAGCTTTCGCGCTTGCAGAACACATGGGGCTCTGTGGCCTTGAATTAGAGTGAGGTCGTATAGTTGAGTGGACCCTGAGATGATGGCTACGAAGGTAGGCTCGTTGTGGTTGCTCTGTTGAACTCCGCCTTATATTGGGTTGAGGCTTCGCATATCACAAAGGCTATGGGGGCGTTCCGTCCCCCGAGCAGGTGCTGTCTTGAAAGATGGTGTTGACGACGGGAGAACACTAATTGCATCTGTGTCGTATGCACACTTGGCGTTGTTGGCCTATATATTGCCTTTGTCACCTCCTTTGCTCGGTCGTGCGAGTTTTTGCGTGACGTGTTGATCTTGTGAGTTCCCTAGGGAGTCGGCCTTGCGTTGCAACTTGGCGCCGAGACATGTGTTTCGACGGCCTGGGAGCATCCAATGCTTTTATGTTCCTTGCTCGACGTACATTATTGTTGGAGATTGTCGTCAGGGTGTTAGTGGTGGGAGTTCGTTGCTTAGGAGCGATGAGAGAGTGTGTTTGCCCTCCTTGCCTTTGAGGTTTGCTTTTTTCGGGAGGCAACGACGAACCTTGGTATGTGCGTGCTTTGAGAGGGCACGAGATTTGGCGAAGAGATTTTGATCTTTTTTTTGCCTGAGGGAGTCCAGAGTCCGTCCGTGCGGTAGTAGTGAAGAAATGATCAAGCATAGAAATGAGACTTTGATCTTTTAATCGCTCTTTAGGAGGACTTGTGTCTGTCCGAACGGAGATGGAGCAGCTGAAGAAAGAGAAGACTCAATCAACAGTAGAGCTGAAGGATGTCGAGGTTATGCAAGCGTCCGCGGTGGCTGAGTACAGCTGGCCTTATGACTTGGACAAGGAGCGATCTCGTATCGCAGTGGAGGTCCGCTCTGGGATGACGACAATTGGGATTGACCCGCTTGAGTGCGATGTTGCGTGCCGCTTGAGTTTTGGAAAGAGGTTCCAGCCTACATGGAGATTACTGGAGCGTGGTGATCTGGGCTTGGAGGATGCCCCAGATGAAGATGCTAATGTCGATGTTGAGGGATGATCCCATTGTGCCCTTTTTATTTGTTTTCTCTGCTTTTGCTTTATCTTGCAGGTGCGTCATTACACCATCACATGATATTGTAGCCCGCGAGACAGCTTTTGTTTGATCAGAGACCCTCTTTTTTGGATCTCTCATGTTCTGGTTGTGCTTTGTTGTGCGTACACCTTTGACAAAGTAGTGTTTAGCTTGAACACTGACATTTTGAATAGGTCGCTAGTGTGAGATATTCGTTCGCTTGCATTTTTGGAGGACTGGATCCCGTCCAACTGGAGGTGGTGAAAAACCTTAGTTCGTTCAGGTCTCAGGAGGACTGGGGTCCATCCGAGTGGTGGTAGATGTTTGTTTACTTGTGTTTTTGGGAAAGTCGTAAGTTGCCTTGGATTTGGGGGCGATGTGCCCTTGTTTGTTCATGCCTTGAGCGGAGATGGTGGAGAACCTTTGTTCGTGCTTTAGGAGAAACATGGTTCGTCCAAGTGGAGGTAGAGAAGAACCTTTGTTCGTTTACGCCTTAGGAGAATGGGGGTTCGTCCGAGTGGAAGTCGTGAAGAACCTTTGTTCGCTCGCGCTTCAGGAGGACCGGGGTCCGTCCGGGTGGAGTTGGCGAAAAACCTTTGTTCATTCGCGCCTCAGGAGGACCAGGGCCCGTCTGGGTGAATATATCGAAGAACCTTTGTTCGTTTGCACCTCAGGAGGACTAGGGTCCGTCCGGATGGAGGTGGTGAAAAACCTTTGTTCGTTCGCGCCTCAGGAGAACCGGGACTCACCCAAGTAAAGGTACAGATAAACCTTGTCCATCTCTCTTGGGAGGTGCAGACAGACCTTTGTCTGTCTCGCCTAAGGTGCAGAAGGGTTTTCACCGATCTCGGCTGAGGTGCAGAAAGGATTTTGTCAATCTCTCCTGGGAGGTGTAAAAAGGCTTTCGCCAATTTCGCCTAGGAGGTGCAGAAATCTTTTGTCAATCTCGCTCGGGAGGTGTATAAAGGCTTTCGTCAATCTCATTTAGTAGGTGCACAAAAGCTTTTACCAATCTCTTGTTGGAGGGATCTGTCTGCTTGATCAGAGTCTCCTTCTAAGATATCTGAACATTCGGTTGGGCGAGGCCTGAATCTCCGCTTGGGATATCTGAGCACTATATTTGGAAGAGGACAGAGTCTCCATTTTGGGATATTCGAATGCTCTATTTTGGGAGAGGTCGAAATCTCCGCTTGAGAAGTACGAACACTTTGTTTGGGAGAGGTCGGAATCTCTGCTTGGGATGTCCGAACACTCTATTTGGGAGAGGTCAGAATCTCCGCTTGGGATGTCTGAAGACTCTATTTGGGAGTGGCCGGAATCTCCATTTGGGATATCTGAACACTCTGTTGGAAGAGGCCGAAATCTCCACTTGGCATATCTGAGCACACTGTTGGAAGTGGCTGGAATCTCCACTTGGGATATCTGAGCACTCTGTTTAGGAAAGGCACACGATGAGAAACTCGAGTCTTATTGCATTAGTGCTGAAAAAATGAGACACAAGTTCAGGCGTCAAATGTCTTAGACGTTTTACAGAATGAGAATAGGTTTTCCCTTGGGACGGTCGCCCTAGGGATTTCCCCTATATGAGCTTACTCTAGATTAGTCGATTCGGGGCTCTTGTCTCGCAAGAATTTTCCAAGAAGTCTCATGCGAAAAAGCTATTCAATTTTCATCTTCAGACGTGCGCAACTCTCCTTATTATGCTCGTGGCCTTGGTGGTAGTTGTAGTACTTAGATTGGTCTCCAGTTCTTGGTGCGAGAGCTCTTAGTTTTAAAGAAAAGGGTGAACGCGGATGGCGAGTAATACTTCCGCCAGTGAAGTGTTGAGTGGAGCTAAGGTTTGATTGTGGCGGTGCCCTCTGATTAGGTGAGAGTCGCTGCAGCGCTCGTTACTTCCCCTGGGACTTGGCAGCGACTCCTGATTCCTCTACCCTTTTGATATTCCTTCGAACTATAGTCGATGCGATTTGATTGCTTCGTCCACTATTATTTGAGCCTTGAATCTGTGGACAAGATCATGGAAGTTGGGCGATGTTTCGCTCATCATTGAGTAGACTTTTCCTAGTTTGAGTCCTCCGAGGAAACTTCCGCGCAGGAGATTAGGGTTAACCCCATGAATCTGTCGTGCCTCCGTGGTGAAATGACGAAAGAAATCCTTGAGCGATTCTCCCTCGGTCTGACAGATGCTCGTGAGGTGTGAGGGGTCTCGAACGATTTGCTGGTTGGCAATAAACTACTCCGTGAAAAGTTGAGTTAGCTCTGCAAAATTCCTGATTTCCCCCTCCTTTAGGGAGCCGAACCAGGTGTGAGCCTCTCCTTTCTGAGTTGTCGGGAACACTGGACACAAGAGCGGGTCTGGGGCATTGTACATGCGCATGACAGTTACAAAGTATCCGATGTGATCCAGAGGATCGCTTGTCCCGTCAAGCGTCTCGAAGTCATGGAACTTGATCTCGGGCGAAACGAGATATACTATGACTGATAGAGCCAGCGAGGAGATTAGGTGGGTGGTGCATCACACGTTTGTGTCTTAATGCCCCCTCCCCCCACATCCATATTCCTTTTCAATCATGTGCCTCACTTCCTCGTGAGTGAGTTCTTTATTGGCTTGAGCGACGACCTCCTTACGAGAATTCTCTTGTGCGTGCTGAGGAAGCCCGTCGAGCAATGCGAGGTGTGTGGAGCCATCAGCACCGGACCATTCATCTACGATGGGATGCTTCGTGCGAGTAGTGCCTTCAGGCATCATCTGACTTGGGATCTGCAATGGTTGGCCTTCAGGAGCGATATCTGTGTTGGGCATGCGACGAGCCCTTAAGTTTCCCAGCAAGGCGAGTGCTCTTGTGTGATGCTCCCTTATCAGATGTCTGCATCCCTCCACTGATGCTTGGGATGCGGTGAAGGTGTATTATTCCTGAATCAGGGTGTTGCCCGCTAGCAAGTCAGAAGGGGCTGGATTGGTGTGCTCCTCTAGTGCCACATTTACCGAGAGTTTGTGCTTCCCTTCGTCATTGCTGCTAGTTGGGGGATGCTAAAACTTGACAGAGCTTTTGCGAACATATTCCCGCAGAAGATGCCAAACTGTTGTGGGTCGCCCGATTTTTCCCCAGTCCGGAGAAATCAGACCGTCTTAGCTTGGAATCGGAATGGGTGCGCAAACAATCAAAATAAACCGCAGCAAATGACAAGAGACGTTTTTAACGTGAAAAATCCGGAAAGGATGAAAAACCACGTGGCTAGAGTTATGTCGAGCCAAAATCCAATAGCTTCTCGAAACTTTACAAAGATTGATTTGACCTCAGAGTACGACAGACCACTACTTCATTAGAGTTGCAAAGTATAGAAAATGAGGAAAACGGCTAAGTCCTCGGAGCCTCAATGGAAGCGCTCTGGCCTTAGAATGTTGTTGAGCTCGCGAAATATTGGTGGGAGTGTTCCGGCTGGAAAATTCTTTAAGCCCACGGAGCATCTGTAATGAGCGCTTTCGTTGATGTGAAGCCTTGATGGGAGCACCCTCGCGGAGGCGGTTGGTGTGACTTGGAGCGTGTTGAATTTTTAGAGCAAGGAGAAGATAGAGAGAATTCCTGAGCGGAGAATCGACCTGTCCACGATCCCGGCAGAAAACCTCAGAGCTCTCTCTTGTATTTGGAGCTGCTTGTCTTCAAATGAAGACCTGTGAGCCTATTTATAGTTTTGTAGGGTTATGATTGTAATTGCATCAGGGAGTGATTTGTGTTGGTGAATGACATCTCTTCGTTTTGCTGAAATGATGGGAATGCCCCTCACCCCCCCCCCCCCTTGTGCAGTTCGGCTGGCCCGGGCAAGGTTCCCGGAGGCGGCGGCGGTCGGAGACAACGGGGGTCGCTGGCAGCGCGCGCGAGGCGTGCGCGATCTTGCGACCGCACAGGTTGGTCGCGCGCAGTCGTGGGGGTGAGGTCATGTGGGCTGGTAGCCCACGACATTGCGGCCGAGCGGGTTGGTCGCGTGGGGTGTGGTCGAGCGGGGTGCACCCATGCGTGGTGCATTCGCGTGGGGTGCGGCCATGCTGGGTGTGGCCGCGCGGACTGGCCACACGCGGTCGTACTCATTCCACACGCGCATTGTAATATCTTTCATGCAACGTTCATATAATATGGGTCCAGCCGAGACCCCACAACATATATACGTCACAAATTAAGTATTATAAAGTGATATAAAGTGCTACCCAACTCATAACTAAAAAATATAAAATAGAGAAAACATATCAAAGCAAATTAGAAGTTGTCCACGAGTACATAGGAGTCCAAAGTGGTCTTATGGCCTTACATCACCCAAATATCCAAAACATCACCACATTTCTCAAAACAAGAATATAACAATCTTATGGAACATCGACATGTAAGCCAGAAACAAAGTTAAGAAAACAAAACACACTAATACAATAGGAGGAGATAAACTTCATGAGTTTTAGGCCTTTTTGGTCGACGAGCTACCTCCAGCTTGCGATCCTTTCCTTATAAAATTTTTATGTAATGTAGGTCAGTTCAGGATGACCTCAACTATGTAACAAACACCTCTCCTCTCGGTCGTCCTTAGCGACCACGGGGCACTCTGTCACTTTGCAGGTCAGCACTCCGTATGCGAATGTAAATAAACATAAAGGAAAAGTAACATAGAAACAACAAGTGAGGGTGTCGCAATCATCAAATATGTTTCTATATTGAGCAATAAAAAGGGGGGGCATGTCATACAACATATATGCAAACCAGAATTTCACCCGAGGCACCCTAAGGGTATATGATTTTAACACATCGACACATCTCATCAAACACATGGGTACTTCCAGTTTACCCAACGGCTTTCAAGCCGCAGATGGAACTCTTGCTTAGGCTCCACCCGCTCATGGTCTCAACACTCGGGCTTGCCTGCAAGCATGACACTCTCGTCAGTTCCACCAAAACATCTCAATTGATACTAAGAACCCTTGCTTTGACTTTGCCCGCTCATTGGTTTTATCGCTTGGGCTTGTCCAAAAGCTTTGATGTTTGTTGAAGCCAAAAATGACCTCTGTGGAGTTCGGGGTCCCAAAAGAGGGGTGACCTCACACGTACTACACTCGGGAGAACGTCACGGACCAGAGACTTAGGAAACTATGAACAGACCCTCGGCTCTAGCGCGGAGGTCCCACCTCACACCCGGAAGGCTACCTGAGCACTTCCCCTCCATAGCCAATGCTCGAGCTAGGGTGCCTTGAAGGAGCTCTCTCTACTCTACCAAGAAGAAACTAAGGGAGGAGGAACTAAGGAAAATTCCTCCCCAAAGGCACCCAAGGGGGTCTATTTATAGTTTTCCAAATCCCATGGGCCAAAATGTCCGAAATACCCCTACGCCAAATATACCTCGGGCCAATAGAAAACGACCACGTCGAGGGGTAAAGGGGTAATTCCCCCTGAGGGCAAAATGGTAAAACCGCATGGTCCACAAGGGTCTAGGGATGGAGGGCGAACCCTCCCCGGACTAGCCTCCTGGGGCGAGAAGGCTGTCTGCCCGGTCTCGCCCCGCGGGCTAACCGCCTGGGGCGAGAAGGCTGACCGCCGGTCTCGCCCCGCGAGCTCGCCGCCTGGGGCGAGAGGGCTGGCCGCCCGGTCTCGCCCCGCGAGCTCGCCGCCTGGTGCGAGAGGGCTGGCCGCCCGGTCTCGCCCCGCGAGCTCGCCGCCTAGGGAGAAAGGGCTGGCCGCCCGGTCTCTCCCCTGCCCAAGGCCAGGATGTCGGGGGAGGGATCCTGGTCTCCAGCCAGTCCCGCCATCCCATCTTGCACCTAGCATGCCTGGGGGGTGTCGGCCATCTTGCTGCACCTGCCCCTCTAAAGGACCCGGGGGAAGATGTTGATTCTTCCTCCCCCTACTAGTATGTTTCCAAGCCAGAGCCAAAATTGGCCACCGAGAGTGCAAAATCTCCAAAAAGCTTAAAAACGTGCTTGCCTTGTTTTGGGCCCACTCTTCGCGAATACGGGGTTGTACACAACCCCCGCTCTTTTCGAGGTTGGCACAAGCTCGGAAAGAAACATCCAACCCAACGTATTCGCGGAGTGTAACTTTCCTGCGAGGTCAACCTGTCATGCCAGCTATGGGAGCCTGGGTGGCGAGACCTCCTCTGGGTGAAAACACTTAGTCTCCCCGAGGGGTCAACCTGTCAAGCCAACTAATGAGAGCCTAGGTGATGAGACGGCCTCGGGGTGAAAACACTTAGCCTCCCCGAGGGTCAACCTGTCAAGCCAGCTAATGGGAGCCTGGGTGACGAGATGGCCTCGGGGTGAAAACACTTAGCCTCCCCTAGGGTCAACCCGTCAAGCCAGCTAATGGGAGCCTGGGTGACGGGACGGCCTCGGGGTGAAAACACTTAGCCTCCCCGAGGGGTCATCCCGTCAAGCCAGCTAATGGGAGCCTGGGTGACGAGACGACCTCGGGGTGAAAACACTTAGCCTCCCCGAAGGGTCAACCTATCAAGCCAGCTAATGGGATCCTAGGTGACGAGACGGCCTCGGGGTAAAAACACTTAGCTTCCCCGAGGGGTCAACCTGTCAAGCCGGCTAATGGGAGCCTGGGTGACGAGTCGGCCTCAGGGTGAAAACACTTAGCCTCCCCGAGGGGTCAACCCGTCAAGCCAGCTAATGGGAGCCTGGGTGACGGGACGACCTCGGGGTGAAAACACTTAGCCTCCCCGAGGGGTCATCCCATCAAGCCAGCTAATGGGAGTCTGGGTGACGAGACGGCCTCGGGGTGAAAACACTTAGCCTCCCTGAAGGGTCAACCTGTCAAGCCAGCTAATGGGAGCCTGGGTGACGAGACGCCCTCGGGGTGAAAACACTTAGCCTCCCCGAGGGGTCAACCTATCAAGCCAGCTAATGGGAGCCTGGGTGATGAGACAGCCTCGGGGTGAAAACACTTAGTCTCCCCGAGGGGTCAACCTGTCAAGCCAGCTAATGGGAGCCTGGGTGACGAGATGGCCTCGGGGTGATCATCGGAGCAAAGGGACTTGGGCTACCACGAGAGATCAACCTGTTCTGCCAGCTAGTGGGAGCTTGGCCGCGGAATCATCATCGGAGCAAAGGACTTGGGCTACCACGAGAGATCAACCTGCCCTGCCAGCTAGTGGGAGCCTGGCCGCGGAATCATCATCGGAGCAAAGGACTTGGGCTACCACGAGAGATCAACCTGCCCTGCCAGCTAGTGGGAGCCTGGTCGTGGTGTAACGCCCCGAAACTCAAAGGAGCAAAGGGGGACGTTTTGGGCCAGTTTTGGTTTCTGGCTGAAGGCACACGGCCTGGGACACGGGCGTGTCCCAGGGCGTGTCAAGCGTGTGTCGACACTTAGCCGCGAAGTCGTCGAGTTATTCTCGACGATTCGTCGAGAATGGGCACACGGCCTGCGACACGGGCGTGTCGCAGGGCGTGTCGACCCGTGTCGACACTTAGCCGTGAAATCGTCGAGTTATTCTCGACGATTCGTCGAGAATGGGCACACGGCCCGCGACACGGGCGTGTCGTCGGGCGTGTCGACCCGTGTCGACGAGCGTCAAGGTGAAATCGTCGAGATTCACTCGACGGTCGTCGAGACAAGGCACACGGCCTCGGACACGGGCGTGTCCAAGGCCGTGTCAGCAAGTCGTCGTTCTCCCCTCGACGAAATGTCCCGTGTACACGGCCTGGGGGCTCAGGCGTGTCAATGTGACACGGGCAAGGACACGGGCGTGTCCTAGAACCCGTGCAGTGCTCGGGTTGGAAACGGGGAAAATCATGGGGTACACGGCCGGATACACGGCCGTGTCAGCTGGAACACGGGCGTGTCAGCTCGAACACGGGCGTGTTCGATACCCGTGTGCGTGTTCAGAAGATTCGATTTTGACGGCGAATGCGGCACACGGCCCTGGACACGGGCGTGTGCCAAGCCGTGTTCGGTCCAGATTGGGCATTTCAGCCCCGAATCAAAGCCGCTCGTTTTCTTAGGTTGAGATCCGACGGCTGGGGATGATTCCTGGGAGGATATACACGGGTTTGACTTAAGAAAAATCCACTTTTCATTACTTATCCTCTCTCCAAACCCTTGGAGAAAGAAGAGCTAAGGCAAGAGGAAGAGGAGCTAGATCCGCCATTGGAGGAGCTTCGGAGCTCCGAATCGCAAGCCGACTCCGGATCCACGGAGGCAACGCAAGCGCGGTGATTTCTATCCGATTACATTTCGATGGCGCCAAAGAGGAACGCAAGGGTAACGATCCTCACTTGTGAGCTTGATAGCTCTCTTTCTTAGCATAGGAAGCCCTCTCTCGCGAGTTTGCGAAGAGTTGGAGGCATTCCTTCGGGTAGATATGTAAAGTCCCCGTTGTTTAGCGTCCGTATGCGAGAACGGACATAGGCATTTTGGTTGAAGCCTACCCGGACATGTAGTTCGGATCGGTGATGTTGCATTGCATAAGGCCGGAGAAGACTCCGTGCTATTGGGTGTTTTTCGGGTTTTCTACGCGGTAGATTGCAGCAGGGAGCCTTGGGGACTAACCCAAAGGTGCACCCGAAAAACTGGGCGGACACGAGGTCTTGCCAACTTGGTGGCCTGAGAGCCAACTTGAACATAACGGGGTTATGTGATTTGTGGTAGAACGGGAATCGGTGAAAGTTTGACCCGCGCAAATGGCTTAAATTGCCGTTGCGATGTGAGCACGGGTTAGATGGAGCCGTACCCGCTTTATGTCGTTCGGGTTAGAGAGACCTAAAGTTACATGGCACTCGCCGTTGGCATAGATGTGAGTCTTCGGTGGTCGATGGCTTAAATTGACGTGACCAATACCATGAAGACAAATTGCTCATAGGAATGACCGTCTAAGTGGCGGTGGTGAGTCCGGAATGTTAATGGCTTTAATTGACGTAACATCGACCGGTTCACCGAGAATGTGCCCTGAGTGCACGGGACGTGTGGCCGTACGAGCCAACGTCTGTGATGAAATGGCTATGGTTATATGCATTGCTCGCTCGTGCTAATGAAATGCAGGGAAGGAGCATCGCCGCCCCGAGTTGGGGGCGGGATCGTTATAATTTGGTCAGCATTGCTGACCGTTGCTTTGTTTGCCACCGTGCGGTGGTTTGTTTGCTTGCAGGTGCAGCTGGACCAAGCGGTCAATAGCGGGCTAAAGCCCTTTTTGCGAAGCTGGCCCTCGAAGGCCCAAGTGGAAATGTTTTCTATTTTATTCATGTATGGCCGGCCTGCGTGCCGAGGTTGGTAAATCATGTAATAGACAAATGAAACATCTTGTAAGGCCTTAAGGCCGACTTTTGAGTATTTTGTAATGACATTCCTTTTGGTTTTAGTGGACATTCATGCTTGTGCTGGGTTCTTGTTTTGCAACTTATAAACTGCTTCCGCTAGAATGCTCTGTGTAGGACGTTGAGATTAGTTGGATGGTTTCCATACGTAACCACCCGGTCTGTCTGTGGTATATGGCGTCGGGCCCCGGCCGGACCTACTGCTATATGTTATGCGACGGATAGGGGGTGTTACAACTTGGTATCAGACTACTGGTTTTGGTCGGGCTTGAATTGAATTCGTGGGCGAATTCTTTTTAAGGGGTGGTGAGCACATTGTGTGCGTCATCGTTATAACAGTAAAGAGAACCCATGAATGTCCACTTAGGAATGAAAATACTCGTGTTTGAGGAACCTGCGTGTTCCTATAATTGCTGTTTGCAATGTTATTTGGTCGCTTAACGGTGTTTTGTACCACTATATGTGACCAGAAGTGGTGTTGGGCCGTCAGAACGCCGAGGTTCTGAGGCAAGTAGTGCACCAGAAGTTGCTCCCGCAACACCTTTGTCGGCTGAAAATATACGATTGGTTGCTGAAGCGGTGTTGGCCGTGATAAATGCGCAGCCTGGGAGGCAAGCGCAGCAGCCAGCTCCTGTGATGGAGCAAGTACCTCTTCAAGAGGCGGAGCCGAGGAGGATGGAGCAAGTGGTTGTAGAACCAATAGTGCCAAGGAGGGCGACTGAGAGGCAGTTGAAGCATGTAATGAGCTTTAACCCTCCGTTATTCTCGGGGTTGGGAACCCCATCTCAGGCTGAAGACTGGCTCTCTAGGGTGAAGAGAGTCATGACAGCGACGGAGACGGAGGAGTGGCAGATGACCACCATTGCTACGTTCCTGTTGGACGGGGAAGCGAGGATGTGGTGGGAAGGCTTGGAGCTGCATCATCTGAGAGGAAGACAATTGATAGACGTTCCGATGGAAGAGTTCTCGGAATTGTTCTTAGCAAGATACCTCCCTTCTACTCAGAGGATTTCAATGGAGAATGAGTTCCTGAGGTTGGTGCAGGGTGAGCGAAGCGTGGATGAATATCTCCACGAGTTTACGCGGTTGAGTCGTTATGCGAGCTCTACCATCATGGATGAGGAGCGCAAGACTAATCGCTTCTACGAAGGTCTGAGGGATGAGCTGAGACTATTACTGTCGGGGCCAATGACGCAGGGTTTCTTAACCTTGGTCAATACTGCCCGGTCCTTGGAGAAGGACATGAAGAGTGTACAAGCAAAGAAAAGCTTGGGTGAAAAGAAATCTGAGTTTAAAGTGCCGACTACTTCGAAGTCTGGCTATCGGAGGGCTTTCAAGAAGCATAGGACTTCGGGTCCAGCTCCTTCTGGCGCTTCTGGGGCGACTACGAGTCGGACCCCGGGCGCGTGCTTCACTTGTGGCAAGACGGGGCATTTCGCCCGTGATTGTTGGAGCGGACGTCCTAAGTCCGAAAGGAGGCCAGGAGCTACCTACGAAGAGAAGGGAAAGGCGGTGGAGTCGACCGCATCCCACTATGCTCCGACCCAACCAAGGGTCTATAATCTTGGCCAACAGGAGGCCATTAAACAAGCTGACGTGGTGACAGGTACGGTTTAATTTATAGCAAGTCAATTCCTTTATATGCTTGTTATGTATATGTTACCTTACCACTACTTGTTTAGGATTTGTAATGATTTGTGAAAACCCGGCACGAGCACTCTTTGATACGGGAGCTTCACACTCATTCTTGTCCGAAGGATTTATATCACGCATCGGAGTCCCTTCTTCGATGGCGAAGGACAAGTTGGATGTGTTATTGCCCAATGGGTGTTCGATGCGAGCGGTTAGGATTTGCGAGGTTAAGACTCGTATTGGAGAGCAGGAGTTCGACCTGCGGGCGTCTTTACTTCCGTTAGTGGAGTTTGACGTCATATTTGGCATGGACTGGCTCTCGGAGCAGCGGGCCCATATAGATTGCGGTAGCAAGGAAGTCAAGCTGGGAGCAAGTCGTGAAACGACTTTTACGGGCTTAAAGGGGTCGAGCAAGACGTTGATGTCTGCTCTTCAGGTGGTGAAGGCGGTTCGTGCCAGAGCAGAACTGTTCTTTACACTTGTGGAGGTTGCAAAGCCGAAGCCCGCGATGGATTGTATTTCAGTGGTATCGGAATACCCTGATGTGTTCCCCGCAGATCTTCCTGGAGCCCCGCCTCAACGGGAGATAGATTTTACGATCGAGCTAGTGCCAGGTGCAAAGCCTGTGTCACGATCTCCGTATCGGCTAGCGCCTAAGGAAATGGCGGAGCTGAAAGTTCAACTGCAAGAGTTGTTGGAACAAGGGTATGTGCGCCCGAGTTCTTCGCCTTGGAGCGCACCGGTCCTCTTTGTTAAGAAGAAGGACGGAAGCTTGAGGTTGTGTATTGATTATCGGGAGCTAAACAAGCTGACTGAGAAGAACAAGTACCCGATCCCCCGGATTGATGATCTCTTCGATCAGTTAGTCGGGTCGACGGTGTACTCGAAGTTAGATCTCAAGTCTGGGTACTATCAGCTACGGATAAGGGAGAGTGATATCCCGAAGACAGCGTTTAGTACGAGATACGGGCATTATGAGTTTACGGTCATGCCGTTTGGGCTGACAAATGCGCCGTCAGTGTTCATGGATTTGATGAACAGAACGTTCAGGGAGTACCTAGACCATTTCGTGATCGTCTTCATCGACGATATTTTGGTGTACTCGCAAAGTGAGGAAGATCACTTCAAGCATCTTCATTTGGTGCTGGAGACGCTAAGGAGAAACCAGTTGTATGCCAAGTTCTCGAAGTGCGAGTTTTGGCTATCCTCAGTAGCGTTCCTCGGGCATATAGTGAGTGGAGAGGGTATTGCGGTGGATCCGGCGAAGATTGTTGCGATACGGGAGTGGCCTGAGCTTGCTACGGTAGCAGAAGTCCGGAGCTTTTTGGGGCTTGCCGGCTATTATAGGCGCTTCGTAGAGAACTTCTCGCGGATAGCGCTACCTCTCACTACTTTGACGAGGAAGGAGCATAAGTTCGTTTGGACGCCGGAGTGCGCGCGAGCTTTTGAGGAATTGAAGTGTCGGTTGACCACGGCGCCTGTGTTGAGTTCGCCGGTTGGAACCGAAGGCTATGAGATATATAGCGATGCTTCGGGCAGCGGTTTGGGTTGCGTGCTATTGCAGCACGGCAGCGTGATAGCTTATGGCTCGAGACAGCTAAAAGTGCACGAGAGGAATTATCCGGTCCACGACTTGGAGTTGGCGGCCGTGATTTTTGCCTTGAAGCTGTGGAGGCATTATTTGTACGGTGTGAAGATTGACATCTACACCGATCACAAGAGCCTAAAGTATCTAATAGATCAGAAAGATTTGAATATGCGGCAGCGTAGGTGGATGGAGTTCCTGGGGGACTATACTTTTAAGATCCACTACGTGCCTGGCAAAGGGAATGCGGTTGCGGATGCATTGAGTCGCCGAGCCCCAGCTCAAGCGAATTGGCTATCAGTGCATGATGAGCGGTTGGTGCAGGAGCTGGAGGCGTTGGAGATTGTTTGTGTGGATAGACAATCTAGCGCTGAAGCAGTGCTGAATTGGACTGAAGTCCAATATGACCTGGCTGATCGGATTCGGCAGGCTTTGGATATGTATGCTCATATGAAGCAGTTCATGATAGAGGCTCTGGATGGGTCAAATTCCCAATTCGTCGTGGAGGACGGATTGCTTTGGAAAGACGGTCGTTTGTGCGTCCCAAGTGTGGGCAATTTACGGGTGGAGTTGTTGTACGAGGCACACCATACCAAGTACTCGATTCACCCGGGGAGCACGAAGATGTACCGCGATATCAAGAAGCTATTTTGGTGGCCGGGTTTGAAGAAGGATGTGGCGCTATACGTAGCGAAGTGTCAAACCTGCGCCTTAGTAAAGGCGGAGTGCCAAAAGCCGGGAGGATTTCTTAAGTCCTTGCCTATTCCGGAGTGGAAATTCGACGACATCTCTATGGACTTTGTGCATGGTTTGCCAAGGTCGCAGAAGGGGAACGACGCCATTTGGGTGGTGGTCGATCGATTAACGAAGGTGTCGCACTTTATTCCGCATAGGAAGGACGATCCGGTGGAGAAGCTGGCGAAGCTTTATGTGGATAATATAGTACGGCTTCATGGTGTGCCCCGCAGCATCGTGAGTGACCGTGATGGGCGGTTCACGTCCAATGATTGGAGGCTGGTGCAGCAAATGTTGGGAACAAAGCTGAAGTTTAGCACAGCCTTCCATCCACAAACGGATGGGCAGACCGAGAGGGTCAATAGAACCATGGAAGACATGCTTCGCATGTGTGTCTTGGACTTTGGAAAGCAATGGGAGGACCACCTTTATTTGGTGGAGTTCGCATACAACAACAGCTACCAAACAAGTATTCAGATGGCGCCTTTCGAGGCCCTTTATGGTAGAAGATGTCGCACGCCGTTGTCTTGGTTAGAAACGGGCGAGTCAAAGTTGTATAAGCGATCGGAAGTGGAGGATGCTACTTCTTTGGTGAGAACCATTCGGGAGAGGTTGCTCATGGCTCAGGACCGGCAAGCAAAGTACTATAATGCCAAGCACAGGAACGTGGAGTTCGCTGTGGGCGATTATGTATACTTGAAGATCAAGCCGTTCAAGGGTGTCTCGCGGGTGCGGCGATTGAAAAAGCTAAGCCCGAGGTACCTTGGACCGTTCGAGGTTCTGGAGCGAGTGGGAGAAGCGGCCTATAGGTTGAAGCTTTCAGTGGAGCTAAGTGGTTTACACGATGTATTCCACATTTCGGTACTTAGGAAGGCGGTGCAAGAGCCTACGCAAGTGATCGCGGTCGATCAAGTGCCGGTGGATAGTGGGCTAACGACAAAGGTCAAGCCCGTGCGGATTGAAGACTCGGAGGTCAAGCGGCTACGCAATAAAGAGATCAGGATGGTCAAAGTCCGGTGGGACAATTGCGGTCGTGAGGAGCTCTCCTGGGAGCGAGAGCAGACGATGCTTGACGAATATCCGGAGTTGTTCCGCTCAGGTACAAATTTTGTTTTGTACATGTTTTTTTTTCCTTTATGTAATTTCGTGGGCGAAATTCTTTTAAGAGGGGTAGAGTTGTAACGCCCCGAAACTCAAAGGAGCAAAGGGGGACGTTTTGGGCCAGTTTTGGTTTCTGGCTGAAGGCACACGGCCTGGGACACGGGCGTGTCCCAGGGCGTGTCAAGCGTGTGTCGACACTTAGCCGCGAAGTCGTCGAGTTATTCTCGACGATTCGTCGAGAATGGGCACACGGCCTGCGACACGGGCGTGTCGCAGGGCGTGTCGACCCGTGTCGACACTTAGCCGTGAAATCGTCGAGTTATTCTCGACGATTCGTCGAGAATGGGCACACGGCCCGCGACACGGGCGTGTCGTCGGGCGTGTCGACCCGTGTCGACGAGCGTCAAGGTGAAATCGTCGAGATTCACTCGACGGTCGTCGAGACAAGGCACACGGCCTCGGACACGGGCGTGTCCAAGGCCGTGTCAGCAAGTCGTCGTTCTCCCCTCGACGAAATGTCCCGTGTACACGGCCTGGGGGCCCAGGCGTGTCAATGTGACACGGGCAAGGACACGGGCGTGTCCTAGAACCCGTGCAGTGCTCGGGTTGGAAACGGGGGAAAATCATGGGGTACACGGCCGGATACACGGCCGTGTCAGCTGGAACACGGGCGTGTCAGCTCGAACACGGGCGTGTTCGATACCCGTGTGCGTGTTCAGAAGATTCGATTTTGACGGCGAATGCGGCACACGGCCCTGGACACGGGCGTGTGCCAAGCCGTGTTCGGTCCAGATTGGGCATTTCAGCCCCGAATCAAAGCCGCTCGTTTTCTTAGGTTGAGATCCGACGGCTGGGGATGATTCCTGGGAGGATATACACGGGTTTGACTTAAGAAAAATCCACTTTTCATTACTTATCCTCTCTCCAAACCCTTGGAGAAAGAAGAGCTAAGGCAAGAGGAAGAGGAGCTAGATCCGCCATTGGAGGAGCTTCGGAGCTCCGAATCGCAAGCCGACTCCGGATCCACGGAGGCAACGCAAGCGCGGTGATTTCTATCCGATTACATTTCGATGGCGCCAAAGAGGAACGCAAGGGTAACGATCCTCACTTGTGAGCTTGATAGCTCTCTTTCTTAGCATAGGAAGCCCTCTCTCGCGAGTTTGCGAAGAGTTGGAGGCATTCCTTCGGGTAGATATGTAAAGTCCCCGTTGTTTAGCGTCCGTATGCGAGAACGGACATAGGCATTTTGGTTGAAGCCTACCCGGACATGTAGTTCGGATCGGTGATGTTGCATTGCATAAGGCCGGAGAAGACTCCGTGCTATTGGGTGTTTTTCGGGTTTTCTACGCGGTAGATTGCAGCAGGGAGCCTTGGGGACTAACCCAAAGGTGCACCCGAAAAACTGGGCGGACACGAGGTCTTGCCAACTTGGTGGCCTGAGAGCCAACTTGAACATAACGGGGTTATGTGATTTGTGGTAGAACGGGAATCGGTGAAAGTTTGACCCGCGCAAATGGCTTAAATTGCCGTTGCGATGTGAGCACGGGTTAGATGGAGCCGTACCCGCTTTATGTCGTTCGGGTTAGAGAGACCTAAAGTTACATGGCACTCGCCGTTGGCATAGATGTGAGTCTTCGGTGGTCGATGGCTTAAATTGACGTGACCAATACCATGAAGACAAATTGCTCATAGGAATGACCGTCTAAGTGGCGGTGGTGAGTCCGGAATGTTAATGGCTTTAATTGACGTAACATCGACCGGTTCACCGAGAATGTGCCCTGAGTGCACGGGACGTGTGGCCGTACGAGCCAACGTCTGTGATGAAATGGCTATGGTTATATGCATTGCTCGCTCGTGCTAATGAAATGCAGGGAAGGAGCATCGCCGCCCCGAGTTGGGGGCGGGATCGTTATAATTTGGTCAGCATTGCTGACCGTTGCTTTGTTTGCCACCGTGCGGTGGTTTGTTTGCTTGCAGGTGCAGCTGGACCAAGCGGTCAATAGCGGGCTAAAGCCCTTTTTGCGAAGCTGGCCCTCGAAGGCCCAAGTGGAAATGTTTTCTATTTTATTCATGTATGGCCGGCCTGCGTGCCGAGGTTGGTAAATCATGTAATAGACAAATGAAACATCTTGTAAGGCCTTAAGGCCGACTTTTGAGTATTTTGTAATGACATTCCTTTTGGTTTTAGTGGACATTCATGCTTGTGCTGGGTTCTTGTTTTGCAACTTATAAACTGCTTCCGCTAGAATGCTCTGTGTAGGACGTTGAGATTAGTTGGATGGTTTCCATACGTAACCACCCGGTCTGTCTGTGGTATATGGCGTCGGGCCCCGGCCGGACCTACTGCTATATGTTATGCGACGGATATGGGGTGTTACACGTGGAATCATCATCGAAGCAAAGGACTTGGGCTATCACGAGAGATCAACCTGCCCTGCCAGCTAGTGGGAGCCTGGCCGCGGAATCATCATCAGAGCAAAGGACTTGGGCTACCACGAGAGATCAACCTACCCTGCCAGCTATTGGGAGCCTGGCCGCGGAATCATCATCGGAGCAAAGGACTTGGGCTACCACGAGAGATCAACCTCCCCTGCCAGCTAGTGGGAGCCTGGCCGCGGAATCATCATCGGAGCAAAGGACTTGGGCTACCACGAGAGATCAACCTGCCCTGCCAGCTAGTGGGAGCCTGACCGCGGAATCATCATCGGAGCAAAGGACTTGGACTACCACGAGAGATCAACCTGCCCTACCAGCTAGTGGGAGCCTGGCCGCGGAATCATCATCGGGGCAAAGGACTTGGGCTACCATGAGAGATCAACCTGCCCTGCCAGCTAGTGGGAGCCTAGCCGCGAAATCATCATCGGAGCAAAGGGACTTGAGCTACCACGAGAGATCAACCTGCCCTGCCAGCTAGTGGGAGCCTGGCCGTGGAATCATCATCGGAGCAAAGGACTTGGGCTACCACGAGAGATCAACCTGCCCTGCCAGCTAGTGGGAGACTGGCCGCGGAATCATCATCGGAGCAAAGGACTTGGGCTACCATTAGAGATCAACCTGCCCTGCCAGCTAGTGGGAGCCTAGCCGCGGAATCATCATCGGAGCAAAGGGACTCGAGCTATCACGAGAGATCAACCTGCCCTGCCAGCTAGTGGGAGCCTGACCGCGGAATCATCATCGGAGCAAAGGAACTTGAGCTACCACGAGAGATCAACCTGCCCTGCCAGCTAGTGGGAGCCTGGGCGCGGAATCATCATCGGAGCAAAGGACTTAGGCTACCACGAGAGATCAACCTGCCCTGCCAGCTAGTGGGAGCATGGCCGCGGAATCATCATCGGAGCAAAGGGACTTGAGCGATCACGAGAGATCAACCTGCCCTGTCGGCTAGTGGGAGCCTGGCCGCGGAATCATCATCAGAGCAAAGGGACTTGAGCTACCACGAGAGATCAATCTGCCCTGCCAGCTAGTGGGAGCCTGGTCGCGGAATCATCATCGGAGCAAAGGACTTGGGCTACCACGAGAGATCAACCTGTCCTGCCAGCTAGTGGGAGCCTGGCCGCGGAATCATCATCGGAGCAAAGGACTTGGGCTACCACGAGAGATCAACCTGCCCTGCCAGCTAGTGGGAGTCTAGCCGCGGAATCATCATCGGAGCAAAGGACTTGGTCTACCACGAGAGATCAACCTGCCCTGCCAGCTAGTGGGAGCCTGGCCGTGGAATCATCATCGTAGCAAAGGACTTGGGCTACCACGAGAGATCAACCTACCCTGCCAGCTAGTGGGAGCCTGGTCGCGGAATCATCATCGGAGCAAATGACTTGGGCTACACAATCAAACCTTACCAAATCCTACATCCTCAAACTGGGAAAATAGATGGGTTACATGATCCCCCCGACTCAGTTGGTCGGGAGTTGGACTCATTACAAGATAAAATACATACAGGACTCTGCTGGGGCGAGGCTTCCTCAGGGGGTCTGGGCCCGGTGGTCGTCATCCGCTTCCTTCTCGTCGGACACTTCCACCCTGCTCAGGCTCTCCATGACCTTCTCCATCTCCTCCTCCTTGGCCAACCAAGAGATGGTGTTGACGGCCGTGACGTAGCGCTGCCTTGCCATCCTGGAGTCTCCCTTGACTCTGACCTGGATTCCCCCTGAGTTGAACTTGAGGCACTGGTGGAACGAAGACGGCACGCAACAGAAGGCGCTGATGAGGGGTATTCCGAAGATGGCGTTGTAGATGCTTGGAGCATCAACAATGACGAACCGGCAGTTCCTCGAGACTCCCCCAATTTTACTTGGAGCCCCACTCCACCCCCGACCTCCTTCCTCTCCCCTGAGAATCCGAACAGGGATCCGTCCGAGGCCAACACACTCCTTGGCTCCACCTTCATCTCGTCAAACTCCTTCTTGAAAACGACGTTGACGGAGCTTCCGTTGTCTACCAGGATCCGGGAGATGGTGTAGCCTTCGATGGCCGTCTAGATGACCAGCGCATCGCAGAACGGATCCCCATGATCCGGCAGGTCCTTCACCGAGAAGGTGATCTTTTCCTCTGGGGGCGGGGTATGGGAGGTTGAGGCGACGCTCCTTCGGTACATGACATGGAGGCTTGCCTTCTGAGTGGCCTCAACCACCACTCCACCGTGGATCACTCCTATACCGCCTCGGGTTCCCACGTCGACCCGGTCCTCGCATATATCATCACCCCCTTCTCCGGGTAGAACCTCTTCTACCCACACCGGCGGCTGTGGCTGGGCAGGGCCTCTCGCCCCCCTCACTTCCAAGAACTCGGGGCAGGTAGCCGTGGCGTGCCCCTCCACCTGGTGGAAGTCACAGTACAACAATGCTCTTTCTCCCCTCTTTCGGCGGGCTGGGCGTTCTCTCCTGTTACCTCTTCCCCCTCCTATCGCCAAGGCTTGCTGTGGCGAGGGCAAGAGCTGTCTTGGGGCTTGCCTCTGGAAGTTATACCTCCCTTGGCCCCCATGAAAGTTCCCCCCTCCTTGGATGAGAGCTCTTCCTGGACCTTGGGCAGGTCCTCCCTGCTGCCTCCAGCCTGGTTCCGGACCCTCCTGTCCTTGGAACCCCTGAGCTCTCTGCTCCTCTCTTCTTCTTCCTTCCTGATGCCTTGAGCCTCCTTGCTCCTTTGACTCCATCTCTGTCAACTTTTCCAACCTCTTGACAAATGTCGGGTTGGATGCCTCCATGAAAATCTCCTCTGCCGCCCTTTCCATCGGCTCCTCGAAGGAAAGGGGGGCCTTCCGGGTCAAGCTCATCTTGAAGAAGCCCTCCTTCAGCCCAACGGTGAAGGCCATCTGGAGGGCATACCCTGGCATCTCCCGGACCTCCAGGATCTCCTCTTGGAACCTGTCAACGTAACGGGTCAGCGACTCCTCGCCCCCCTGCCTTATCAGGAAGATGGACTCAGGACTCCTCTTCCGCTTCTTGGAGGTAGAGAAGCGAAGCTGAAAGCTCTAGCTCAAGTCCTCGAACCCATAGATCGACCTTGGAGGGAGTTGATGAAACCAGTCCCTCGCCTTCTCCTTCAACGTGATCGCAAAGAGGCGACACTTGAAGGCATCTGTCATTGGCCTGATGGAGACCGCATCCTCGAATCATTGCAAGTGCTAGACGGGATCATCCTTCCCGGTATAGTAAGCCATGTCTGGCTCTCTGAATCCCTCGGGAACGGGAGCTGAGATGATCAGCTCGATGAAGGGTGACCCCCTAAGGGATGGTCTCGCCTGGTCCACTCGCGCCACCTGCTCGCCTGGAAGGGTGGCACTTGCCGGGCTGGAGAACAACTCCCGACCGGTGAGGTCTCGCTCGACCCCATCTCCCATCCTCTCCTTCCCTGGCCTTCTTCCTGGTGTACTTCCTTCTCCCCCTGCTGGGGTCATCTCTCCTATACCCCTGGGAGTCGACTTGTCGAGAGGGGGAGTTAACTCCTGGGGGGTCGGAGTGGAGCTTCCACCCTGAGGAGCAATGCTTCGCAGCATCTCCATGATATCTTGGATGGAGGCCATGAACTCTTGCCTCCCAACAAAGGGTCCTGGGCTGGGGAGCTCGCTGAGATCATCACTACCTCCCTGACCTCCAATCATGACACTCTCCCGAGATCTTCTGTGCTGGCCACTCTCCACGCTCACCGCACCAAAAGTGTTGAAGCCAAAAATGGCCTCTGTGGAGTTCGGGGTCCCAAAAGAGGGGTGACCTCACACCTACTACACTCGGGAGAACATCACGGACCAGAGACTTAGGAAACTATGAACAGACCCTCGGCTCTAGCGCGGAGGTCCCACCTCACACCCGGAAGGCTACCTGAGCACTTCCCCTCCCTAGCCAATGCTCGAGCTAGGGTGCCTTGAAAGAGCTCTCTCTACTCTACCAAGAAGAAACTAAGGGAGGAGGAAGTAAGGAAAAGTCCTCCCCAAAGGCACCCAAGGGGGTCTATTTATAGTTTTCCAAATCCCATGAGCCAAAATGCCCAAAATACTCATACGCCAAATATACCTCGGGGCAATAGAAAACAGCCATGCCGGGGGGTAAAGGGGTGATTCCCCCTGAGGGCAAAATGGTAAAACCGCAGGGTCCACAAGGGTCTAGGGGCGGAGGGCGAACCCTCCCGGGACTAGCCTCCTGGGGCGAGAAGGCTGGCCGCCCGGTCTCGCCTCGCGGGCTAGCCGCCTGGGGCGAGAAGGCTGGGCGTCGGTCTCGCCCCGCGAGCTCGCCTCCTGGGGCGAGAGGGCTGGCTGCCCGGTCTCGCCCCGCGAGCTCGCCGCCTGGGGCGAGAGGGCTGGCCGCCCGGTCTCGCCCCACGAGCTCGCCGCCTGGGGCGAGAGGGCTGGCCGCCCGGTCTCGCCCCGCGAGCTCGCCGCCTGGGGCGAGAGGGCTGGCCGCCCGGTCTCGCCCCGCGAGCTCGCCGCCTGGGGCGAGAGGGCTGGCCGCCCGTTCTCGCCCCGCGAGCTCGCCGCCTGGGGCGAGAGGGCTGGCCGCCCGGTCTCGCCCCTGCCCAAGGCCAGGATGTCGGGGGCGAGATCCTGGTCTCCAGCCAGTCCCGCCATCCCACCTCGCACCTAGCACGGCAGGGGGGTGCCAGCCATCTTGCCGCACCCGCCCCTCTAAAGGGCCCGGGGGAAGATGTTGATTCTTCCTCCCCCTACTAGTATGTTTCCAAGCCAGAGCCAAAATTGGCCACCGAGAGTGCAAAATCTCCAAAAAGCTTAAAAACGTGCTTGTCTTGTTTTGGGCCCACTCTTCGCGAATACGGGGTTGTACAATGTTCTCGTTAGTTTTCATAAAAAGGGTATGTCCTGCCAAGACACCCTCCACACGTGTCTTGCAACATCACGGGGCTAGACAGTCAACCACAAATACAAGTCACGTCTTCACATAACATTCAACAAGCATATCCTTTCCACTCCCTAGACCACCATTCATTCTCTCACGAAACATAAGGGCATCACAACGGTAACTTCGTCGCAATCGGGTTTCTAGCATAATCCCTAACATGCATGTCAAGCAACATCACCAAATCTAACCACCGGTCGCGATTACGGGTTCACCGACAATGCCTAATCTACTAACAGAGCAGATCTCTAATGCAAAATATGACAGGGATGCACTCAATTGACCCGGTGGTTCTTCTTAAACCAAGACGACCTAAACTCCTCTCATTTGAGAGATCTGGTGCCTAAATGCTCAGAATAAAGGCATAAACAACATGGATGTCATACACACATCCTAAAACTGGGAGGAGAGATGTCATTACCTTATGAAACCTCTTCCTCGCCATGAACACTTGAATAAGCACAGATGAACGTGTTTGCTTCTACGCCCTCTCTGCGGATCCGGAATCGGATCGTCAACAGAGCTCCAAAGCTCCAACAATGATAGATCTAGGTCTTCTTCCTCCTCTGCTATCTCCCGCTCTCGAGTCATCAAAGTCACGATAGACTTGGGGGAAAATGAAAATCTCTTTTGCCCTAATTAAGGCTCACGGGCGACGGATCTGGACCATTGGATCGATTTCCAAGGCGATCGGACATCCCAAAACATGCCCGGGTTCACCCTATGACGTTAAAACGCTTAACCCGCCGCACAAGACGATATCACTGTGACTTCCAGGCGGTCTCGACGATATCGCCGAGTCTCTCAGGCGGTCTCGCCGATATCGCCGAGACTCCCAAGCGGTCTTGCCGATATCGCCGAGACTCCCAAGCGGCCTCACTGATATCGCCGAAACTCAAAGCCGGTCTCTCTGA
The DNA here is from genome assembly GCA_039583875.1 of Platanthera guangdongensis. Lineage (NCBI taxonomy): Eukaryota > Viridiplantae > Streptophyta > Magnoliopsida > Asparagales > Orchidaceae > Platanthera > Platanthera guangdongensis. The sequence goes on along the minus strand of CM077154.1, from coordinate 130,993,802 downwards.
TATCATCGAGACTTCTAGAAGGGTCCCAACGATATCAAAATAGTTGAATTTCTAATTAATAAAATGATCTCCGCATATTCAAAATAGATTTGCACATAATAATCACCTAAATTAATTAAGAGTTAGAAGATGGAGTGGGGGAAGGTGTTTTTAAAAGCCTACATTGAAATTCAGCTTTTAATAAGAGCGGTGTTAAAGACACACCTATTTTGGCTATGGACACACCGTTCAAATCAAATTAAACACTTCAAAACACCTATTTTCATTACAAAAATAAAACCTAAGGACAGTCCAACCCGATCACCCATAGCAGTTTTGTCGCGGCCTTCCCCACTTCGTGCTAAGAATGCGGCATTTGTTCGAGTCTCTCGGTTACCAATCCGGCTTCTTCCTCTCCCAGCTTTTCTCCTCCACCAGAACCACCAATCCCTCTCCCCAGCCTCCGTCCCTCAAGCAAACTCAGGTTGGCCGCCTGCCTCAACAAATCTTCAACTGGACCCACCCACCCTTCCACACCGCGCCCCCGCTGCCCCATGGTTTCCACCACCCTTCCACTACTCCGACAAGCAGCAAGGATGAAACTCGCCTCTTTCTCCTCCCTCATTCCGACGAAGATATGATCGCCGACCATGACCCAGACCTCAAGTGTCCCAACGGTCTCTCCTTTTTCAACGCGCTCACCGGCCGGGCCGACAACGCCAAACTCTTCTTCGGCTCCGACAGGCTCGGAAGCACGCCCCCAGTTCACCACCACCAACAACAACTCATGATCGATGTCCGGGAAGAAAGTGAGCGCTGGGGAAGACAAGACATAGGTGAGCGTAAGCAGGACAGAGCAGCACTTGAGGCTGGAGAGCCATTCTGGGAAGGCAGAGCAGCACATGATTACTGCTTTTTAATGGTATAAAGTTTTTGCACGTTTAATTAACGTAATATTATGGTGCAAAGTTGCGGTGTGTTTGACACTTGGTCCTATACATGGCACGGTGGTCGTGGTCGTATACATGGTTCAACGGTCGCGGTCGTATACACGTCGCGACGGTCGCGGTCGTATACACGGCGCAGCGGTCGTGGTCGTATACACGGCGCGGCGGTTGTGGTCGATGGTTATGTACCCTCATTCCGGAACAATTTATTCATATTGTAACAAACTGTTTAATGAATTAATTTCTACCACTAATGTTTTTAAAATTTATTACACGTTTAAATGACTTGTTTATTAATAATTGGTTGCAAATAACAATTTGGGTTGCCCATAGTATGATTTGGTTGTACATAGCCATCTTGAGTTGTACATAGCTGTTGGCTGTCCATAGCCAATTTAGGTGTGTCCATAACACTGCTCTTAATAAAAACGTATGATAAAAAAAATTTAAAAAAAGATGAAGTCTCAAAAAACACACACACACACACACACACACACACACACACACACATATATATATATATATATATATATATATATATATATATATATATATATATATATATATATATATATATTATATATAAACAACCTCAACAGACAAGTTTTCCTTCTCAAATGGAACAAGGAAAAAACTTCATCCCCACTTCCAAATCAATCTTGAAATGTTTGGATTCCTTTTGAGGATTGCTTCTCCTCTTCATGTTTTATGTAGTAGTAGCCCAACTTTTTGATTGTCCGAGGGGCTTCTGCGCTAATGATCCCCCGAACCGCTCCTCAGCAATCAAGGTCGCAGAAGATCATGCCTTTGTCCTCGCTTCGATAATTTCGTTCCTTGTTATTATTGCATTTCGAAGGTGATTAGATGCGAACAGTGAAGCGATTCTAGATCTCTGTTTGTATGTCTGCCTTAACTCTTCATGTTTCAAGGAATAAAAGTAGCTTCTATCTCGCCAAATCTCTTAGCGGAAATAATCACGTCCAATGTTAATGTTGTTCATGTTCTCCTATACCTCAACCGTCGATGATTTCTAAGACTCTATTTGGCACTGTGGTGGTGGTCCAAAACGTATGGGTTAAACCATCATTCATTAAGAATCATCTAATAAACATTATCTGTTTCAACATAAAAATGGATAAAGTTTCTTATGTGAGAGTTAACAAATGACAATTTAGCCCCCATGTGCATGACCGCCGCCACCATCTCGATCTGCAAGTATATTAAAAATATATAGAGGGCAAAAAATATTTGAACAATAGATTTCTTAAACCTTCAGAAATCAACATAAGCAAAAAAAACAAAAACTAGCATGCGCTCAATCTTTCTCTCTCTCTCTCTCTCTCTCTCTCTCTTGATTGTTATATTTAATATTACTCCTCCAGAACAGAACTTGATAGATAAATTTAATAAAGAGATGGAGAGAAAAAAACACCAGCTCATACCCGCCAATTGCTCAACATTAAGATACAAATGTCCGAAAAACATCGTCTCCTTACACCTCCCATTTGTTAAATCTCCACCCAACACCTGCTCCATTCCAATACATACTAAGAGAACAAGCCGCCCCCACGTCCTCGACAATAAACACTTCAGCAACGATATGTGGCGCTTCTGTTTCCCGAAGGAGGGAACGCCTGCCGCCGCCGGGGCTGCTGCCCCCTCTCCCTTTCCTCCCCATCCTTCCGGCTTGAACGAAAGCCCTTCCTGGCATCCCTGGCGGCTGGGAGACGCCCATCATCGCCTTCGCCTCCCACCGCACCAAATTTGAAGTTCCTTCTCGCAGAGGCATAATCGAATGGCGTCAGTTCCGGCGAGAGCGGAGGTTCTTGTGAGGGCCTATGGTTCGCATCCACACTTCTTCTCCCGCTGGCGAACTCAGAACAGCGCTGAAATCCGGCGGAGAGATCCGAGAGCGACATGAGGTTTTCGGTCCCTGCAAACTGTGTTTCTTTCGGTGGCGACTGTGGGTCGTCGGCGCCGCCACCAATTTCTAACGGCATTATGTCTTCTGGCGTGGTAGTTTTGAACGTCTGCTCGGGACTTTGCGTGGTTTGTGGTGGCGGTACGGCATACTCCATGGGATGTGTACGGGAAATGCTCTCCTGGCTGGAGAAGGAATAGAAGGGCAAGATCACAGAGGCTTTGATTTGCTCCAGCTTGCTCTCATTTTTTTCCTGAAAGCAAACAAGTATGGAGATGTTTTAGAATGAACAAAGATGAGATCGTAGAATTATTCATCGTAGAGATTTTCAGTTTTGTAATATCCACCGGTTAAGATGATCGAAAAAACCTAAGCAGAGCAAAAAAAAGCATGGATCCAGATCAAGCAGTAGACGACAACCAGAACCCTGATGTGTTTTTTTCAGATTTCATGGATGAACACGGTTATTAATATTGCATTCTGAAGTATTTAATATGCTACTTTTTTTTAGACCTATTTGACATCCGATTGCAAATAGAACGAGGTGAGCTATCTGATTCGGGTGCCCTATTTTAATTTTCAGTATATATACGTGCAGTAACTTGATTGAGAGGATCGAAGGTTTGATTCCAGTTTTGGAAACCGCCGGCCACTCAGTGGATTCCTAGACCCATCTCAGAAGCGACTCCAGAACCCTCTCCGCTGCTCTCCTCTTCCATGAAAATGCTCAGCCGATCCATGTTTCGGTCCCCTCGCCCATCCCTGTCATTGCTTCCTTCTGCCGCTTCCGTCTTCCAGATATAAACCCTGCCGCTGCACTCTCCCAGCCATTCCACCCTCTTCCTGCAGCCTCCCTCTTCCAGAAATAAATCATGCCGCTCCACCCTCTTCCTGCCACACCACCCTCTTCCTGCCGCTCCACCCTCTCCCTGCATAAATCTCAGCTCACTTTCCCTGCAAAACCCCCGAGCCGCCCCTCACTTTCCCTGCAAAAAACCAGCCACATCCTCCAGCAAATCCTCCCTCCAATAACCCTACCAGAGCCCCTCTAATCCTGAAATCACCCTTCAGGAGCCTCCCGAAACCGTTGCAACCATGGAATTCCCACAATCGAACGAACGAATCTTTCTTCCCAAAAGAATCTTATCACTTAAGATAAGATATAATATAATATAAAGTTATTCTAGCGTGTCGTATAAGTTAAGAAAAGGTTATTCCGGTGTACCGTAGAAGTCAAGAAAGGAATAACTTGGTTTGTAAGTTATCCCCCTATGGGACAGCTATAAATAAGAGTTCATTGTAATGGTTTAGATATCTCAGTCTGTACCAATATCTCTAAGCAATAAAATCTGAAGTGTTCTTCGAGTGTTCTAATACTTTCTCTTTGAGTGTTCTAATATATCTTCTTGTATTCTATTGTTTTGTTGTATTCCTCCTGTGTGGTTGTACCTCTCTTCGTGAGTTGTAAATTTGGTATCAGAGCCATGGAAGCTTAAAAAACTTCTCCTTATTTCTCTTGATGATCTAGAGGTGTTCATGATCTGTTCATGATGGTATTGGCATGATTTGTTCATGCTGGCTTGCATTTGGTTGAGGTTAGTATGCTCTGTGGTTGCCCTTCTTTAGGGATCTCACATCAGAAATCTTATACCAGGAACCGTGCATAA